>QEPC01003194.1:4525656-4544924 GCA_003113815.1 Sphenodon punctatus
TTGGACTTGGGAGACAACGGTTCTTCAGATATTATCTTAGTCATGAACTCGCT
Source organism: Sphenodon punctatus (assembly GCA_003113815.1). Classification (NCBI taxonomy): domain Eukaryota; kingdom Metazoa; phylum Chordata; class Lepidosauria; order Sphenodontia; family Sphenodontidae; genus Sphenodon; species Sphenodon punctatus. The sequence continues at coordinate 4,525,710 of QEPC01003194.1, forward strand.
AGGAGGCGTTGAGCAAATTGCTGTCTCTGAGCCTTAGTTCCTCATCTGTAAAATGAGGATAATAATGACCAAACTTGCAAGAGAGTAGTGAGGGTGAGCTGGATAAGGATTGTAAAGCACTGTGAATACTGAAAGTGCTATATAAATAATTAATAATAGTAGTAACGAAACAAGCAAAGTGAAAACCAATGTGAATTTTGCAAATTAATAGTTTTTGTTCCAACCTCTGAAATTGCTTCACACTTAGGAATTCAATAGGTCAACTTTTTAAAATTATTGATTTTGTTCAAATATTCATTTGACCTCTGGTTTACAGACACCCTGGGCTAGGAGGTTGTAACTAGAGCTGAAATGAAAGGTGGCTTCTGTATTTGTGAGTATTATGCACATTTTCAGATAGCTGTCCAAATATCCAAATTATATCCACAACCAAAATGAGTATTCATGTATCTGCTTATTTGCTTACATCATTTTGGATACTTTATTCATGTTGGTATTTTGGTTCAATTATTTTGATCGTTTTGACATTTGGTTAAGGTATTCTGGCTAATAAGGATGCACAATATCACTAAAATGAAGTTATCAAAATGATCTAACCAAATTACTGAAATAAAATACAAAACTGAAGTATCAGAAGCAGATATAAAGAGAAGTGAGACTGAGTATCCACATAGGTCAACTCTTGATCCATGATCCCCGCGTGTGCGACACACAGGCCAAACTTAACTGTGCTGCGTGACATGTACACTGTGTGCCTAGTGCCTCCGCTGGAGACTGCTGCTGCCCAATGGTGCTAGCACCCAAGGTTGCTGCTGCCGCCCTACTTCTCTCTCTGGTGGCAGTATGGGCAGTCAGCATACCCAGGGGGCAGTATGGGTGAGCAGCAGAGTACTCTAGTGGTGACACCCTGTGTGTGCACAGTGTACTTTCGGTCTGCATGTTGCACGCGCATAGCCCCATGGATCAGGGCCTTGTTCATATCTGAATCAAACTGGGCAAATTTGTTGCATATAGTATTTGCCATGAATATTTGTGTCAGCTCCTGCTGTATCTCCTGACCACATTGACTAACAGCTGTTGCTGGTCCTATCCGCCATGAATTGGTCTAATGCCATTCCTAGCATTTGTACAGCATTTGTGCTGCATTAGTATGTTGTTTAATCACAAGAGAACAAGGGTACATGGCAAATTATGTTTGTGAGCCTTTGTAAGAGTACATATATGTTGGATTTTCTGTGCATGTGAACCGGAGCAAGGGTTTATGTGTGAATACAAATATATTCTGTGTTGCTGTGAATTTATCTTGGGTACATGAAAAAGTGGCGGTTTTAAATCTTATATCTGGTTCCTGTCTGTCTATACATACACATGACGTAACGGGGCCGATCCAGTACTTGCGCAGACTCTGTGCCCAAGGTGCACATGTGGAAATGTTGTGCAGGTGTTACGCAACTGTCGCACACCACATGCACAGTGTGCGCACAGCCCTGCTCAGGCTATATTATTAGCCCCGTTATTAGTACCCAGCTGTCCCACAGAACCATGCAATGGCACTTAATAGTTTTAAGTGGACACTTGGGAACAGACTGAGATCCAGTTACACGTGTGGAATAGAGCTGAAACAGGTGGGGGGTTTGTTGTTTGCTGGTATTATTCACAATTCTGAGTAGCCCTTTAAGACTACAAATAGTATTTATCATTGGAAATGGGTACTCACATATTTGTTTTTTCAGTTATTCCATTCTAGGCTTCGGGGACTTCAAGTTTTTTGGTTTGGTTATTTCTGAGATTGGGTAATTTCAGTATTTCCTTTGTTTCATTTTTGGCAACTGTGCACGCACAACAGTGCTAATATAGCCAAAATGATGCAACCAAAATACTGAAATGACCAAACCCCCAAATCAAATAACTGAAATAGATAGAGTGCAGAAATAGATAGCTTTATTTGGAAAAGCATTTGGCGAGCATGGATAGGGGGTTGGTTGGGTTTCTGGGTAGGGTTGGGGGGAGTTTTTATTGTATGCCTTTTATTATTGTTGTTGTTTTATTAATTGTGAGCTGCCCTGAGCCTCTATGGGAAAGGCAGCATATAAATAAATAAATAACAGTTATATTTCCATTTTGGGTTCAGGTAGTGTGCGTTTCCCTGTTTTTTGGTGGTACCCATTTCAGATAAGTGCACCTGGAGTTATTGGGACCCCTTGTTGTACTATGGCCGTTTTTACACAGATGGAGGTGTGTGTGTGGGGGGGGGGGAGTTGGCCGCAGTGGGCAGAGGTGTGTGTGTGTCTGTTTACACGGACACACATCTACCTCCACCCACCGAGCTCTGTGGGTGGAGGTGGGTGGAGATGGGTGTGCGATGGGTGGAGGTGGGTGTTGTGCGCGCACGCCCCCCCACCCATCCCATTCGGTGTTCACACGGGCGAACACCGAGCAGACATACATCCCCGCACCCACCGTCGGCCGTTTACACAGACGCTTCCCCCCCCCCCCACTCCTGCTCGGTGTTCAAGCAGGTGGGCGGGGGGGAATCTGTGTAAAAATGGCCTATTTGGTGTAAGCAATGTTCATTGGAATCTGGTATTCACTTTATAAGAATAAGAACTGCAGGCAGTTAACTAATGCAAGGAATGCTGAACACTCCCTCCAAGTCGAGTATGGGTGAAATCAAACAAAATGATAGCCCGCTGGAGCCTATGTTTGGTCTGTGCAGTCCTCGCAAAGCCCCCACTCTCATATATTAGCGTGTAGAGCTAATAAATGGGGAGCCCCCTGCACGCATTTCATGTGCTGGCAGCCGCCGCCACCAGTAGCACCACTCAGTGCTTTCCTTCTCCTCCGACCTGGCTCTGAAGAAAAAGAGAGACACAGCCAAGGAAGGCTTCTTCCCTTGCCATAACCCCCCAACCCCTCCCCTCCTTTCCATCAGAAGCAGCACTAGCATGCTCCTTCAGCTGAGAGGCGGCTGTGAGAAGAACTCTCCCAGCTGACAGGCAGCTTCAAGAGGAGAGAGTGAGGCAGGGGCTGCAGGAAGGCCCTTCTCCAGAGGATCTGTGTTTGCACTCCTCTCTGCATTTGGGAAAGGAGCTGAGGAGAGCAAGGGAGGTGCGTGGCTTATCTGGAGGATAATAGTTTGCCATTTATATAAGTCACTCACAGTATGATTTTTTAGTAACTCTCGTAGGTCTTTGTCTGGGTTGAGAACCCAGGCATTCTATTTACAGGGGCTAGCTAGCCCCCATGAAGAAACCAGTAGTAAGTAACACAACATGTTATATAAGCCCACGGGGCCTACAATGCAGAGTCCCCACTCCTGAAGGGGATGTTATGTTGTGATATAAAAAAATTAACTACGGTAGCATTTTCCATTTTCAAATGAGTGCATCAGTGTGTGTCTGACAAAAGTCTCTGTGTTAGAAGGGGCCCACATGGACATTTTGCACGAGACCCAATGTTACTGGATCTGGCACTGTTGTCCTTTCTTACGACTGAGGGAGTCTCCCTACAAGAAGGGAGGGCCCAGTCCAGGGATACTCCACCGGAACGTGTTCCTGACTTCCTGGCTTGCTTGAATTTGTTTTGTCTCCTCTGAATGACTCTGATAAAAGTAAATGAATATATAAACCAACTATGTAAACCTCATATTCAGTGAGGAAGCAAAGGGGGTGGGGGGGTATCAGCTATCCTCAAACTGCTCTGCTGCTGCAAACTCCAGTGCTTTGAGGATTGGTCTGTTAAGGGGACCGAAATGCTGTGTGAAAGGATCAGTGTAGAGGTCACTGGACACGTGTCCAAGCCGGCACGTGTGCCCTGCATGTATAGCGCCGAGCAGGGTGCCGCCACTTCCCAACAGGAAATGCAGGCAATCACTGACTCATAAAGAGGAGCCGGTTTGTGTTTTATCCCCTCTTTTTTATGACAAAATAAAAATGATAAGTTCACTTTGAAACTTGTTCTCCTCCTTTGTGGGCAGAGGGACTTAAAAAACAAACTGGTTTATGACCTACCTGATATCTCTGATTGCATGTGGCAAATGCAGGCCAAGCCTGATAAGATGACTGATATGGCACAAATTGCCAGGCAGAGCAAATGTGCTTGTTAAGCAGGAATCTTAAGATGTTAGGATGCTTGCCTGTGTTCCCTGTTCACCCGTTGTTCCCTCTTACTGGCCAGGGGCCACTGCTCCAGCTCCGCCTTCCTGCTAGAGAAATGGGTGCCTTCGGCATATGTGACTGGTGCCGCTGTACACAGCCATGCACTAGGAACCCCCTGCACCCCAAGATTCTTGTGCAGGACCCCAGAATTCCTCAGGATCCTTCTGGGAAAGTAGGAGAAGAATATAAGAATCAGACCTCCCTTTCTCTCATGGTAGGCTCTGCTGTACGTGGGGCTGGACATAGGGGCAGATTCTGAAGGGCGGCAGAGGTCTGGGGAGAGAGGACCAAGCCTGAGGGCTGTGGGTGGGAGGCTTCTTTGCACGGCCGCAGTGCCACACCTCCTCCCTCACCCCCCACCACAGCAGTACTGCTTCAACCCACGTGCTGCCCAGAGCTGGGGGAGACCCCACCCAGAGGAAGCCCACTCCAGGGGCCTGAGCCCCCAGCAAACCTGCTCCATGGTGGAGGCGGCACTCCACAGCCATCACCCCATCGTGCGCATGCACAACAGCCTACTTTGCTCCTATGCGCGATAGTGCGTGCGCACATTTGGTGCAGCCACATGAGACAGAGTGGGGAAAGCTACGACGTTTTAGGTAGTCTTAACCCACTCTGGGCAACCAGGCCACATGATGCAGTGCATCCTGTAGCCGATGGCCACCAGATGTTCCCCCTGCCCCAGTATACTTCGCATCCCTGGACTTTTTCTGAGGATGCGAAGCATAGCAGCCTTATCCAAATGGGGTAAACTGCCCAAGGCAGGGCAACGCGTGTGTTGCCTCAACACCTGTGCTCCGTACTCTGCACTGGCTGCCTATAGCATACTGAGCCAGATTCAAGGTGCTAGTGTTGAACTATAAAGCCCTGCACGGTCTGGGCCCCTCATACCTCGGAGACCGCCTCACCCTCCACGCCCCAGAGCGATCCCTTCGGTCCACCGGGCACACCTTTCTGGAGGTCCCCCGTGTAAAACAGGGGGCCACAATGGAGAGGGCATTCTCGGTGGCTGGGTCGCGGCTTTGGAACTCCCTCCCAGAGGAAGCCTATCTGGCCCCAGGTTTGTTGGCATTTTGTCGAGCCTGTAAGACCTGGCTGTTCGCCCAGGCTTTTGGAAGGGAGGATGGGAGGGTGGGGTAGTTGGGGGGTATTTTAAAACATTTTTATGATATTTAAAATTTGATGAATGGGGGGTATGGATTTTTAAATGGATTTTTTAGGGTATTTTATTTGTGTGTTTTATGTTGTAAGCCGCCCCAAGATGCTGTGGGTATGAGGGGGTGGCTAATAAATATTTATAATAAATAAATAAATAAATAAATATAAACACACTCGGTGCAACGCCACAAGGCCATGAGTAAGGCTATGAATTTGTCATGGAAATTTTCTTTAAAAGTCATGAGTTGGTCATGGCAGGAATGAGAAAAAGTCACAGAAAACTCATGGGTAAATTTTTTAAAGCTTTTATTCAATATTGTAAAAAAACATCCCCCTGCCGCCCCTTGGATTGTAATCCCCCCCCCTTTAGTTAAAACCAGGGATTAGATTATAATCCCCCTAGCACAGATGGTAACCCCCCCAGCACAGAATAGAAGGAGGAAAACACCCCTACCTCTTAGATTGTAAACCCAGGGATTGTAAAGTCCTTTGAAAGCCCCAGGTTTAGATTGTAAACCCAAACAGAGGATAAAGGCAGAAATGCTGCGGTCTCTTCCTGGGTGCTTCTTGAAGCTCTGACAAAGGTAACGCTTGCTGCCTCTGATCCCGCCATCACATCACACTGCCACTTGCCCATGCCCAAAACTCTGCCCTCCACAAGAAACAACACTGAGGAGGGGTTTGGAGCTCCAGGGAGAGGCCATGGCTTTACCCGGTGGCACCCAGCGTGCTATTCTCGCCAGCTTCTTGCCGGCCCGCCACATCTCCATAGTCAGGGAGGGGTTTGGAGCTCCATGGAGACACCATGGATCTTCTTAGCACCATTGCGCGTGCTCTTCTCACCAGCTTCTTGCCGGCTCTGCTCTTCAGTTTGGGGAAAATCTCAAAAAACTTGGGAAAATCATGGAAGTCACGGAAAGATCTCAAAAGTCACGGAGGGAGTCAAAAGTCACTAAAAACGTGACTTTTGTCACCACTGTGACAAATTCTTAGCCCTAGCCATGAGTGATGGATGCTAGCACCTGTCGTGCATGGCCATGTTACAGCCGAGGGCCAGGTCTCAGTCCGGCCAGGGGAGTGAGCCAGGGCAGGGCAAGGCCAGGCCAGGCACAGGCTCCTCTTCTCCAAATCCACCTGACTGACAGCTGATTGGGGGGAGAGGAAGCCCAGAAGAGCATGCACACATGCCCCTCTCCCCACCCTAACAAACAGCAGATTGGGGGAGAGGGGTCAGAGGAACGTGCAGGGTCCCTCCTCACCCTGAGCAGCTGTTTGTTGGGGTGCAGACAGAGGCATGCACATGCTTCTCTGGGCTCTCCCTCTCCGCAATCAGCTATAAGTTGGGTGAATTGGGGAAGAGGGGAGCCTGTGCTGTTCCCAGGCTCTCCTCTTCCCCAATCCACACAACTAACAGCTGATTCCAGGGGGGTGGGGCCTGGGAAGGGGGCATGCACTCTTCCCAGGCTCCCCTTCCCCCATCAACAGTCAGGAGGGAAGGAGAAGTACATGTCCTCTTTCCTCCTCCCCCAGTGGCAGCGGTCCCGATCCTGCACCACAGCAGGAGTTGGAGCCTCCAGCCCCTAGCCATGGTGGTGGCTCCAACAGGGGCTGGCCCGCCCAACTTTCCCGCAATCGTGTGGCCAGCTCCCTGTGCTTGACCAACATGGGGCCGTGCAGGGATCAGGTTCCTGCAGCTTGTGTGACTGCACTCATTGTCGCTGCCATCTTTTCTGTCTGGAGCATGCTGGGGAATGTAGTTCAGCAGCTCCAGGAAGCAAAGATGGCAGCAACAGGGTGCACACGCGCAATAGTGCATAAAAGCAAACTGCACTATGTGCCTGCATGTGATAGGGGCACGAGAATCACATGGCAGTGAACTTGGTGGGGAACAGTCAGGAGGTGTGACTTTGGTGGACAGCAGACTTAGGGCCTTTTCATGCAGTGGGGGGGGGGGACCTGTGCGACTGCTGCAGCATGTGCAGGGGATATGGGTGGGCATCCGTAGGAATGGCACCTGCGGTGAGTGGGGGATGCATGTGCACTCCCATGCTCCACCCATCTCCACCCACCACCCATACATGGAGCAACGGGCTCCAATGTCGGTTGCTCCATGTGTGGAGATGGGTGGAGGTGGGTGGGTGCCCATTCCCACGGGTGTACACCCACCATGGGTGCACACCCATCCCTCCACCCACTGCGGCCCATTTGAAAAGGGCCTGAAAAGTAACTAGGGCAAATCCTAAGTCTAACCCTTGCTGTACTGTAGACTTAGGGCCTTTTCAAACGGATTGGGGGTTCTGGGGGTGTGTGGTGTGATGGGTGGAGATGGGTGTGGGGCCATTCCCACAGGCACACATCCATCTCCACCCACCTCCACCCATCTCCACACATGGAGGCACCTCCATTTTCCCCAATGCCTCCATGCACGGGTGATGGGTGAAGCGCGTGTGCACTCCCGTGCCTCCACCCATCCGCCGGCCCACGGCGTTCCCACGGGCACCCTCCACCCATCTCCATGCAGCAAAACTGTGAGGAGATGGGTGGAGGCATCTTGCGTGAAAAGGCCCTTACTGTACTTACCTCTGTATGACCGGAGGGAGGTGGCCCTGTGTAGTTCAAAAGCTTGCACACTCTTTAACAACAGAAGCTGGTCCAATAAAAGATAGCATCTGAACAAATTTGTCTCCACCTGTATATCAGAGATTCCCAAACTGTGGGTCAGGACCTCAAATGGGGTTAGACTGTATAAGAATGGGGTCATGATCCCAGTTGATAGATAGATAGATACTGTTGACATTATCTTTGCTGCTGTCTGCGTTCACGGGATTCTGTTTCAGCCTCAAATGTGGATCCTGTAGGCAAAAGGCTTGGGGGGAATTTCTGCATGGACTATAGCTCTGCACCTGATTTTAAAATATAGGTTCTCAAATGTTTTAGAGGACTATGTCTATACTGCACTTCAGGCATGTTGCCCTAGAGCCTTTGCTGTAAAGAAAAAGTAATTTCAGGTCCCTGCTGTCTCTGGCCCTCACATATCCGAAAGATCACTTCCTCCGCGATGGGCTTTTTCACACAGGCGCCCCACCACCCGCCACTGCACACATGTGCGCAGGGAGGCGCCGGGGCGAATGCCACAGCTGGTGCAGGGGGATGGGGAGGCACCCCTAGGAACAGCACCCACGGTGGGGGGGGTACATGCACACTCCCATGCTCCACCCATCTCCACCCATCACCCACACACGGAGTAACGGGCTCCAACGGACTCGGTGGGTGAGGATAGGTGTGCGCCCGTTCACCACAGTCTGTTTGAAAAGGGCCTGTGTTTCATCATGATCCCTGTTGTCAGCCAGGAGTGCCCTCTTGCAGGTACCATTTGCCCACCAAGTACAGTAAAAGTGTGCTCAGGCAGTCTCCGGGTGTTTTCAGACAAGACAGGCCGTTTTTAAATGGACCGTGTGGGTGGGGGGATGGGTGTGCGCTGGTGGTGGGTGGAAGTGGGTGTGCGGCCTTTCCCATGGGTGCACACCCAACTCCACCCACAGAGCCCCCTCCAGTTTGCCGGACGGCTCCATGGGTGGGTGATGGGTGGAGGTGGGTATTGCGCGGGAGTGCACACGCACCCCCCCCCCACTGCCTGTGCTGTTTGCATGGATGCACACCCATACCCCCACCCACCACCACACCACGGCATTTGCATGGATGCCCCCCCACCGCACACCTGCTTGCACGCCCAGAGGTGGGAGGGGTGTGTACAAAAATGGTCACACTCTCAACCCCACTACCCACGCACCTCCCATCCACTATACATGTTACAGGGCACCCATAGGGCAACACTGCAGCCCTGCAACATGTATAGTGGGTGGGTGGTGAGTGGGTAGTGGGTGCAAGTGTCTTGTCTGAAAATGCCCACAGTGGTTGACTCCTCTACCATAAGATCTGTTCCCCTGGAGGTTTGTCAAAGCCTGAACATTTTCTGGAGGAATGCAAGACTTTTCTATTTGACCAAATAGTTGACAGGCAGAAATAAGGGCTGGAGACAGGGTTAGGAGAGATCTATTTTTAAAAAATTATTCTTATATGATTTTAATACGCAGTTGTTACCTGCCCTGAGCCTTCAGGATAGGGTGAGCACTGAGATGCAAATTAAGATAAATAAAATATCCCAGCATTTTCAGGTGAGTAGATTAGAAACTTCCTTGTTCCTTATTTATTATTAAATTCCAGTTACAGCGTTGGTGGGAAGAATTACAGCTCCAACTTGCCATCTGCAACAGCTCCAACTTGCCATCTGCAACTGTTCTTCTCTTCAGCATATGTCTTTTCATAAGGGTTATGGGGATTGACCACCTCTTACTTCCTTTCACCTGTTTTGCCTAATTCTACTTGTCATTGAGTGGTTCCTTTGACTGTCAGTCTTCTCTTCAGAGCCTGGGGTTACTTTCTCAGTACTTCAGGGTTGTTTGTTCCATTCTCATAAAGACCCCTTTTGCTCCAGCAGCCTGAGCATGAATGGTAGAAGTGAAACAAATAGTGGATTTGCCATTCATAAACATTACTGGCATTTTCAGATAGCCCTCCAAATAACCAAACAATATTAGCAAACAAAATGGATATTTGAATATCCACTTATTCAGATAGTACAGTTTGGTTACTTGGTTTATGTTGGTTTTTCAGTTCAGCCATTTTGGACATTTGTTATTTTGTCTATTTCATTTCAGCTATCTACACATGTGTACTAGCGTTATATTAATTGTTCCAAAAGAAAGTAACCAAAATGACCAATCCAAAGTAACTGATATTCTGAAATTAATGAAAGAACCAAACCAGAAGAGCCAAAGCATTTCACATCTACTTCATCAGACACAAATCAAAGCAGGTGAAATCAACAGTATTGTACTTGCAGCGTATATTTGTTTCAGCTCTAAATGGGATTCTTCTTTCAGCTGAGGAAATGGAATGATATCCAGGGGAGTGTCAACTTGACATATTTCACTTCCATCTTAACAAACAGTCAGAAGAATCATAGAATCAGTCATGTGAGCAAATGTATGTATGGTCCTTTTCACACAGACACTCTAACACTAATAAAATGGGTGTTACATTTTATTATACATGTGGCAGGGACCCCTAGAGCACACCTGCAGCCCTGCAACATGTATAATAAAATGTAACACCCATTTTATCAGTGTTAGAGTGTCTGTGAATAGAATAGATTTATTATAGCATGGCCATAGGCCATTGCTTTTAACAAATATACATAAATCACAGTCAACAATCGATCACAAAATTCATACAACAACAGAAAATTAAAAGGAAAAAAACAAATAAAACCGCATGGCCAAGTTCCTAACAGGGGTGACCAATAAAATTTCCCTCCTATTAATAGGGATATCATTTATTAAAACATCATTTAGTCAAAACTGCCCAGAGGGGGAAAAAAAAACCTATGATCTGACTGATCTAACAGATCCCAAAACAAACATCTTTTGGGCATAATACAATGGCTACCTCCAAAAAGAACGAATAACCCCATCAAATTCAGCCTGAGGAGCCCAGGACAGTTGCCCTACATGAGACATCGGCTGCCATGAGCTCCTCAAAAATTGAAACCCCTATGGGGGAAAATCCCCATTCTTTGGCAGAAGCATACTTAATCAAACGAGGACTAGATACAATAGGACATTGTGGCTGCTGAGTCTGAGGGCGCTTTTAGACGAGACACTTTAATGTGGTTTGGTAAATGCGCATTTAAATAATGCACATTTTTTTAAAACCGGTTTTGAGCATCTTTGATGATCTGGGGGTGCCAAAACCGGTTTTAAAAAATGCGCATTATTTAAAAAACACATTCAAAACGGTTTGGGCTTTTACACTTTCACGGCAAATACACATTCAAAATGGTTTGGGCTTTTACACGTTCACGGCAAATACACATTTAAAACAGTTTAGGTGTTTAAACGAGCATTAAAACAAGCGCATTTTTTAACAATCATGGGCAAATGTGTCTCGTCTAAAAGCGGCCTGAGGCTCACACGGAGGCCCAACAGCCTGACCCACAGTGACTGGAACCCCAATTGGAGAGGTTTGCCTAACTACCGAATTCCGGGAAATCATCTCCAAGGGAAATGAAATACCCCTCTTGGCCAGGGAAGAGATCTCAAAAACGGGACGATTTAACTTCAGGGGGGACAGAACATCCGTACTAATAGACGAGATAACAAAAAGGCTCTCAGCCCGAGCCGAGTCCTCAGAACCCCCAGCAGGCAAAGCATCCTTTAGATCTTCCTTAGGTACCAAGGCCAGATTGGAGTCCTCTTCCAAGGAAACCACAGTATCCTGGACAACTTGTGACAACAATGGGGTAATTCCAGGATTAAAATAGAGGTTAACCATATACACACCCCATGAGGAAAACAAATAAGCATACAACCTGAGCGCATCAGCTATAGCTGGTGTACGAAAGTGCATCACTATACGTAGCACTCCACCCCTAAATGGAAGGTGAAAAAAATGCCTAATAAAAGAAGGCAGAAACAGAAAGCCCAAGATGTCAGAGTTATGGCGGGCAATCCAAACTTTAGAATCTCAGGGAGGGTATTGTCCAGAAGGCAGAGGGTAGACTGCGAAGACCAAAGCATCTGGGGTAAAATTTAGCTTCTGTTCCTTCACAGCCTTAGGGTCTGAAAAATGAGAATGGGCAGGGCCACATAAGATAGATGTTTGTGTCTCCTGGTCCAATCTCAAAAGTCCCTGGTCTGCCCTAGTCCCTCTAGCCTCACTCATCCACTCCCCTAACCTGGCCAGTTGTGACTGGATGGACTGCAACTTGATGTCCAAGTCCCCAAGTCGCTCCATAATTAATGGAAGTAAATCATCTTTCTGATGGGGCTCCTGGATAACCTGGGTCTCTTTTGGTTCTGAGGTAGATGATTGAGAATTGCTAGAAGGGTCTGGAAGAATGGTCAATAATCTGCTCCTTGGTTTGGGCATACTGGGGGAAGATTCCAACACCCCCGGGATCACACTACCATGGCTTCATGGCAAAGACAGTAGCCCACTAGGGAGACCACTCCCCTTTCCCACCAATTAGGGAATTAGATATAAATTTACATTTAACCCCCTCCATAACTCGGGTGCCTAGGAGCTGGAAGTTGGGATCTACAATAAAGGCCTGGGAAGCATCAGTGTCCTCTCCCACAGAAGGGACCTGAATGCCATTAGATGACTGAGAAGTACCCCGGGACTCGGCAGCCAACATATACCACCTCTCTCCCTACCTCCTGAAGGCCTTTGCACATACTAACAATGAGTTGAGTGGGTCCTGCACTGGTAAGGGTATAGAGGCAGAAGGGGAGGGGCTCACGCCGGCAGCAATAGAGTCCCGTTCCACATCCCGACCCTCACCTGGGAGAGCGGGAGAAAGCTGGAGAGAGTCCCCTTGCTTAAAGCCTGGGGATATCAGTGGCTTGGCATAACAATCCTCCAATCGCAGTTGCCCGGCCCGAGCCCTTGTAGTCACTCCCTGCCTTCCTCTGCTCTTTCTCCTCTTCAGCATAGCAGCCCAAAGTAATTAATAGAGACCTCCTAACCCATACCCACATTGACCAAAAACACTCCGATCTAATCCGAGCCTAGCGCCCGTCCAGCGCCTAAGGCCGCACGCACAAGGGCGCACCCTTGCACGCGCTGCCCTTAGGCACGCGCCGCCGGTGCCAGCGGGCAGCACGATGCACTTTTCAATCCCCTGGAGAGGAGGCTCCTCCCTGCTCCCAACTGTTCCGGTGATTGGCCTCAGCTGCGATGGAGAGCCCTCTGGATCAGGGCTCCTAAGTCTTACCCCCTGGTCAGGGGAGGTGATCAAGGGTGGGGTGCTCCGGGGAATGGGAGATCGGGGGCTCAGCGCCGGCGGGCAGCGTGATGCACTTTTCAATCCCCTGGAGAGGAGGCTCCTCCCTGCTCCCAGCTGTTCCGGTGATTGGCCTCAGCCGCGATGGAGAGCCCTCTGAATCAGGGCTCCTAAGTCTTACCCCCTGGTCAGGGGAGGTGATCAAGGGCAGGGTGCTCCGGGGAACGGGAGATCGGGGACTCCGAGTGTCTGTGTGAAAAGGGCCGATGTGACCCTCCAGTGAGTTCCATTGGAACTCCTAGGGTGCCACAAAAGATGATGGTGAACATTTGTTAACCACTGCCAGAGAAGGCAGAACAAGAGGGAATGGGGGTTAAATTGTAGCCATGTAGATTGTGGTTAAATAGGAAAAACTTTCTAATTGTGAGAACTGTTGAACAATGGAATAAGCTACCCAGGGAGGCTGTGGAACCTTCCTCCTTGGAGATTTTCAAAACCTGTCTGGACATGCGTCTGTCCACGATGCTGTCGGCAGGAATATTCGTCCATGGAACTGGGGGCTCAACTAGATTGACCCTTCAGGACCCTTCCAACCCCAAAATCCGGTGATACCTCAGTTAGTTCCATTGGGGTGTGATGCTTTCTCGTCACTCAGACTAGGAGGATTATTGAAAGCCAGTTGGCATCGGAGATAATTGAACAGGTATTTCACTACCTATAGTCTCAAAAAATGCTGTGCAGAGCATGATAGCCACCTTACAAAGTTACACAATGGGACAATATGTAACTAATGTTACAGACTAATATAATGTCATACTACAGATACATTATACATACATATTACAGATACGTTAAATTAACAGAGTAGGGGGAAACATACATAAAGAGAGAGGGAGCAAAGCAGCAAAAAACACACATGGACATGAGTGAGAAGGGGAAAAGGGTGAAGGGCAACCAATCCTCAAACCCCTCCATCAGTCAGTTCTATTGAAGTGAAGGGGGAAACCAATATGCTCAGTGGAGGGCTTTGAGAATTGGACCGAGGGACAGTTTTGTTTCCAAGGAAAAGAGAGCAAGACCAAGCAGAACAGAATGAACATGGGGACAAAAAAAGCAAGAAAGAGACCTGCTCAGAGGTTCTACCGTTTCCTTGACATGTAAGGGCCTGTTCAGAGATGCTCTATCTCTGAGGGTATTGGAGATATGAGATAGGGCAAACAATTGGCATTTTCCATAAAGGAATGACCACTGTTGTCTGTAAATCTGGTAACATTTCTTTTTGTCTTTTACTTTACAAAGTGGAGCTCACTTTGACATTCCAGAAATAACCCAACTCCCATCCCAGAGTATATAAGTCACAAGGCCGAGGGCTGAAGCCACAACATGCTGTGCACTGATTTCTACTCTGTGCAGCAATTCTCCAAAGTAAACTCAAAGCTCCAGCTCCTCCTAGTAAAGAGCCTGACTTCCCCAGCAATAAAGAAAGACGCCCTAAATTATTACAAGTGAGAGAAGAGTCTTGCTTAAGGCAGAGCTCTGGACGGGTCCGGCTCCATGTAAAGCAGCCAGCATGAGAGGACATGACACAACCTGCCGTAGGAATTGGACTGAAACTCCAAGCATGTCATAGCAAGAGAACGTCAAAGCAGTGACTGATGAAGATTAGTCTAGATAGGGAGGAGGAATGGTATGTAAGAGAGGGAGGGGAGCAATATGGCTGTGGGGAAGGAAGGGCAGGGTGGAGCCAGTGATTCGGCTTGGTGCCCTGCCAAAGTACATATATGTTAATTGAGCAATCCTGTTTCACTGCTTTCTTAGCAGGTAACAAAAGGCAGGAGCGTGTATGGAGGGTGGAGTGCAGAGAAGGAGGAGGGAATTTAGAATGCACCACTAGCAGAGTGGAACTATCTCTGACTAAAGTCTTCAGGAGACATAAGCCTGATTGTGCTGGAATATTCCAGAGCATGGACTCCAAATAGACAAAAACACAGAGAATCATGTCAATGGCCCAATAGAGTGTTTGTTTTACTCAGGGCTACTCTTCAAAGACATGGGGAGGGAACAGGTGATAAGGAGTTTTGAGTTCATAGAGGATAATGAAAGCTTCCAAGAGGTGATTTCACCTCATGCCCACTGAGTCCTTCAAACATCCCCCAATCCTAGTTGTAACCCTGTCTCCAGAGCTGAAAGCCCCAAACACATCACCTCCACTGTTGTGTGCCCACTAGCATGCAGAATCCAAATCTTGCAGTACAAAAGGTTCCATTCATCGGCTTGTGGTCAGGATTGATGGTACACTAGCGCGGGTCAGAATTTTCTATTACTGTTTTGTGGTTTTTTTAATGGAAAACTACTCTTTGGGGAAATTGACATTTTGGCTGTGGGGGTGGCAAAAGTCAAAAGTCCTTAATTTACAGATAGAGAAACAAAGGCACAGAAGGGGTAAGTGATTTGCCTTAGGGTCACCTAGGTCAGCAGAGGCATCCTTAGAAACTTTGGGACCTGGTATAAAATTACAGGTCAGTGCATTCAAAGACAGTGGCATAGCAAAGCTTTGGTGGGCCCAGGCTCATGTCCAAATTATGGAACAGGGAAGCAGGGTTTTCTGAAGTGTCAGCCCTCCTAAGACTCCCTGCCAACCCTACAAAGGTTGTGGTACCACCCTGACTCCCAGTCAGGCCCCTCAGAGTGGTGGTAGCCCCACCAGGAAGGAAAATCTGAGCTAGCATGGTCAGCACCTCACCGCTGCCCACTCTGAACATTTTCTAGCAGTGCTCAGGGTGCTTGCAAAGGGTCCCACCAAGAAGAAAGTTATCAGAGTGGGTAGGGGCAAAGTGTTGTCCCTGCTTTCTCCCCAGCCCACACTGAAAATTTCCTAGTGGTACCCAGGTCACTTGTAGTGGGGCCCTCTAGAATCCAGGGCCTGGGCTCAGCTGAGCCCCCTCACTCCATGCAAGACCCTGGTTGGGCCTCTGCTGATGCTAGGCCAGATTGCTGGTTGTTTTATTCAGAAACTCTGGTGGGGCCCCTCCTAGAGAATGGCCCAATTGCAGGTTGATGCACCTAGAGAACCTGGTGGGGCCTCTCCAAGTCCTAGCATGGAGCCCGGTGTGGCTATACTTGTCCTACATGCTTAAGAGTACCCCTGCAGGGCAGTGGCAGAGCTAAGAATTGAATTCCATTCTAGTGCCTTGTCTATTGCACTGTATTGCCTCCCTCCCTACAGGTCACCAGTTCTCTGTTTGACTCCATTTTAGGATTTAAATTTAATCTTGTGATCCCAGAAAGCAACAAAGACATACAGAGCATGTCCAGTCACCATCAATTGGGGAAACAACCATATTTCTGCAGACAGCACGATCCCACCATCTGCAGATGGTTCTGCCCCACAGTTTGGAAACCTCTGCTTAGTGCTTTCTACCCCAGAGAATCAATAAAAGAAAACTTTGCAAACTATATATCGTAGCTGAGTAAATCATTTTTGGAGAATATGTTGTCCAGTTTATTCAATTTGACCTACATTAATTGTCATTGGCCATCTATGCCACATCCTTTCTATCCATTCCTTAACTTGTTAAGTGTCGCTCTATGATGAGATGATGTAGCGAGTTTCCACCCGGTCATGTCCTTGTCCAGTGCTTATTATTCACAGGTATTATTGACATTTTCAGGTAGCCCTTCAGTTACCTAAACAGTGTTCATGACCTGAAATGGGTATTTGCATGTCTAATTTGGGGTGCTTGGGGTTGTTTGGTTCAGTTATTTCAGTCCAGTTATTTTGGTCATTTTAGTTGCGCCATTTTAAGCAAATAAGCAATTGTACAATATTGTCGAAACAATGCAACCAAAATACTGAATATCCAAAATGGAAAAACCAAATGGAATGACTAATACAGATGCCTGAAAGAACATAAATGGATATCAGTTATTACCCAAACCACCATTTTCTGGTCAGGTAGTGGTAGATTTGATGGGTTTACCCATTTTTTTCAGGTACATATTTCAGTTCTAGTCATGTCCAAGACCTAGCAGCACTCTGGCCACCAGCAGCACTGGGTACTGCTCATGAAAGGGATGAGTTATTAATCCAAAAGCAACAGATATAAAGGGAGAGGAAACTCCTGATTAGGAGGATTCACCTAAAGGAGAGGTTTGGGGACCAGTAGGGTAGAGGACTTGCAGCTTGTGGAGTGAAACATCCGTCCAGACTCCTAGAGGAAATCAACCATAAAGAGAAGCAATGCCAATCACAGAGGATGCAGTAGTTTGTGAACTGCTCTCCAAGGCACAACCTGATGTGGGTTTAACCTTTAAGGCTCATTCACACTACATTCTTGTAAAGTGGACTCACTGGGTAGCCTTGGGTAAGTCACTGGGGCCAATCCAACAGTCTGCGGATCCTCCGCCCACACGGCACAGTGTGCCAGCAATGGAGGTGCACGAGGTTCCCGTGTGCACTTGTGCATGTGCAGGTGCGCACCGGATCCGCAGGCCATCAGATTGACCCCACGTCATGGCCGGGGGTGGAGTTTTGGTTGGGCAGGGGGAGGGAGGCGGGGCAAGGCTGAGCACCTGCTTGTGTGTCAGGAGATTGGACAGCAGTCCACCCACCCGGCTGCCCGGGGGGGAGGAGCTGACCATCTGCCCAGTTCCCCACAATGGTCCCGCAGTTTGGTGGCTGTGCCTCTGGCTTTGATGCAATAGGAATGGGGTACTGGAGCAGGGGGTTGGATTTGATGACCACTGAAATCCCTTCCAGCCCTACAACTCTGTCATTCTAGAATTCTAACAGATCAAACAAATTGCCACCGATTTACAAGTTCTTCTATAATTTGGGTGTGAATTCGTATTCTACAAACTGAATACGAACTTTCCACATCGAACTGTGAGCAAAATGCAACCACTGGGAGAGACAATATGATCTCACAAACAGCACACCCCAAAATAATTTCACTTGAAGGAATCATTTTAATGGTTTCCCCTGATCTGAATTATATAGATGACTTATTATAATATATGAGAATGTGTGTGTCGGTCCATCCAGCATTCAAGCAGAAACCCATATGAAACTGCAGCACTTTTAACGGTGCATAATCACTCCATAAAGCAGTTCCAGACATGCAAGAAGAGAGATTCACCAACTGAAACTGCAAGGTGAAACTATTCTGCATTTCAATCTGGCCAGAATTTTGGCTTTATCCTACCTGTGCATGCAAAAAATGCCCAAAGCATCACCTCCAGGAGCAGTACAAGAATGATGGTTCAGTCATGACTCAGAGGGAAGAAGTAATTCTGCTTAATCAGCCACTACTTGGTGTGCCAATTGAGTTTTCCCTGAGACATCTCCTATCCATTACTACTAGTACTAAACCTGCTTTGCTGGAGAGATCTGAAGAGACCATAGAAGGAAAGTCTAGACAGGAGGGATTTAAAATAAAATTAAAAAGAGGGCAGATTAGACTCTGCCTAACAAAGCTGCTAGCACTAGCAGCTCACATCTTTGAAATGGGATCTTAAAATGAATCTGGATAGATATTTTCCAGAGAGACTGGAGTTGGCAGTTCTCTCTTATTTTAGAGAATCATCCCTTATTTAAAAACCCTGTGACCCAGAGCTCCATAGAACATAATGGACGCCCCTTATTTCAGAACCCCACCGCTCCATAGAACATAATGAATGTACCTTTATTTCAGAGCCCCACAGAACCACAGTGTCCCATATTTTTGAAGTTTTGATCTAGCCACCCTAGAAGGGACATTTTTGATCATCGAGTCTGACCTCCTGCATAAGACAGGCCACACAGTTTCACTCAGTAATTCCTATAAGCTAAAAAGCCAGAGCCTGGAATTATCCCCAAAACAGCTGGTATAGAAAAAACCCACCATTGTATCCCATGGTAGTAAAGGACCCATGTTTACTGTTTTTCCCCCGTTGGTGGAGATGGAGGAAACCTCCCTCTCTCAATAAGATGAGGGGGAAATCTCCCTTCCTGCTCCTTAAATTTTGAGCTGCAACATCAGCCACCACAAAAACTCCCAACCCGTCAGGGTGTTT
>QEPC01003194.1:4554820-4601839 GCA_003113815.1 Sphenodon punctatus
GGGGGGGGCTGGGACCATGGTGGTGTTGGAGTCAGTGCACCCATCTCTTCACACGTGTGTCCTTTAAGGGCTCCTGACCAGGCTGGGAACGTATCTCAAGGGAATAGTGTCAGTTGGTGGCCAGGCGTTGTGCCTCTCTAGCCCTCACGTGGCCTTTCTCCCTGGTGGTGGAGGACTTGTCCGACAGGTGGGTGTGCTGCACTGTCCATAAGGGCCAGTGAGGGGCGAACACCCATCCCCACCCAACTCCACCCATGCCCCTGCACGGAGCAACCTGGCTTTTTCCGAGTTGTTCCATGCAGGGGGATGGGTGGGGATGCATGGGTCGTGGGAGAACGCACCTGCCCACTGCCACTTTTACACGGGTGTTTGCACACATGGGGGATGGGTGTACCTGCGTGGTAGCATCTCGTTTAGAAACATCCAGAGTGACTTCCCAATCTGCAACCCTGCTCAGCTCCCAACCACGTCCTCCTTGGTGGTACTTTGGTAGGAGTGAACAGTGAATCTTCTGGCACGGACCCAGCCTGCACCAGACTATGTAAGTAAGTTTATTGTTAGACTTCTATCACAATTTTGAGAAGACAAGGAAAAATAAAAATTACAATAATATAAAACTTTGGTGGAGTAAATCATTATATATAAATGATTATACATGATTATTCCAATTCCAGCCTTATCTTATTCACAAACATAGCCACTGAATAAATAATAAGTTTAGAATTATTGCTCAAAGGAAATTTCAATAACACCATCTCGGGCCAGTAGATAAAATCCAAAGACCAGAAGAGAGGGCAAATCCATAAATCCCTGAGGTCTGAATATAAAGGACAATGCAACAAATAGTGGGGGAGGGTCTCCAGTTTGCCCTTTCATCATGGACATAAATGGTCCTGATAAGGGACATGGTTATATCTACCTGATAATATATTAGAATGGAACAAAAAGAGCCTCAGTTTAACAAAGGAGATTCTTTTAAAAGGTGTCAAAGAATCTAAGATTCATGTTCAAATTTATACTGGAATACTGAGAGACGGGGCTATACAAAACTCTCCNACCATTCCTGGCAAAGGCAGGACTGCCCCAGCAGTGGCAGAGGTTTGTGCAGGGGGATAGGGTCAGACACTGGGGTTTTTAGGTGAGTCAGGATGTCCCCTCCTAAGCTGGCAGCCTTTGTGTCACCCCAGTTTTATCACAGGCATGCTACATTTTTTTCACCTCTGGCACAATGCACATGCAAACACATGCTGCATGGAGAAATGCAAGTTTCTATACTGGGAAAACTGGGACCCGTGTGTTTCTTTAAAATAGGGGTGGAAGTTCCAGCCTGCCTGTGGGCCAAATTCCTCCTGTGACTGCTTTTTATTTGGCCCATTTCCAACACCTGGATCTTACCCATCGCTCCAGCCCCTACCCTCAAGCACTGAAAGAGTGTGCTCAGGGGAAAGGAAGAGAGATAAGGGCATGCACACAAGGATAGGAGATGGATCCATGACACAGATACATGAACGGGTCTCCCTGTTTTCTCCCCTATGCTGATTGCGCCTTTTAAGCACCCCTGCCCCAACCCCTATATCCAGTCCACAGAGCTTGTACTAATTTTCAAAGTGGCCAAAAAGAGTGAAAAACTTCCCCAGACCCCACTCCTGCTTTAAAACAAATACAATCCTTATAACAGGCAACAATGGCACTTCTGGAGTCTAGCAAGAATATCATCATGCAATCCCACCCAGCACTCCCATGCCCAACCAGCCCTTCTTAGTTTCCATTGAACTGTTAAAACAACGATTTTAGGATGCCAACCTCTTCCAAAGAAATGTCTAGAGCAGTAGCTAACCTCACTTGCAGTCTCTTGGCGTCACTTATTAGCTGGAGTCACTGGAATGCAAGGGTTATTTGACCCTCACGCACCTACACACACCTACATTCCAACACAGAGAGCCGTGCCCTCCAGCAAGCTGGCTACTAAGGGAAGACTCTGCATGCAGCTGGGCGTTTTCTCCCTATCAAGTGTTTGGACACATAGCCGGGGGCTTGCTGGTGGTTGTTTTTTAAATTACTGGTGACACCACTTTAGTTCTAAGCCACTATGAAATACCTAGCCCTCTGAGGCAAGGAGCGGAGAGGAAGGTATTCATCTACTGTGCTCTTTTCCTTCAGTCCACCCATAAATGATCCTTTAGGATAGAAATATGCTGCTCCAGGCCATGGGCAATTTGGGGCAGGTCATTCTGCTAAGCAATAAGGCAGTTTGGAAAGCAAGTGTTTTAGCAATAGCACGGCGTCGAGGGGGTTTCCACAGAGCTGAACTGAGTATTTCACTCTCAAAGTAAGGAGTATTGGGAATTTTATGTTAGTGCCAACCATTGCCGAGGGGAAGGAAGTGCATTCTAAAATTGCCCCAGATGTCTGAGAACCCTAGTGAAAATTCACACTTGTGCTACATCCTAGCTCACTGGTTTCCAAACTTTTTGCATCAGCAGACCACTGCAGCCTGTCAACATTTTTCTCAGGCCACATAGCACTCATCAAAAAACTCAGTGTTGGCTTTTTTTATCTCCCAGTTAAACTCCACAGGAGCCACAACCAGCATACTCCTGCCTTTCCACCCAGAGATGGCCACAGTGTCAGCAGGAACTGGAACTTGGTTTGCTGTAGGCAATGGCAGATTCCATGGACCATCTGCTGCAGACCAGTTACCAGGACCTCGCAGACCACCAGTGACCTGCAGACCATAATCAGTTATAAAAATAGATACAGTGCTACATGTGTGCTTAAACTGCTTATATCTGTGGGTCGCCATCTTAAAATGTCAGAGTTACCACAGATAGGTCTCAATCTTGCTTTAGATCAGGGGTGGGGAACCATTTCAAAATTAATTCAAGCTCTGATAAGAACACACAAGATAGAGGCAAAGGTTCTTAAGGGATAGGTTCAGATCTTGGATTTGTGCCGTGGATCTGTCCCCGATCCTTGTGTGCGTGCCCTCATCTCTGCTCCCTTTTCCTGAGCTCACTCTTTCAGTGCTTGGGGGTAGGAACTGGATCCAGTGGCCAGATCCAGGATTTGGAAAGGGAATAAATAAAAAATAGTTGTGAACCCCATTTGGCCCCCAGGCCGGAGGTTCTCCACCCCAGCTTTAGAAATCTGAAGGCTGCTATCATGCCTCCCCTTAATCTCCTCCTCAGAGTTCCTTCAGTTTTCATCATAAGACCTGCTTTTTCCAGACCCTCTATCAGCCTTGTTACCCTCCTTTGAACCCACTCCAAATTGTCAATGTCCTTCTTAAAATGAGGTGCCCCAAACTGGACACAGTACTTCAGGTGAGGCTGGACCAATGCTAAATAGAGTGCAATTATTACTTCCACTAACTTAAAAACAATGTTTTTGTTAGTGCAGCCTAGAACTGCATTAGCTGTTTATGCAGCCACATCACATTGCTGACTCATGTTCAGTTTGTGGGACCAACCACAATCGCTAGATGTTAGGAATTATTTTGCTGAATTCTAATTCAGTCTTCCAGGGTATTAGCTACCCCTCAGCTTTGTGTCATCTGAAAACTTGATGCATATTTCTCCATCCAAGTAATTAATGGAACACTGTGGAACACTCTGCTGACCGAGGCCATTGATTGGATGGCTCCTAGACGTCCGCTGCCCAGGTGACAGCACTGAAGGCCTCCATGGTTTTTGGAGGAGCTGCGAGTGCTGAAGCGAGAAGGGCGACGGTTGGCGCAACGGGGGTGTCGTTATCGTACTGAAGTCGACAGATTGCGGCATAGAGCCAGTTTACGAGTATATGCCGAGGTGATGAGGGCAGTGAAAAAAGCATTTTTCACTGCTCTCATAGCATCTGCAAAATCTCACCCAGTTGAGCTTTTCCGGGTGGTGCAGGGGCTGGTCAGACCAGCTTCCCTCCACCCTGAAGTGGAGTCATCTATAGCACACTGTGATAGGTTTGTGAATTATTTTGTGGATAAAATATCTTGTATTCACCGCGATTTCGACACTGCATTTATTACATTAGGGGAACCTGAGGTTATGGAAGTCACGCCTTGTCCGGTTTAATGGGATCACTTTCAGTTGGTGATACCCGCTGATGCAGTCAGGATCCTTGGGGCTGTTAGAGCCACCTCTTGTGGATTAGATCCGTGCCCGTCTTGGCTAATTAAATCTTGCAAGGAGACAAGGGGGCCGTTGCCGGTGGGGCTGGTCAATGCCTCCCTTCGGGAGGGCAGAGTGCCGGGCTGTCTCAAGGTGGTGGTGGTGTGGCCCCTGTTCAAGAAACCATTGCTTGACATTGACTCCCTGGCCAGCTATCGACCTGTTTCTAACGTTCCCTTTTTTAAAATGTATTTATTTATTTATTTTCTAGCATTTTTTAGTCATCTCCTCATGCCCATGGCATCTCAGGGTGGCTTACAACAAATAAAATACAACAATAAAATTCAATTTAAAACATAATAACAACAACCACATCTTAATTTTTTTTCTAAAACCCCAAATCCTTCCCCAAAGAAAACTATCCCACCCCGCACCCCAAAAGCCTGGGTGAACAGCCAGGTTTTACAGGCTTGGTGGAAAGCCAATAGACTTGGGGCCAGGTGGGCTTCCTCCAGAAGAGAGTTCCAGAGTCGCAGCCTGGCCACCAAGAACGCCCTCTCCATTGTGGCCCCCGTTTTACCCAAGGGACCTCCAAAAAGGTGCCCCCAGCGGACCTAAGGGGTCACTCTGAGATGCGGAGGGCGAGGCGGTCCCTGAGATATGAGGGACCAAGACCATGTAGGGCTTTATAGGCTAAAACCAACACTTTGAATCTGGCCCAGTACGCAATAGGCAGCCAGTGAAGAACACGGAGCATTGGAGTTATATGTTCCCGCTGACCCGTCCCCATTAGGAGACGGGCTGCCGCATTCTGCACTAGCTGAAGACTCCGAACCAGCATCATGGGAAACCCCACGTAGAGCGTGTTGCAGTAGTCTAGCCTCGAGGTGATGAAGGCATGAATGAGGGTGGCCAGGTCGGGTCTGGAAATGAATGGACGCAGCCACCACACCAAATACAGCAGGCGGAAGGTGGCTTTAGCCACTGCCTCCACCTGTCAATCCAGGCGGAGGTCTGAGTCCAACAACACACCCAGACTCCGAAACTGCTGGGCTACGAGCGGGTGGACCCCCTCTACGAGGGGAGCCAACACCTCCTTCGCCCTACCCACCAGCATTACTTCCATCTTATCGGGATTGAGCTTCAGTCTGCTCTGCCGCATCCAATCCACCATGGCCTCCAAACACTGGGACAGCACTGAGCCGGCAGGACCTGGGTCAGTTGAAAAAGAGAGGTACAGCTGAGTATCATCAGCATATTGGTGACAACGCACCCTGAACCCTCTCACGATCTCCCCCAAGGGCTGCATAAACATGTTAAACAATAATGGAGACAAGATCGAACCTTGCGAAACGTCACAGGTTAAGGCCTGGGCGTTAGATGTTTGTGCCCCCAGTATCACCCGCTGGCTTCTTCCCGAGAGGGATGAGCGGAACCATCCAAGGACAGTCCCACCCAGACCCTCCAGGACTTACAATCATCTCAATAGCAGCCCATGGTCCACTGTATCAAAAGTGGCTAAGAGATCTAGCAGGCTCAGAAATATTGAATGTCCTGCATCCATCTCCCGGCGGAGATCGTCCACCAAGGCCACCAAGGCTGTCTATGTGCCATAGCCAGGGTGGAACCCAGACTGAAAAGGGTCAAGGAAACCGACACTGTCCAGATGTGCCTGGAGCTGCAGTGCCACTGCCCGTTCAATAACCTTCCCTAAAAAGGGAAGATTAGAGACCAGTCGGTAACTGGCAAGTGCATCCACATCTAAAGATGGTTTCTTCAGCAGGGGATGCACCACAGAAGGTTCCTTTAGGGAAGGTTATTGAGCAGGTGGTGGCTCAGCAGTTGCAGGGCATCTTGACCGCGTCGGTTTTCTTGATCCCTCTCAGTCAGGAAAATCCAGGTTATGGCACGGAGACTGCGCTTGTGGCCTTGGTGGATGATCTGCTCTGGGAGATGGACTGGGGTCATTCAACCCTGTTGGTTCTATTAGATCTGTCAGCTGCTTTTGATAAGGTTGATCACAAGATGTTGGTAGCGCGCCTGCAGGATTGTGCAGGGGTGGGCGGGACTGTTCCTGAATGGTTCTGCTCATTCCTGACCGAGAGAACCCAGTGAGTGGTACTCGGGGAATGTTTTTCATCATACTGAGACCTCACGTGTGGTGTCCCACAGGGTTCGATGTTGTCCCCCCTCCTGTTCAACATATATATGCAGCCTCTCGGGGCGGTGATCGCGAGGTTTGGCGGACGGTGCCACCAATATATTGACAACACCCAGCTATACCTCTCTTTTTCAACAAACACAGACCCCGCAGTTTCCGTGCTTACTCAGTGTCTGATGGCTTTGGGGGATTGGATGAGGACTAATCGACTGAGGCTAAATCCTGACAAGATGGAGGTGATGCTGGTGCATAAGGCAATGGAGTTAATGGCCCACATCATTGATGGGGTCTGTGCTCCATTGGTTCCTTAGGTGCGGAGTCTGGGAGTACTCCTCAATACGCAGCTCCGCCTGGATGCTCAGGTGGAGGCTGTGGCGAGGGGTGCCTTTTGGCAACTACATCTGGTACGTCGGCTTAGGCCGTATGTTTCAGACTCCGACCTGGCCACCACCATCCATGATTTCATCACCTTGAGACTAGACTATGGTAACGCACTCTACGTGGGGCTACCCATAGTGATGGCCCAGAAGCTGCGGCTGGTGCAGAATGTAGCGGCCCGTCTTTTGGTGGGACTGGGCCGCCGGGAGCACATTACACCAGTGCTCCGTTCTCTGCATTGGCTGCCGATAGTCTTCCGAGCCCGATTCAAGGTGTTGGTTTTAACCTATAAAGCCCTAAATGGTCTGGGTCCTGCCTATCTGTGGGACTACCTCATCCCCAGGGTATTGGACTGGTCCCTGCGGTCATTGGGGGATGCACTTCTTGTGGTCCCCCAAGTCTTCCAGGGGGCCACGCAGGGGAGGGAGTTCTCAGTGGCTGCACCGAGGCTGTGGAACTCTCTTCCGGTGGGAATGCGTCTGGCCCTAGACCTTCCCTCCCTTCGAAAAAGCTGTAAGACTTGGCTGTTCTGTCAGGCATTTCGCGGGGGAGATGGGTAGAGGGTGTGGGAGGAAAGGGATGGGGGAGAGTGATATGTTTTTATGGCATTTTATGGTTTTATAATTGTTGATCTATGTTGTTGTAAGCCGCCCCAAGCTGCCTGTGGTAGGAGAGGCGATATATTAAATATTTTAATAAATAAATAAATAAATAAAATACGGATGTTGAATAGTATTAGACCCAGGGAAGAACCCTGCAGGACCCCACTACCTCCAGTTTGATGATGAGCCATTGGTGATCACCCTTTAAGTACAGTTTAACCCATTGCGTGAATTCACCTTGTTCAAATGTCTTCCTGCCCACACTGTGTAAACTTGCCAACGAGGATCTCGTGTGAAACTTTGTCAAACGCTTTACTGAAGTCAAGATTTATTATGTCCACAGCATTCCCCGATATCCACTAAACTAGTTATTTTATCAAAGATGGAGACAAGATTAGACTTCAGTGACTTGTTCCTGATAAATCCATGTTGGCTATGAGTAATCACTGCATGCTTACCAACTGACTGTTTTTATAATCTGTTCTAGTATCTTTCCAGGTATTGAAGTCAGGCTGACTGGTCTACACTAGTAATCTGCATCCTTCTTTTCCCCATTTTTAAAGATAAGGACAATATTTATTCATCTCCAGTCTTCTGGCACCTCACCTGTTTTCAGCTGGGATGTCGTAGGGGTGTCCGTGGAACTGGTGTTCCCCTACGAAGGGAAGGCAATGGCATACCTGGCAGCTGTCATCTTGCTTTCCCTCTGCGGCTGTTCTCTGGGGCAATATCCCCCATCCTTCCGCAGGGTCCTGCAGGTTTACCTTGCTGATAGAGGGGACCATGGCTGTAGTGTAGCCCAATTAGTTCTTTGAATGGTGGTGGTGGAGGCAGCTGTGCTGGTGCTCACCTGTGATGGGACACGGTACCTATCAGCTGTCATGTTGCTCCCCCTCAGTGACTGCTCTCTAGGGCACGGTCCCCTGCCCGGGCTGCTGTTTGCTTACCTATCTATTGCTGGGTACTTCCCATGACTCCAGCTCTTTTCTTTTGGGAGGGGGGGGCTGGGACCATGGTGGTGTTGGAGTCAGTGCACCCATCTCTTCACACGTGTGTCCTTTAAGGGCTCCTGGCCAGGCTGGGAACGTATCTCAAGGGAATAGTGTCAGTTGGTGGCCAGGCGTTGTGCCTCTCTAGCCCTCACGTGGCCTTTCTCCCTGGTGGTGGAGGACTTGTCCGACAGGTGGGTGTGCTGCACTGTCCACAAAGGCCAGTGAGGGGTGAACACCCATCCCCACCCAACTCCACCCATGCCCCTGCACGGAGCAACCTGGCTTTTTCCGAGTTGTTCCATGCAGGGGGATGGGTGGGGATGCATGGGTCGTGGGAGAACGCACCTGCCCACTGCCACTTTTACACGGGTGTTTGCACACATGGGGGATGGGTGTACCTGCGTGGTAGCATCTCGTTTAGAAACATCCAGAGTGACTTCCCAATCTGCAACCCTGCTCAGCTCCCAACCACGTCCTCCTTGGTGGTACTTTGGTAGGAGTGAACAGTGAATCTTCTGGCACGGACCCAGCCTGCACCAGACTATGTAAGTAAGTTTATTGTTAGACTTCTATCACAATTTTGAGAAGACAAGGAAAAATAAAAATTACAATAATATAAAACTTTGGTGGAGTAAATCATTATATATAAATGATTATACATGATTATTCCAATTCCAGCCTTATCTTATTCACAAACATAGCCACTGAATAAATAATAAGTTTAGAATTATTGCTCAAAGGAAATTTCAATAACACCATCTCGGGCCAGTAGATAAAATCCAAAGACCAGAAGAGAGGGCAAATCCATAAATCCCTGAGGTCTGAATATAAAGGGCAATGCAACAAATAGTGGGGGAGGGTCTCCAGTTTGCCCTTTCATCATGGACATAAATGGTCCTGATAAGGGACATGGTTATATCTACCTGATAATATATTAGAATGGAACAAAAAGAGCCTCAGTTTAACAAAGGAGATTCTTTTAAAAGGTGTCAAAGAATCTAAGATTCATGTTCAAATTTATACTGGAATACTGAGAGACGGGGCTATACAAAACTCTCCGATGGATGACAGATCTTCTTGTGCAGAGGAGTCAGAGATTCTCTGCCAGACCGCCTTAAATTGAGAACTATTGAGAGAGATAAGATCATCAGTATTTAACCTCAATATTGACAGATTCTTTCAAATTGGAGAAGGCTTGAAAGCACCTAACTATGTGCTTGCCTGCCTTCCACAGGTTAGAGCCCCAGCCTCTAGACCCCATAATCCTGCAGCCAGCCATTACAACCACTATGCATTGCAACAACAACAAAAAAACGGGGAGGGGGGGGGGGAAGGATCCTTCACATCTGTTCCAGTAACTGTGGTTGCAAGCATTCTGCTCTACACTGGTTTTCCATAAATCATAAATGCTGGTGTTTTAACAGCACTGAGGTAAACACTGCCAGTTCTTTATAGGGAGCATTAACCCTCCCGCAAACCATTATTCCACAGTTTGTTGTTGACAATGAAAATTTGCATGGATTTGATTATACGATAGGGTACAGTCTGGATTATCCTGTTCCGGGGTAACCTGCTCTCTGATTATTTTTTTGACACAGTGAGGGAGGCTGGCCAGAGCAGTTAACTGAAACTTGGGCCGTTTTTAGACGAGTGCGGCAGCGCCTGCACTTGTTTTTCAAAAGACCCGGCAGTCTGTTCTACAAGTGACGCTGCCGCCGAATACGCGCATGCCCATGCGATGCGCATCCATTTCTGGCCGCGTATGACCGGCCTCGATCGCCGACCCAGTCAGTTCGCGGCCGGAAATGGATGCGCATCGCCCGCACATGCGTGTATTCAGCGGCAGCATCACATGTAGAACGGACTGCCGGGTCTTCTGAAAAACAAGCGCGGGCGCCACCACACTCGTCTAAAAATGGCTTTGGTCTGTATTCCAGCTTTGCCACCAACCTGCATCATGAACTCGGTCATCATTTCTTTTGCCTCAGTTTCACCTGCCATTAAATGGGGATAACAATACCCATCTTCTGCTTTGAGCTCTATGGATGAAGAAGAGTGCTGTATAAAGGCTAGGTTTATTAGCCTCACCAGCCCAACAGTTAATGTCTTACATTTGGGGTGATCATACAATGAAAGAGGTCATTGTAATAGATATGGGGTAGGCAAAGTTCCCAACCACAAGAACCATGTACTAAAATCTTCATATGGCCATGTGCATGCACTCACACAGGTCTCCCACATCTTTATTGGCTGGCACAGCCAGTGCTCTGTACTCCTGGCACCTGAGATGCTGAGGAGCAGCTGTGACTCAGCTTCTGAGACCCGGATGCAATGAAGAGAAAGTAGGGTTTGCCATGTTGGTCCCAAATGTAGGCAATAGAGACAAAGTAGTAACGCAATATCTTTTATTGGACCAACTCCAGTCGGTGGAGGTATGGCAACAAGCTTTCCGACCTCACAGGGTACAGCATCAGGCAGGTCTGCTGTTACAAAAGAAAGAAACAAAGTCAAAGCAGAAGTATATACAGTGGTGGGAGATGTGCCCATTGAACTCAGAGGGAGGGGAGAGGAAGGGGAGGAGGAGGTGGGGAGGGGATGGCAATATAGAAAGAAGGGGAAATACAACAATGTAGAAGCTATTGATAGTAAACAACTAAAAGTTACCTGCAACTGTGGACAGTGATAGGATAACCAAATTGCTGTAATGTCTGAGGAAACAGAGCAAAACAGAGGAATAAAGGGTGGGGTGGGATACAGGACAGGTGTCCATTGTTCTTAGAGGGAGGGCAGGGAGAGGAGAGAACGAGAAGGGAGGGGAATGGAAAGCAAAAGGAGAAATACAACAAAGGGTAGCTATCCAAGAGCTACATGCAGCTCCTGAGCCACAATTTGGCCACCTCTGCAACAGATAAACAACAGGAAGGGATGACGCTACTGTATTTCACGACATTACTTTAACCTAGTGTTTCCTATATAATTTACTTTGTGACAACCAGAGTCCTGGAAGTTGTGTCTTCTGATACTTGGGGGAGAGGGGGTGCCCTACAGTTGTGTTCGATTTAATAAACCACATGGCCTTTACATCTCTGCTTCCTCCATATCTAGAAGTGAAATTAACTGCAAAAAAAAAAAGCATGAATTTTCATGAGAATATTTTTTCTCTCTTTTTGCCTAGTGTTAATGTTATGCTTGGAGGGAAGAGGCATAAATGAAGTTCCGCCACTATTCCTTCTGGCACACATGTCACTTCGATGGCTCTGTCCTCCCATCAACCTGCAGAGGAGAACACAATATCTTGCATCAATGGGTCTGAAATGGGTCATTCCCCTTGCACAATAGCAAAAGAAAAGAGCACCTTTTGAGCGGTCTGTTTTTAAGCAGCTTGCATATTATCAGGTGAGATAAAGTGTAACTGGTCTCTCATCGACCATGCAAATGATGTGATAACAGGAAAATGAAAATATCTGTACACGGATACAATAAACTCTGTAGCCTGATATGCAATATAGCAGCATGTGCACATGTGTTGTTTGTGCAAGGATATAAACAAACCTGCAAAAAGATTTGTCTGAAAGATATGGAATTTTCTGGCACGTGAATGCATTATCCATCAAATTCAGCTGTTTCTAACCACATTTGAAAAAGAAGAATTGTCATCCTGCTTTGTTCAGATATCTGGTTTGGATTTTTTCATTTTGGTTTTTCATTTTGGTTTAATTTTTTCAGTTTTTCAATTAGTTTCGGGTGTGTTTATTTATTTTTATTTATTTATTAATTTTTATTTATTTATTGTTTATTTTATTTGATTTTATTGATTTGTGTTAGATTCTTCATTTAGGCATAGCCCAAATAATGTTGAACAACCCACCCCCAATATGAAACCAGAAACCAAAAATACCTCCAAAACAAATAAAAATGAATAATGGGAACAAAATTAAATGAACAAATAAATATCCATTTGGAGTGTGGATCCTATTGGCTATTCAGATGGCTATCCGAAAATTAATTTATTTGTTTATCTTACTATTTTTCTACCCCACCCCCTCCTGCTCACAGAGTAGCTCGGAGCGGCTTACAAAATGCATAAATAAACATAACAATAAAAACACACATGAAATATCATTAAAAACATTAAAAAGAACTAAAAGGGCAATATTTCCCCTCCCCAACCCATCCCACCCTACCCGTCTCCCTCTCCAAAGGCCTGGTGGAACAGCCAGGTCTTACACTGTCTACAGAAAGAGGGGAGGTCTGGGACCAGGAAGGCCTCCGTCGGAAGGGAGTTCCACAGCCTGGGAGTGGCCACCAAGAACGCCGTCCCCATCGTCACCACCCGGGCAACCTGGGAGACTTCAAGTCGGATGTCCCAGGCCGACCGCAGGGGTCACAAAGCAATCCAGGGCCTGAGGCGGTCCCGCAGGTAAGCCAGGCCCTTCTTCAGGCATGTAAAAAGCCAGAGATAGAGACTTAACAAATGACAGACATGTATATCTATGAAAGAAATCACTTAGAGGGGAGGTTTTGTTAGGAAAAAGTTACTGACATGTCAAACATTTTAATGACAATGAAGGGAAAACCAAGAATCCAATTATAAAGGGATATGAATGCAGGCAAGTAAGCACAGCTTAATGGCAAGCACGGAGAGGGAGCTGTAGGGAAGAATTTCAGGAGGGAGAGAGAGAGTTCTTAGGAAGCACAGCAGGTAGGTGTTTGTTAGATGCAGGTGTTTGAAAGATTGTGACAACAGACAAGCAGTCAGTATGCTACTTTTTATTGTTCTACTTCTGTTGGTAAGAGTGTGCAAGCGTTCAAGCTACACATCACAAAGGTGAGCATGTCTGTTTGGCTGTGTGTGTGACCAGGGCTGGCGCTACTATAGAGGAAGTACAGGCAGTCACCTAGGGCAGGGTTGCTAGATATGTAAATTTTTACCTGCCACTTATGGAAAAATACAGGTTGCAGGGTTGCAGTGGCACCAGTGCAGTTGAAGGGCTAGCAAAAACAGCAACCACGGTCCATCAGCAATAAGCTCCATAACTGGATTGGGAGCAAGAGAAGTGGGGGGAGCCTGGGCCACATAGGGCAGCAAAACTCCTTGCACCATTCCTGTGTGTGACAAGAGAGAGAAGATGTGTCACACAGGAGATGAGTGCAAGACACTCAGAGTCTTTCAAGACCCGCCTTAGAATTGTAGATTCCATGGTGAAAACAAAACATGCCCTCCTCCCCCATGGCACCAAACCCATTAGCAGTTGGCAGTCTGGTGAAGGTTTGCAAGCACAACGTGCCATATAAGGGGTTTGTTTGTTTAAAAAACCAACAGTACAATGTGCAAATGAAATCACAGAGTTGAGACAGCATATCTGGTCACATATACTCACATTTGCGCTCTTAATTCGCTCGTTCATTCATTCACTCATTTGTTAGTTCATTCATTCATGCTCTCACTCTCTCTCTCTCTCTCTCTCTCACACACACACACACACACTTCCTTATGTCCCCCTCCTCCCCACACACCAGCAAGGGAAGGTGCAGCTCCCTCCGGCAGGCCAATCACGGTAGAAGGGGGAGGGGGTCGACTCCAGCAGCAGCATCTACACTAGTATAGCCAGCCTTACAGAGGGAGAGGCAGCAGCATGGTCATGTAGTGGGAGCCCTGCCCCACAGTTGCTGTCACTTTCTGGGGAGCTCTTCCCCACAGTCCTAGGAGCGAGGGGGAGCAGGGGAGGACCAATACTAAGGATGCAACCACAGCTCCCACAGGGCTTGCCTAAAATACCATTGCGTTTGGGCCCCACTGGGAGGGAATCATGCCATTAGGGTGGCCAGATATGCAAATTTTAGAGGGCACTTATGAGAAATACAGGTTGCAGGGCTGCATTGGAGCCACTGCAGCCCTGCAACCTGTATTTCCCATAAGTGTTTCCTACAATTTGCATATATGGCCACTCTACCAGCCACTGCTGCTCTGGAGGGTTGTGGGAGAGTCCTGCAATGGAAGTCATTCTTCAGGGCTTTTGCAAATGCAGGAAAGCACAGGGCCCAAGACCATGGCCCCTATGGTCTCTACCTAAGGCCAGCCCTAGGGTCAGTCCTCCAACATTAAAGTAAGGGAACCATTTGGCTTTAGCAGGTGGAAACTTGTGCCCTATGCATACATGTCTTTCAGGTGCTTAGGGATGGGTGTGTAGGACAAGGAGCACAGCTGAGGCCCTTTTCACACAGGCCAGTGGTGCGGGGAGTATGGGTGGAGGAGGTGGTAGGAGGGTGGGGTGGCCTGTCACACGGGCACCCACCCACCTAACTCCACTCATGGAGCATCTGCCATTGGTGCCCGTTGCTCTATGCGTGAGCGATGGGTGGAGGTAGGTGGAGTGTGCGAGCACACACACGCACACCCGCTGTAGCGATTGCACGGATGCCCCACCACCACCCACAAACTTGTGGGCAGGGGGGGGAGGGAGAGCATCCATGCAAAAAGGGCCTGATACTCAAAAGGTTCTGTGCAGCCCTTTGCAAGAGTCTGTTTAGCAGCGTGTCTAAGCTTTGGTGCTACCTGAGTGAATATTTAGGCCATTTTCAGATGGGACGCGCCCACCCAGGTCCATCCATCCCCATGGACCCGGGCACCCACCTGAAGGCAGCGTGCATGGAGGCGCACTCCCGTAACACACGCACTGCCCACCTATGCCCACGCACAGAGCAACCCAGGTTTTTCCCCACTGCTCCGTGTGGGGGTATGAATGGGCAGTGCGTGGGTGCGGGCCGACACCGACTGCACAGCCATCTCCCACTGTCTGAAGCCCCTCCCTCTCAGAAGAAGTGCGCGATGGTGCACATAAGGCACCCCCCTAGATGGGTCCATCTAAAAATGGCCTCCGTTTCCTACACATGCATGTCTTTTGTTGGTCCATGATTTTCAGTTAAGATAAACAATGACAAACTGTCATAAACCCAGAAAGGTGTGTGCATGGACGGAAACACTTCTGTTTGAACAGGATAAAAATAAAGGTACATTTTTATAGCCCTTGGGAGCCAATCAGATTGCTGGGATGCAGGAACATTCTGAGGCCTCTAATTTTGAAAGCAGCATGCTTTTCCCAATGAAACTGGTTCTGTTCCAGGGAGAACTGATCAGAGGAAAGGGAATCTGTGGCCTTTATCACACATGGACAGCACAATCCTCCATGGGGGACAGTGCGCGTGCCAACAGTTAGTACAGATGGGATTCCCATTCATGGCCTCAGCACAGATTGCAGAACGGCACCTCTGAATCAGAGGCAGTTTTAAAATTCTTTGGAACTAGGCTATGAAGAAAATTGAGGGCACACACACACTCCTTGCACTGGGGCATCCTAAGTCATGGTAGGATGAAGTCCAAACGTTAGGACAAGTCATTTCAAGATATAGCCCTTTGGAAAGGGCATGTCTGGAATGTGAAACAGCTGGAGAAGGTAGAAAGCTGCTGGCCAGCCAAAGTTGGAAGGTCTGGAAGGGCCAGGGAATGTGGGGCATTCAGAATGTGGGCAGACATTGGGGTTGGGATGTAGAGTCAGGATAGAGGCCAGGGCTGGAAGTATGAGAGGGAACACAGGTGAGGAGCAATGCAGAGTAAGGCAAAGGAAGAAGGAGTCAGGGAGCCAGGACAAGGCTTGGAGACACGAACAAGACAGAGACAGGAACCAGAAATCATCTGGAAGGCCCCAGCTTCCTGCTGCTACCAGCCAAACGTATATGCTGGCTGTCATCCAACCAGGAAGCCGGGAGGCACAGCAAGGGCTGGGACAAGCTGCATGGCTGTGGCCAGGCTGATGTAGAAGGACTCCTTGGGAGTGTGGCCAGATGTGCAAATTTTAGAGGACACTTATGAGAAATACAGGTTGCAGGGCCACATTGGCTCCAATGCAGCCCTGCAACCTGTATTTCTCATAAGTGTCCTCTAAAATGTGCATCCAGCCTACTCGGGGGGCGTGACTGGACCTGAGGCAAGGTGAGGAAGTGGTGTTGCACTGTCTCTCAGCCACTGCTCCAAGAACCTTGGGGGGGTGAGGATTCAAGGCCTGGGTCCTAACAAGGCCTATCTATATAAGACATAGCCAACCCCTGGGGGGATGGCTCAGGCTGGGCCCGGGGCTTCTTCAAAGGACTAGAGCTCACCTCAGGTTTCTCCCAAGCAGAAGAGCGGGAAAGACTGAAAGTACACCTCAGATCCCTGTGCTGGGAGACCTCATTCTAGAGGAGGTGGGCAAGGGGCATCATGCCTGAAGCACTGGTAATAAGCTCTGTTCCATGTTGCTACAGCTTGTTAGGGAGCCAGCAAAACCCACAGCCAGAACTCATAACATGAGCAGGAAGGGCTTGACGGACTGCAGTCTAAGAGCGGGGGGACCGACAGTAAAGGTTGCCATCGGGAAGGGGCAGGACCCCATCAGAGGGGCAGAGCAAAGGGGCCTGCTCTCATGGCCAAGAAGACTCCATTCCATGACAGGTCAAAGTCCTTGGATTTTATTTCTATAGAAATTTTAGCACACTTTCCCCAGGAAAACCAGACACGCAAGATTCCCAAGAGGGTGGCACAGCAAATTCCCACTGGATTGTAGTCACTTGACTGCACAGGTATTAGTCAAGTTAAGAAAATATCAAATAGCCTTCTTATCGATTTGTTTGAGACACTCCAGACAAGAGGAAGACAGACAGGAGTTTTGAAAAGACAAAACAGAAGTTTCTTGAGGAAGAGGGTTAGAGGAAGAGGGTTAGCGTCCCTGTAACAGGGGGAGCTAACCCTGCAGGATCAACAGCCAGCTCTCCTGCTCCCACCCAGCGACAGCTCCCCAGCTGGAGTGAATGAAGGTAGCTAGTGGTCAGCTGTGGCTGGGAGAAATCTGCTGACCGCAATGAAAGATAAAAAGCACCAGAGGTCACTGAGTAAAGAGATCACCAGAGATGTGAAGGTGGTACTAGGTGGGATGAGAACTCTGCTTCCTGGTGGTCAGAGAGAGTATATCTAGGCGGCAGGCTGGCTGCAGTGTCTAATGGGATGCATGCTGGGTGGCAGGACTGAATATTCATACACACAAAAGTCTGTTGAAGGACTAAACAATAGGAATGGGTGTTACAGATTCGGATTAATCCGTAACTGTCTGAAAATGGCAGTTACAGGTTAATCTGAAAACACTGCACAGTATTTGTATTATAGATCCGTATTAAAATAATAAAAATAAATATTAAAAAAATACATTGTGCAATGTGCAAAATGGCTGTCATGCCACCCTTAACCAAAATGGCAGCAATAGCATCGCCACCTTTTTGGTTAAGAGTGGCAGCCATTTTGCGCATATGAAAAACGGCCTAGTGGCCGTTTGTGCATGCAAAATGATTTTTTAATATAATTTTTTAATATGAATTCATAATACGAATCTTTTTTTAAAAAGTTTTAAAAAATCAGAATCCATAACAGATCCAAATCTGAAAATCTATCCCAAGTCCCATCCCTACTAAACGACCCAAACTGGATATTCAAGGACCTTGTTGTAGTAAGTCTCTTGTGTGCTGGCTATGGGGAGTTTAAGGCACTAATGATGTGGAACACGCCTGCAGAAGGTGATCTTGTTACAGTCCCATTGCAGGATGAAGTCAACTTTAGGGCCAAAGCAATCATTATAATTCTAACATGGGTGGGTAGACTCCAAGCATAGGAGAGGAAGAATGGGAATTGGTTCAGTTGATGCTGATGTCACAATCAACAGTCCACAATGCCATGAGAATGGCCTTACAAAGGTGTGGAAAAGGAGTGGCATGGTGGGAGGAATGTCTTAGATTGGTGTGGGGCGAGTGAGTGTCAACAATTGACAAATGCAAGGGGGGGGGGTGTGTGACTATATCGCTTTTAGACGAGCAGGTCACAGTTGCACGATCCGCTCGCGTGATTTTTCAAAATCCCGCAAGGTGGGATTAGATGTGATGCGTCGCGCGCTCAAGGCGGGCACGCATTGTTTAAAGACCACAAACTAAATACCTCACACATGGATATTTCGTTCACGGTCGTTAAACAATGCGCAACCACCTTGAACGCGCGTGAATGCGTGATGCGTCACATCTAAATCCCAACTTGTGGGATTTTGAAAAAATCACATGAGCGGGTCGCGCGACTGTGACGATTGCAACCTGCTTGTCTAAAAGCAGCTTCAGATGACTGTCAATGCCTTTCTGCTTTGATAATGATATGAAAAGTAGTACTATAGTTTTATAGTTCCCAATGTGCTTTCTAAAAGAGATCAGTGTCCCCATTTTGCATATGGGAACAACCAAGTACTAAAGGGCCAAGTGGCTTGTCATGGTGGGCACAAGAGCTAGGAATAAAACCTCTGTGTTCAGTATCCCATTCTACTGCTCTACTGACCTGCCCAAAATGAGGGATAGGCAGAAACTCTCTTTTAAACTGAGAGAGAAGAGCAGGGTGAGAATGAAGGATGCTCCCTCCCATAGTGGAATGGGAGAGGAGCTCTGCGGGTTGGAAGTAAAGAAGCAGCTGCATTTTACAGGGGGACAGAGAGAGATGTGGGTATTAATGAAAAGTCACATTCCTCCAAACTGGAGATAACCGAAAGGGGAAAGAAGGCAGAGATCATACAGAGAATGACCCAACAATAAAGGTCAGAGTGAATGAGTTAAAAATATACATGCTCCCTCCAGTTAGATTTTGTTTCCTGGAAGACGTTTTATTGCTGCTGAGATCCTGAAAGCTCTATGAAGCCTGTGCCAGCTGGAATAGCCTCTTTGCACCTGTCTTTTTGTTTACACAAATCCCTTCTCTAATAGAACTAATCACTGCGCTTTGATAAATCTGCCAGGGCCCCTGATAGGAGCGCCTTTCTATCCCTCGCTACTAAACAAATAGACCATTGTCTCCAGCAGGCTAGCCAGCTTGTTAATAGTTAAACTGCATGGAAATGTGGGGGACAGCAGTGTACAGGAGGAGGCATCATACTGCAGACAGTCACCTTGTGTCTGCAACTTTATTATAATGTATTAAGCCACTGAGCTGCTCCTGTTAACTAATTCCAAACTGCTCACCTTGCAGCTGAGGGATGGAGGCTCAAAAGGGAGGAGGGGAAAACCAAGGAGGATTCTGGGAAGGAGAGACATATTGGGAAATGCACTCAGTGACTCTGATCAGTCACTAAAATTCACAGGGATTTCCCAAGAGTCTCCTGCATAAACTGTAGCCCCTGAACCCAGATTGTAGCCATGGAATTTAGAGCCAGCTGCAGCAGAATCCTCCAGCACCACTAATAGCAGCAATGGGGGAGATACAGAGAAGTGGGACTTCTTTCTTCTCTGCTACTAGGGTTGTCAGATGCCCCTTGAGGACCCCACAGCTCCATAGAGCATAATGGGTGCCCTTTATTTCAGCAGCTATATTCCACACAGAACTAGAACTATTTCTCTTTATTACCATTTAGCCCTGCTGTTTAAAAAGGATTTGCAAAACTGAAGCTATAGACCAGACAGTGGTGGGAAACATTTTTTCTCCAATAAACCACTTGGAAAGCTAGTACAAGCTCTGTAGGATGGATAGGAGTTGGGGGGTGCTTAAGGCATACCTCTCAACTTATTGAGCAGCCAGAGGGACAAGCTCCACCCACTTGGCCAATAAGCATTGCCCCACCACAAATAAGTTCTCCTGCTTATCAGCCCACTTAGCTTCTTGTTATTCCGGTATCTCCCCATTGTCCTTTCAAGTGCTCTTCCTGGGAGGCAACCAGGAAAGTGGTGCCTGAGGCTTGAATTCTGGACTTTTTTGTCTCTCTCTCCTGAAAGAGGGACATTGATTCCCTGAAAGAGGAACAGTGGGATTCAGCATCCAAAGAGGGGCTGTCCCTCCTAAATAGGGACGGTTAGGTGTCACTGGGGAAGGGGAAGGGACTCGCACCACACATGCCTGTGGGCACCCCTGCTCCGTATGGTACAAACTGTTGTACCATTGGCAGCTGGCTCCCAGGAACGATCTACGGGACCGTAGCCCACCCAGTCCACTAGGTAATGCAACTTGCCACGTAGTCTCCAAGAGTCCAGAATAGCTCGAACCTTGAACTCAGGGCCGGCAGCCGTAATTTCGGCCGGCAGCCATAATTTCGACAGGGCCGGGGGTAGAGGACGGCACAGGGTCCCTCATGCTCTCTGCTCGTTTAAGAAGGGACACATGGAACTGATACGAATGTGAGGGGGAAACTGCACCATATAGGTTACTTCATTCACTTGGCGGAGAATCGGAAAAGGGCCAATATATTTGGCGTCCAACTTGGGGGACGGACACACAGAAGGATAGTGACGACAATCTACCCACACCAAGTCTCCTGGACGTAACTGAGGAGCTTCGTGTCGGTGCTTGTCCGCCTGCTCTGTGTAGCGCTGTCGAGCCTTCTGGAGCACATGACATGCCATGGCTTGAGCTTCTTGAATCTGATGGACTAAGGCTCCAGCAGAAGGGATTAATGGGGAGGGTGTCTCAACTGCTCCCATATGGGGGTGATAACCATACGACACAAAAAAGGGGGAGGTCCCCAATGAGGCGTTTGGGGCATTGTTATATGTAAACTCAGCTAAGGGTAGCCACAGGCACCAATCATCTTGTAAATAGTTCACATAACATCGTAAGTATTGTTCCATATTCTGGTTCACATGATCCACCTGTACGTTGGCTTGGGGGTGATAAGCAGTGGTCGGTTTGAGTGTTACTTGGAGGGAAGCAAATAAGGCCTTCCAGAATCATGACGTGAACTGAGTTCCTCGGTCACTAACTATTTCGAGCGGACAGCCATGTAATTTCAAAACATGGCGGATAAAAAGAAGTGCCATGCGCTTGGCCGTGGGTAATCCCTTGCAGGCAATAAAATGTGCACGCTTCATAAAGTGGTCCACCACTACGAGAACCGTAGCATATTGTCTGAATGGAGATAATTCTACAATGAAATCCAGTCCTATTCATTGCCAGGATCCATGAGGCAGTGGGGCGACTTGGAGTAATCCTGCAGGCGTGCGGCGGGGCGTCTTTGTTCGGGCGCAGGTTGCACAACTTGAAACATGGCGTGAACGTCTTGGTGTAGGTTGGGCCACCAGAAAGATCATTGGATTAGTTGCTGAGTACATTCCACTCCTGGATGTCCGGCCAGCGGCGCCTCGTGATATGCCCACAAAATGTGGGGTTGACAAGGTGGGGGGACCACTACTTGCCCTTGCGGGTGTGATCTTCCCCTCCCCCCATCCTACCTGGGTTCCTCCTGTCCGGTGCGAGTGCCCCATCTCCCTAGTGAATGGGGCCCCTTCCCCGCCCTCTCACGTCTCTTCCCACACGACACCCCCTTCCTTCTCCTGTGGACCTTGGGTGTGTGGATGAATAGACCTCGGGGCTGCCTTGGTTTCCCTGCTACCGTGCACCCTACAATGATAGAGGTCTGTTCTCTTTGAGTAGAGGTAAAGACCACCCTTCTATCCTGATGGGCATTTCGTTCCAGTTTGTACCATATGGAGCAGGGATGCCCACAGGCATGTGTGAGTGTGTGGTGTGAGTCCCTTCCCCTTCCCCGGTGACAAAATCACCAGCCTCCGCTGGCCCCAGTAAGGGCTTTCGGAAACTATGGATGTGGGCAAGGAAATTTCCCAGTTGGTCCATGCCATACAATTCTTGGTGCTGGATGTCAAGGATCTCCAGTCCAAGGAGGGGGAATTAGCTGCATCAGTGGCCCAACTTCAAGGTGCCCCCACCCCAGTGATACCCCTGGTAGGGGTAGCGGCAGAACCCTCGCCCCCCTCCCCCCCCCCGGTTGGGGGCTGGGGCTGTCCCCCTGGGATACCAAGAACCTAAAGGGCCAAATATTGAAAAATTTGTGGGGGATAGACGGGCCTGTCAGGGTTTTTTGGCCCTTTGTAGGCTTACCTTTATGATGCAGACCACTACTTATGCCACGGATAGACTAAAGGTTGCCTTCATTATTAGGAATTTGGGAGGTACAGCATTGGAGTGGGCAACTACCTTGCTGAAGGGAAATAGCCCCTTGTTGGAGAAATACGATGATTTTGTGAGTTTACCTTTTTATTTGACCACCCCCACCACTTGCGGGATGCAGAGACCCTCATTATGTCCCTACATCAGTCTAGGGGCGGCCTGCTGGAGTATATTAAGCAGTTCCAGCAGTTAGTCTTGGAACTCCAGTGGCCTAACCAGGTACTAAGGGTGTTGTTTCACAAGGGGTTGGGGGAGGAGTTGAAAGATCAACTTGCGTTTGTAGCTATCCCAGACACTTGGGAGGCCTTGGCCACCTTGGCGCTCCAAATCGAGGATCGCCTGGCCGAGCGGAAACAAGAATGTCGCCAGGATGTATGCCCGTTCATGCCAAGGCCCCCCGCCCCTCAGGGGATTCCTGGGCCCCCTGAACCAGAACCCATGCAGCTTGGGGCTTCCCGGGGCCCCCTAACTAAAGAGGAACGCGAATGACACAGGGTCTCCCATGCATGTTTCTACTGTGGTGATCCCTCCCATTTCATAGGAGAGTGTCCCGCCTTACCTCCATCCCGAAGGGAAGCGGGAAAAGCCCGGGGGTGAGGTGGACAGACGCTGTCTCGGTCCTAACTTCCTCCAAGCCCCCTATGTCTCCCCCAGTCATGAA
The DNA here is from genome assembly GCA_003113815.1 of Sphenodon punctatus. Taxonomy (NCBI): domain Eukaryota; kingdom Metazoa; phylum Chordata; class Lepidosauria; order Sphenodontia; family Sphenodontidae; genus Sphenodon; species Sphenodon punctatus. The sequence continues at coordinate 4,577,723 of QEPC01003194.1, forward strand.
CCCTCATTTACAAATCCCTGTGACCTTGTATTTATCCGTACAAGTTTCAATGGAAGCCTGGGCTCTTGTAGATTCAGGAGCATCAGGGAATTTCATAGATAATCAATTGGTTGTGACCTGTCAGATACCTACCCTGCCTAAGCACCCCTCGGACCAAATACACTTGATAGATGGCTCCCCCTTAGTGTCAGGGCCCATTTCTATGAGTACCCGCCCACTACCTTGTGCGATTGGAGATCACTATGAACAATTCACTTTTGATATAGTTTGTACCCCCCTTTTTCAAGTTGTCATTGGAGCCCTGTGGTTGCAATGTCATGACCCGTCCATTATCTGGTCCACAAAACAACTTCGTTTCCAAGCCCCCTACTGTCTCAGCCACTGCCTCCGTCCACAACCTAGAATGCAGGGGTGTCTTATCGCCTCTGCCTCACATGGCCCTGAAGAACCCTCACTTCTGGACGAATATGCAGACTTCGGGGACGTGTTTACTAAGATGCAGGCCACCGAACTGCTCCCTCTTCAGGCCTATGTTTGCCCCATTGATCTTCTCCCAGGAAAAGAGCCCCCTTTTGAGCGCATCTAAGCATTGGCCAAGCCCAAACTACAAGCCTTATGCCAATATCTGGATGATAGTCTCCGTCAAGGGTTTATTCGTCACTCCAGCTACCCTGCCAGGGCACCCATCTTCTTCGTGGCAAAAAAGGATGGGGGACTGAGGCCATGTGTGGACTATAGAGGACTCAACAACATTACCGTAAAAAATAGGTACCCTCTCCCCCTTATTCCCAAATTGCTTGATTGACTCCAGGGTGCAAGAGTATTCACAAAACACGACTTAAGTGGAGCATACAACCTATTGCAGGTTCGTGAAGGAGATGAGTGGAAGACGGAGTTCCGGACACATTACGGACTTTATGAGTACTGTGTGATGCCGTTCGGCCTGGCCAACGCCCCACCACCTTCCAGCATCTGATCAATGATATTTTCTGAGATATTCTAGATATATATGTCATTGCCTATCTTGACGACATTCTCATCTACTCATCTACTCTGGAACAGCATGTGGTGCACGTGCGTGAAGTGCTACAGTGACTACAGAGCAATAAACTTTATTGCAAAAGGGGAAAATGTTTCTTTCACCTTAATACGTTGAGTTTCCTTGGTTTCATTGTCAGCCCCACTGGGGTGACAATGGACCTGCAAAAGATTGAGGCCTTACTGCGTTGGCTTCCGCCCAAGGCAGTTAAACCTTTGCAGTGTTTTTTGGGTAGCACGAATTATTACAGGCAATACATCCCGAATTATGCGGAAATCACCCCATCACACTGCTCTCGCTCACCAGTTACACCAGGCAGTCTGAGGGAAGGTCACAGGGAAGGATTCAAGCACACAGGGCTAGGGATTCGTCCACTCAGTTGCTCCAGGAAGTTTACAACACCACTCACTCAGTCACAGCGGGGGCCGGTCTCTCTAATCACCAGTGCCACTGCCAAAGCGGCGCTGGGCTTTATTCTGTAACCCCGCCCCCGTGCGCACTCGCAAGCGTTCCGAGCGTCGCAACAAGGGCAGGGCAATCCCCACGCTGCGTTCCGCCGCAGGGGGTGTGGATGAAGGCCGGCACCCCATCGGGGATGCTGGTGAAGGCAGCGCAAGGCGTGGAAGCACCAGGAGCGGAGCCCCAGTAGGTCGGGAACTCCGTGGTCGCTGCAAACGGGCGGTATGGCTAGATTGAGGCCGCCAGTGCCGCATGGGGGTCACAGGAGGAGTGGAGGGAATATGTATGGTGCTGCTCCTTCCTAGCTGTTGTACAGGGTGCCTGAGCAGGCTGGAATTATGCTGCATATCTGGGAGCGAGACAGGGCTTCGGTGGGGGGGGGAAATAATCCCTCCCCTTCCATCAATTCCTCCCACCCCTAAAAAAGAAAGTCTAGTTGTTCCCCTGAGCTACAATGAGCTGTTTAGTAGGGCTGATGCGGCAGCAGCTTTTACCGCGCCACGATTCCGTTCCGCTATTTTGGAATTGCCCACGCCACACCGCGACATTTCTGCGGATATTCCGCTAATTCCGCCGGAATTCTGCAAATCACGGAATTGTGGAAAAATCACGGAAAAATCGCGGAAATCGCGGAAAACCACTATTCCGTGANGCTGTTTAGTACTGAATGGCAACCAAGGGTAGACTGCATCTGAACCCTGCAAATCTAGATATTTTGGAATCTTGCTCTCTCGCACACCCACACCCATAGTGGAGCCAATGTAGCCCTGTAGTCTGTATTTCTCATAAGTGTCCTCTAAAATTTGCATATCTGACCACCCTACTGCCCAGTGGGTTTACAATCTAAGATGGACAAGGTCCAAGGATGAGGGGAACACAGGGAAAGACAGACACACACATATTCCCATTTTACAGATGGGAAACCAACTGAGAGGGTAGGGAGATGAGTCCTTTCATAACTAATATTCAGTGTGATCACTACCAAGATAAGGCCAACAATAATGGCAACTCCTAAATTATTATTGCTTAGAAGGGCTGGGTATTGCTGAGGCCTTCAGGGTTTATATCTTTGAGTGAAGAAATGTGGATGCTCTCTCAGAGAAGTATCTGGCAGGTAATTGGAGCCCGAGGTATTAATTACAGCTAATTTCATCCTCCTGCCACTCCCCCACACCATCATGTGATTTAAAGAAGCCTCCCCTTTCCATGATATCAAAGCCTTTAGGTCACTAGTACAGAGCAGGCATGATATCCCAACTTTGCTGTGTGCAAGGACTGCAAAAGCATTATCTACAACAGATGATTTATGCCTTGCCCACACTGGGAGAAGGACCTTGCTACCTACCTGCAAGAGTGTCTGTGTAAACACATGCTGTGAGTAGGACTCGAGTCCCGCTCTGGGGCCGCTTTTAGACGATCGCGCTGTGCGCTCGCACAGGGTTTCAAAAACCCCCGTGAGGAGAGATTACACGCGACGACGCCGGCAATCGCGCGCCTGATATGGTGCCGCGCATTCTTTTCAAGCCGCGAACTGACCAGGAGCCTGATCGAGGTAGGTCATTCGCGGCTTGAAAAGAATGTGCGGCGCCGTATCAGGCGCGCGATTGCCGAGTGGTGTCACATGTAATCTCACCTCGCCCCCCGCGAGCGCACAGCGTTTGAAACCCCACGCGAGCGCACAGCGCGGTCGTCTAAAAGCGGCCTGAGTTCATAACCAGAGCAGTGAGATGTTCTGTGTATCTGAGAACTCATCAGCAGCCATTCCCCCTTGCAAAGTTGCCACTTGTTCCTTAATCTCTGTTTGTCCAGTAGCAAAGCATCCACACAGCTGCTGATTTCCCAGTATTTTTCTGGCCTCACTCCCTCTGCCCTCTTGTTCCCTGTGGCTTTTCCCACAATGCCAAGAGCATAGAGGAATGACCTTATGTTTTTCCCTGCATGTAATCTTTATGTACCTGTATATCCTCCATGTAAATGCAACCATGCAACCCCATTTCTGCTTGCTAGAATCCAACCCTTGCAAGCAAATTATTTTGCATTCCCATAAAACCCTTACCTCTTTGCAAATTCACCACTTGTTCCTGTAAACAACCTGTATTTCAGCTGCCTCTTCTTTGCATCGGGTGGCTGAGAACAAAGGATCATCAAGGAGTACAGGAAATAATAATCATTTCATGCAACACTCAGAATGGTGATTTGTGCCACTACCCATTCCAGAAGAGCGTTGTGTGAATGAGCAGGGTCTTATTACATGCTATGAGATAGGGGGAAGAGACTGGGTCAGGTACTGATAGGCATCAAAAACACCAGCTGTCCAGTAGTTGCTATGAAAATCATGGATAGTTAATATTGCTCATTTTGGCACTTCAGTAAGACTGAGGGAGCCTCTGCTACTGATCAGTGTGGCAATGCCACATTTTAGATCAGTTCTGACATCACAAAAAGCGACAACACAGGATAAACGACAGACAAAACCACAGTGCTGATACAGGAGTACACAGAAGATAATCATGATGTCTGATAGCACCCTAAAACATTCACACAACACTCTTTTACAGTGAGTGGTTGCCCAAACCCACATACAAAGTGTTATGTGAAACCCGATCACTTCCTGTGCACTTTGATGATCCCTTGTTCACTGCCACCTGCTGCAAGGGGTGGGTCATTTAAACGCAGGGGAATCAACAGCTGTGTGAATGCATTACTATGGGGCAAGGCCAACATAAACTAAGGAACAAATGGTGAATTTGCAAGAGGAATGGTGTTGTGTGAATGAACCCTGAGTGACTGACCCAGGATGTGACACAAGCAGGGCCAGTCTTGGAATTTGCGGTGGGCAGGGCAAAGTTAAAATGTGGAAACCTAATGGCCCTTCCACCTAGGGGGCACCATCTGCAGTGCCCAAAATGTGTTTGTGTTTGTGGCCCTGCTGGGAGGGAGTAAGGGCCCCTACACCCTGCCCTGAAAGAGCGGGGCCCAGGGCAGTTGCCCTGTGGTAAGGCCGGCCATGAACACAGGTGAACGATATGAACTGCCTACCATCATGGAGATCATGAGTTCAGCGGTATCCATTCAATAAAGGCTTTTATTTTTACATGGGCATCCAGACATTGTTATAAGAAGGTTTAAATTACAAAGGAGCCGTTTATTCCATGCTGTATTAAAGCACAAGGTTGTGACTCAGGAGCTATGGGTTCTGACCAGTGGAGTACAATAGTCCAAAGCAGAGATAGCTCTGCCTCTTTCCTTTACCCCCAAAAGTCCCACCCAGACCCACTATTAAAAAATATAGGAACCCACCCCCAACAATTTTGGGGCTCAAGAAGACAGTCTTCTCATTTTCACAGCCTTGGGTCATGGGTGGCCAAAGTTAATGAGGGGAGAGTCCCCTGCACCGTTCCTCTTACCCTTGTTTTTATGCCCCTATTTCTTTTTGTGATTGTCACAGACTCCCTGTATGTCGCTGGGCCTTCACTTACCCCCTCACTACATCTGTTCCCCATTTGTAAAAGGAGAATAATAAAACACTCCCTACCTACCCACCCACGCTTTCTCTGTCCAACCAGGAAATTCTTTGGCCAGGGACTTTGAGTCACTTTGTCTGACTCTTTACATGTGCATTTATTCGTATCATGGAGTCCTTACCTTGGTGTCATCTAGGCATTACCAGAACATGTAATAACCATGCTGCATAGCCTGAATTGTACATTCACAAAATAGTGATGGTTCTAAATCTGGTCTGACGACTGTTCCTGCAAAGACAGGGTGAGCAACCTTTGCCCCATGGCTGTTTTTTATTTGCCCCCCTTCTTTCCTGGATTTGGCTCACGGATCCAGTCCTGTCTTCAAGCACTGAAAGAGTGAGCTCAGGGGAAGGAAGCAGAGATGAGGGCATGAACTTGAAGACAGGGGATGGATTTGGACCCTTCCCCCACCCCCATCCAGAGCACACCCCTTAAGCACCCCAGGCCCAACAGCTGTCCAGCCCATGGAACTTGGACTGATTTTTCAAAGGGGCCCATGGGAGGGAGGGAAAAGGTTCCCCACTTGTACTGTAAAGGTACAACAGCAAGGGGGGGAAACAGAGCAAGGAAAAATTGCAACAGTCTACACTTATGTGACCACATTATTGCAATCAGTATTCCTTCATCCCCAGTACTACGCAGGGGGGAAGGGAGGGAATTGTTTTACTCCTTCCTTGAACAATTAATATCAATGCAGAGAGGCAGGTGCTCCTGGCGTGATGCCATCCTCTTTGTTTACAGAACACTCCTTGAAGATTATTTGTGTTGAAATCTTTTGGTTCCCCCCCCCTCCCCCTCCCATCTTGTTAACATTATTTGAGCCAGTTTTAGTGCCCCGAGGGCCTTCTGTGACAAGCCTGACTACAGTCTGCAAAGTGAACTGGAGCCGAGGCAGGGACCTGCCCCTCCACCCCCACTCCGCTCCCCACAGGAGCCTGAGGGAAACAACAGTAGCATGCAGTCAACCTCCCAGTGAAGAATGGAGGCTCTTCCAGCAAACATCTTCTCTCGCTCCTTTTGTCATTGCCTCTGAGCAGAGCTAACTGCGCCATTGTCCGGGGGCTACATCAGCCTGGCACCCCTGGCCCCACTATTTCCATTTGAAAGGCAGCATTAATGTGAAAGGAGCTCTGTTAGAAGTCATGTTTAACTCTCCGTCTCTGCATCTCATGTCCAGGTACCCCTCCCTCTCCTTTCTCTTTCTAGTTACAGCTCACTCTGCTTCTCGCTCCCTCGTTTGAGTCTTTGCCCTTGTGTCTTCACTTTCTCTCTCCCTTCTTAGACCCAAAACAGTTTTTATATTAACAAAATGTTGTTCACATGTTTAGATAACCCGCTGAATATCTAAATAAATATTTTTCATAGAAAAAATAGTTGCAGATCCATTTATTCCGTTATTTGGTTTTGGTTATTTTGGTGGTCACGTTGGTATTTCAGTCACTTTGTTATGCTATTTCAGTCAATTTGGTATTTGGCTATACTTCGTGTTAGCGCTGTTTAGTGTTCTTGCACAACCAGTGACCGAAATAACCAAAATGGACATGCACTGCTGCAAACAAAGCAGGAACTGAATAGCGGTTCATATCCACTTTTCATACCTGATTCAAAGTGGGTGAAATCGTTGACTACGGTATTTGCCATGGATATTCACTTCAGTTCTACTTTCTATCCCTGAATATCTTTCCCCAGTTTTTCTCTCCATCCTTCTACCTCTTCTTCTGTCCCTCCAAATCTCTGTCTTCCTTCCTCCCTCCTTCTGTCTCACTGATCAGTGATTATTACTAAATTGCCTTAGATATATGTTATGCACCAACGTGTAGATCCCACCATGACTCCTAGCAGTCTCATGAAGACCATTTTTCAGAACTCTGGGCAGGGAGGGGAAGAAACAACTTTCAAGAAATAAGTCACTAGGAAGTAATACTGGGGAAAAATGATGTCGGAATCAGCCTCCAATCTGGGAGAAGAATTCTCAACTATTCAACTAAAGGTGACAACTACTTTTAGCCACTTGAGGGTGAAAACCAATCACCATTTAATGCACCAAATAGAAGGGATTACTAAAACTCCATAGTACTGGGATTCATTATTGTAAAGGGATGAGGCATGAAAGCTGGATGGTTAAGGCACTTGACTACACCCTTCAAGGCTGTAACATTCAAGCTTTGTTTGATTTCAAGCTGGATGGCCACCTCCAGTCCACCCAGCTGTGAATGGGTATGTGGTCCATTGGGTTTGGGAAATCAAAGAAGGTTAGACTTGGTGTTGCTGGTCACATCATTCCCTTGCATACCACAGGCCACAAAAACTGGTGCATCTTAACCACACCAGCATCATAGACCACAACTCTGGATGGGTTTTGATAGGGGAATTGCTGCCCCTCAGGCTGTCACCCCAGAGATTGAACTGGGGTTCCCCTTATCAAAAAAACAGAGTCTTATCAACTTGAGCTATAAAACCAAGGCTCAACAACTGGGCTGCAATGGATCTTTTCGACACTGCAGACTGGGAAGCAGGCAAGACTCCTAAAACTCCATCATAGTGGCTCCATAGGTATTGGTTTGTTGTCAGAGCACATGGTAATATTAATGATGGCATCCCATGAATTGGAGGCAGCTGGAGAATTCCAACTGGCTCTTACATGCAGCACCTGAGTGCACACATCCATGAATATGACTCTTTCCCATATTTTTTAGGTATAAATTTCATTTCCTAACAGCAACTGAGCACTCCAGGCTGTGCTCTTACAGAAGGTTTCTGCATGTCTCAGATGGTAAAAGTCACCCCCACCCCCTGCTTTGGCCTTGTGCCTTAAAACGGCACCCGGGGCAGGGTATAATCATCGAGAAATGCACTGCTTGTCAAGTCATATTGCTTACATAAAACACACTGTGGCTTACCCAGGATGAGCAGATTTCCTTTGGCGAGAACAGAAGCGCTCTAACGTAGTGTGCTCAGCAGCCAAAGTCTTTTCTCACGCTGGCTTTGTCTGGAAGCAAGATTTGAAAGTTCCCTGCAGTTGGCTTGGGGGCGGGGGGGCAGGGGTTGGCACAGTTTTATATAAGATGGAGAAATACTTAAAGGAGTGAATTAACACAGGACAAGTAACAGGGAATAGTCTTATAAGAGAACTGCAATTTATGTATGGTGACTTACTACGCAACTATAGGTAGATAGGAACTAGTTTTAGTCACTTCAGGGTAAGAGCCAGACCTGTTTAATTAATGAATTCCATATAATCCAAGGGGAAGTTATAATGGGGCAGGTGGTGCAGCTGCACCAAGGCCCATGAGCCTCGAGGGGCCATGTTGCCTGGCACTGCTGCATCTCCTGTCACTGGGGTGGGGGATGGAGGGGGCCCCATTCCGTCGTCTGCATCAGAGTCCATTCCAACCTAGCTGTGCCACTGCTTATTATGCAGACCACAGAAATATGAAGGGTTCTATCCAGTGCTGAAATGGATAACAAAAATTGTAACCAGCTAACATCCAGCATTTTAGTTAGTTTGGTGGTTATTCAGTAACTAACCAGATACCACCGAGGTTAACTGCCAAACCAAATTACCAGATAATACCACAAAAGTGAACTGGTTAATCTCATTGCTGAATGTTACCGTTACAACTCTAAAACCAGTCTGGAGGGAAAGAGTAAACAACAAAAAAAAGGATTATGGGTAAACAGCAATGCAGTAAATGCTAGCAATTTGGATACCCAGAGGATGCTACAAAATCTAGCTGGATACTGGATAGTAGTGGATACTCATTTCAGTTCTAGTGAGGTATAGTCCCTCATTAACTAAGGCCACTTTTAGATGAACGCGCGGTGCGCTCGCGCTTGGTTTCCAAAATGCCGCGAGACGGGATTAGACGAGACACTGCTGCAAGTCACGCGCACAGGAGGGGGACGTGCATTCTTTTCCGGCCGCGATTTGACCACCTCGATCACCGACCCGGTCAAATCGCGGCCGGAAAAAAATGCACATCCCCCTCCCGTGCACATGACTTGTGGCAGCGTCTCGTCTAATCCTGTCTTGCGGCATTTTGGAAACCACGCGCTCATCTAAAAGCAGCCTTAGACTAGAGCTGAAAAGAATATCTGTGGTGAATACTGGATAGAGCCAGGAAAATTGGGGCCCCATGTAACCCAGGCTGGGGCTGCCCACGTTTGAAGCCCTGTGGGCCTATATTTTATGTGAGGGTTTCTCACAATCATGTTGCATTTCAAGTTTATTCATGGACCCCATATATTACAGGGTTTCTATCAGCCCCCCAATACATGGGGCCCTGTGTGGCCACATAGTTTGCACTGGCCTGGATCTAGCCCTGACTTTATCCGTCAAATTTACCTATTCAGATTGTTTCCGCCAAAGCACATAATAAGCACTACCCTCTTTCTCTTCATTCAGATATCCATTCAAGTTTGCTATTTTGTTCATTTTGGTTCTTTTGTTTTGATATTTTATTCATTTTGGTATTTTGGTACGAAACTGTATTGGAAAATTCCCCGAATAATGTGGAATAGTTCAGAAGTAAGGCAAAATAGTTTCAAAACAAAGTACCGCATAACAAAATGCACAAAACAAAATGAATAGGCCAAATATGTAGGATGAAACATCCGGAATGGCAAATAGGTGAATGGCATTTTGGGAGCAGATAATTATTCAGATATCTGATGCACTATCAAAAATGTGAATAATATTTGTGAATTTAAAAAAGAGCTCTATGTTTCTATCTATCTGTGTGTGTGAGAGATCTACTTGTTTGTTTGTTTGTTTGTTTGTTTGTTTGTTTGTTTGTTTGTTTAAAAAGAGTTTTTCCTCATCCTAGTCTCAAAGTTAGACAATTGGCCATTTTAAATGTGCATATTTATATAACCTATGTTAACATATGCATATTTATGGAAATTGGGTGTGACAGGGAGAGAGCCTGGGGCATCCCGTTTTGAGGTTTTTACAAAGAAATGCTTGCCTAAACCTGTGTCTCGGTAGCACACACCAATACAGAGATTCCTGGCTGAGCAGTCCACATGTAAGTCTTAGGAGACTACTAAAAGTGAGACCATCCAGTGCTCTGATTTCATGGGACTGGCACTGACCCCAGGACAGTGCTGAATCCAGGGACATTGGGGCCCTGTATGAAATGGTGGTGTGGGCTTGTTTGATGGACTTACACTGGCTTAGAAAAAGAAAAATGTTACCATAGTTAATGTTTTATATTCAGTTACACAAATATCTTCCTTTCAGGGACTGGGGCTCTCCCTGCCTTTCAAACCTGTATGTTACACATATTGGGTGTTTTTAGACACACATTTCTCCTGGATGTTTGCTGTTACATCCTGAACTTTCTGTGTGTCTAAATCACTCACCCAGATCTTAAACTTTTGTGTGTAAAAAGTTCTCCTGGTAAACTGCTTTGCTCCAGGCAGCTGTGGTCACTTGGTTTCCATGGCAGCCTGTCACGTCTACAGCTTTGCTACTTTAGCCTGCCTCAGGGCAGTGTGTGTGTGTGAAAAATGCATCCAGAACTTACTCGTGGACTTGTAAACCCAGAAGATTGAAAACTCCGGAACTTTAACGTGTGTGTAAAAATGCCCATTGTTTCTAGTTTATTCATTGGTGCCATGTGTTGGGAGTCTATACCTAAGTTGCCACAGCCCCTCCATACACCAGACCCTCCATGTTGTCATTTCAAGTTTGTTCATGGACCCCCGTGCAGTTGCACAGTCTGCACCTGCCTGGATTCAGCTCTGCTCCAAGAGCAGCCCAGAATCCTTAAACACAAAGGTAGCCTGAAGCCACCCTGACATCTCTGGGTATTTTCAGACGTGACGGGGCCAATTGGCCCCATCATGAAATCAGTTCATTGATCCCCCGCCGGGATGACCCCATCACGCCCTAACAGACGTGCCAGGAGGGTTCACCACGGCGGGAAATCGCCTTCGCCACGCAATGACCACCGGTCCCGCCGCTTCGGACGCTCACGTGGCGAAAGTGATTCCCCACCATGGTATCATCTGGGGGGGAACATCCGTTCCCCTCATCAGATATTACACGGTCACAGCCACCACAGGGAATTTACTGTGGTTGACTGTGATCTTGTAACGTCTGAAAATACCCTTTGTGTGCTACACTTCCCAAAGAAGCAGCCCAGCAGTCCAGCTAAGGTCTCTTTCTTGCGAAGAGCTGGCTATGTATTGCAGTGTCCCCTTGCACTGGACACTGGAATCTTCAGAAGAACCCACTACATAAGCCCTCATGTCTCTCTCTCTCTGTCTCACTGGAAAGTGTTTCCTTCTCTTCTTCTGATTCCTCTAGGAGATGAAGCTGCTGACTAGTATTTGACAACAGACCAGCTCCATTGCAGCAATGAATTCACCCTTTCTTCTCTTCCTCAGAACTGCCAAAGGAAGCTTCTCAGGGCCCTGTAGCTTTTTTGAAGGCACCCTTACCTTTCATTTATTTAAAGGTGCTGGGGGGGGGGGGATAATTTGGCACTACCTTAGCTCTCTTCAGGGGCTCCTCCTGGATCTCTTTTCCCAGTGTGTTACCTGGCTGCCTGACCCTGACCCCCATACCTCTCAAGTGTCCTGGATTTTCCAGGACGTCCCTGAGTTAACCCCTCTTTTGTTATCTGTCACTGACAGTCATGGAAAACTGCTGCAGAGTCTCTAGGGCCATTTTCAGACAAGCGCGGCAGCGCATATTTGGCAGCAGCGTCACGTGTGGAACGAGCTGACGGCTTTTTTGAGAAACAAGCGTGAGCGTCGCCGCGCTCGTCTAAAAACGGCCTAGGAAGAGAGGTGTGAAAGACAGCAATTTGCAAGCCATCAAGGGAACAAATCCGGGATTAGCAGCGATGTCCTGGAAAAACCAGAGCACTTGAGAGGTATGCTGATCCTCCCACCCCAACATTGCTTTGTGCCAAACGGGTTCACTTGAGATGTGGACACAGTGATGCAGCATTAATTCCAAAAAGTATGAACTGCTCTCATTCACCTCAATGGGCTACTCATAATGAAGTCTTTTCAACACACTTTTAGGCCCTTTTCAAATGGACCGCGGTGGATGCAGGGATGGCTGTGCGCCCGTGGTGGGTGGAGGTGGGTGTGCGCCCATTCTCATAGGTGCCCACCCATCTCCATGCACAGAACAACCAGCATTGGAGCCCGTTCCTCTGTGAATGGGTGATGGGTTGAGATGGGTGAAGCATGCATGCACCCACCCACTGCAGGTGCCATTCCTATGAGCACCCACCCACCTCCCTCACACCTGCTGTGACATTCGCACAGGCGGTGGGGGGATCTTCTGTGTGAAAAGGCCCTTAGGGTCAGTGTAGGTGTTTAACCATTGTTTAAGCAGTTTCAAACTGCTCCTCTAAATATCCCGCCTACGTGAACTTCTCCCACACTCAGCCCACAGAGCAGAGACATGATTATGATGAATTACATACTTCCGCAATGTGGTGAGGTATCTGCGAAGACGTTTAGGCCAATGTACCATTCCTGCTGCCCTGTGAAGGGTGGGGGCAGCTAGCCTCAGAGCCAGTGGGGCAAGGCTTCTAATGGACAGCATTTGGGCTACCAGTGATGATGGTGAGAATGTAAGGTGGGACTTGATTTATTCATTGAGGGCTAAAGGTGGATTGGGCAGGAGGGCTGGGACTGGTCCTTTGCTTTGATCTCATTTGTCAGTTTGCAGGTGGAGGCAACATACCAAGCAAGGCCAGTAACAGGACCTGGTGAGGCAGAATGGGAACCCCAGCCAGACAGCAAGGCCAGTCACTCCTGTGTTAATCTTCTCAGCCCTCCCTCAGAGCCCCTATAAGGCCCCACTGGCCCTAATACACACACATACATACACCGGCCTTTTTGAGCCAATCTGCCGTTACTCCCCACCCTCCCACCCTTAATTCAAGCACTGGTCTCCTTCACCTCTTGGCTGCTGCTTTTTATGTGTCCTTGTTTGTAGAGTTTCATGGAGCCCTGCTCAGATTTTTTATTACCGGACAGGCTGTGATTCTTCATGACAGCAGTTCCAAATCCAGGGGCGCAGTAGCTAGCTACCATGGAGTGAGGGGGCTCAGTTTGAACCCAGGCCCCTGGACTCTGTGGGGCCCTCCGTAAGCAGCCCACGCAGCGCTAGGAGATGTTCAGAGAGGGCAGAGAAGGGAGCAGGGCCAACATTCTGTCCCTTAGCAAAACTCAGGTTGCTTGCAAAGGGTCCCATGGAGAAGGAAGTTTTCAGAGTTCTCCGGGGTGGAGTGCTAGCCCTGGCTCTTAAAACATCATTCCTGGAAGAGTTGCTGCCACTCCAGCAGGCCTCACTGGGGGGAGCCAGGGTGGTACCACAACCTTGCAGGGGGAGGCTATGACTGTCCAGGAGTCTTGGGTGGGCTGCACTGTCTGCCCTTGTGGGGGGGGCATAATTGGGACATTTATTTATTTTATTTATTTAGCAAATTTATATCCCGCCCCTCCTGCCACAGGCAGCCCGGGATGGCTAACAACAACAATGAATATAAATACAATAAAAATACAGTATAGCAACTAAAACTTTTCCCCCAATAAATAAACACTAACCCCTCCACCCTCCTCCAATCCCCATCCCCCATCCCACCCATCACCCCTCTCCCTCACCAAACGCCTGACAGAACAGCCAGGTCTTACAATTCTTACGAAAAGTCTGGAGGTCCGGGACCAGACGGGCCCCCACCGGGAGGGAATTCCAAAGGCGTGGCGCAGTCACTGAGAACGCCCTATCCTGTGTGGCCCCCCGGGAAACCCGAGGGACCTCCAACAAGGCACTCCCGGACGACCACAGGGGTTGATCCAGGACCCAGGGTGTGAGGGCCCTGGCTGGGTAAGGCCCGGACCTGACACACTGCACTCACACTTGCTACGCCACTGCCCAAATCAGAAAGGAGAAAATAAAGGAACAGGACTTACATTAGGGAAATGCAAACACCCTGATTTTCAAGTGTCTCCTTTTCTATGGGTTGTTAGGCTGGATATTTTTGACTCTTTGCAAATAGACAAATCTATATCAGCAACCTTTGGAAGCAGCAGAAGATTTATAAGAGGTTCATAAAATATCCTTGGAGTGGGGAGGAATACTGTCTGTCAAAATTTGTGATTTTAATTTTCCTTAGGGGCCTGATTTTAAGCTCAATTTAGGGGTGGGGCTCCAGGGGAACAGGTTTCCGGTTCTATGAGTATCGGATTAATCCGATATCGGATTTATCAGTATCGGTATATCGGTTTTTTAACACTGCCGATTTTCTCAGATCTTTAACATTGCGGTCATTGTTAAATGGCATTGATGTTAAAAATCCAAGAGAAACTGACAATTGTTTAAAAAAACAATATACCAATACTGATAATTATCAGTATTATCATATTAATCCGATATCGACAATTATCGGTATTATCGGATTAATCTGATACCGATAGTCCCATCCCTAGCTCAATTGAATGAGCTATTTTAAAGCCAAATTTGTGACGTATGGGTGGGAACCCCAATTCCTGATTTTTTGTATGTTTATGTCAGCTCTGCAGCCTGCCAGGGCCCCCGCCGGGGTACACCCTGGTGGCGTCTCAGGAGGCCCCAGTGCGGGCTGTCGCCGCCCTCCCCAGCCGTGCACATACCGCCCCACTCGACGAAGACTCCTCCCACCAATCCCAGGCCTCAGGCTGCCTCCGCGCTCCCGGCATCAATGTATAGTGTGGGGCTTCCCCCGCCCCTGCCGCGGTGCTCAGAGCGTCTGCGGGCACGCACAGGGGCGGGGCCTAGGGCATAAAACCCAGTGCCGCAGAGACAGTGGCGCTGGTGATTTCAGAGACCGGCGCCCTCCATTTGAGCCGTATCGAGTGACTGCCGTGACTGTGGTTGTGTGACCTGCTGTGCTCTGTGTATTTGGACCTTCCTCCCCCTACCAACCCGTGACAGATAAGTGTGTGCGTGAGTGTGTGGACTTGTGAGAAGTGTGAGTGCCCGGTTCCTCTTCCCTTCCTGGGGTGCCTCCCCCTCCACCCTGTGTGAGTTCCCCACCCTCCGCCCTCCTGTGGAGTCCCTTCCCCCAGTCCCTGCCTCCTTGCCCTCACTGGTATCCCCTTCCCCTTATTGTTCCCTGAGTGCTTGGGATAAGTATTGCGGGGCAGACCTTGGTTTCCCTATGTCACTTCGCCCTATGATGATAGAGGTCTGTTTTCTTTGACTAGAGGTAAAGACCACCACTCTATCCTGATGGGCATTCCTTGCAGGGCACGTGCCCTTTCCCGGGATATACCTCGGTCGCGTGTGGGTCTGTGTGTGTGTATCCCTAGAACCCCCCTCCCGCATAACAGTTCAGGAATATCAAAGTGTTATATGGCAACACAAATTATAGCCATGTTGAAATGAGTACCTACACCAGGGATGGCGAACTCCTGGCTCGGGGGTCAAATCCAGTCCACAGCTAGATTTTATTGGACCTCTTTCTAATTCTTGTGTCTCGCCCATGAATAAGCCCCCCTACCACCAACACCTATCTGTCCCACAGAGTTTGCATTCATTGAGTGTTTTTAAATGAGACGCGTCTATGCATGGGCCCCACTGTCCACCTGCTGATGTGATGGTGGTGTGGTGAGGCAAGCTCCCATGACCCATGCAGCTGTCACTCATAGCCACGCACGGAGCACTCCAGAAAAATCCTCCGCAGACAGGGCAGCCATGCTGGGAGCTGCTCGTTTGAAGCGGTCCCCACGCACGTTACATGCATAGGCACCCCGCAGCTGTGCCACTCAGTGACTACGGACACACACACACACGCTCATTTAAAAACACCCATTTTTAAAGTAGCCCATGGGAGGGGTAGTGTTTCCAACTCCTCCCCTACACCTTTGCTGTATTGCACCCCATCTCCAATTTGGGGTGAGGAGAGTATAAAACTGCCATTGACACAACTCAGTGCCATTGACACTGACATGACTAAGAAAGAGACTAGGACCCATCAATGAGCTGTTTTCTTTTGAAACCAGAGAAAGAAAAGGAGACATATCCCCTCCCACCCTTACCCTACCTAGGGGTGTGTATGGCATGCATGTAAGGGGAATGCTAGACAAAAAAGAAAAAAGAAAGAAAAGGAAAGGAAAAAAAAGAAAACAAGCCTTCTGACAAACAATAGGAATTTTTGAACAATGTTAGCTGAGCATTTCTTAGCACAGAAAGGCGGCTTACCAAAGGACTTTGTAACTTGCATTACCCTAATCCTTCCATGCAAAAGGCTGCCAGGCTTGTCCTAACCTGTTTCAGGTGTGTAAGTGATGCCCTGCCTTATGCCTTTCACAGCTCAAAGCCTGAGGCCTGGGGGCATGTGACGAGGAGGAGGAGGAGGTGGGGAGAGTGGGAGAGGTTAGTGTGTTCGAATTAAATGGAGCAGAAAGAGAAAGCTGGAATCCACACTGCCTCAGGCTGCCAGTGGTGAACAGGTTCAACCTGATACTAGGATAGCAGAGGCACTGGGAGAATTCAGACTGTGGTACCTTGGTGTCTGGGCTTCCATGCTCTTCTGGCATTCATGAACAAGCAGAAAAAGGTTCAGTCAGCCAAGAAATCAGATTAACAGGGAATTGGGAATAGGGTTTTATACAAAGGGGCAAAACCTTCATGAAACAAAGGACTTGTTCACACAATCATGTACTCAGAAGCAATAACTCCTTAACTCACTTTACCCCCACATAGTCTAGTGAGAGAGTTTTGGTTGCCATGCTGGTCCCAAAAATAATGGATGGAAACAAAATAGTTCAAATATCTTTTATGGGTGATGATATCTTTTATCCAATAAAAGAGATAAACTGAACTACTTTGTCTCCATCTTTAACCCTTCAATTGTTCACAAAATAAATGAGATTAAAGGTAGTTTTAACCCCCGAAGAAACAGGAGGCTAAAAACAAGGTGGCATTTCTACTTTGGAGTATCTGTCTGTTTAAACCAGTGAGTTAAGGGGGTAATCAGCATGGCTCATTTGACTCAGAAACTGCCTATGCAGAATGTACAGTGGGTGCACTGTTTTCAAAAGTGACGGCGGCATGGTTTAACCTCCTTTAGTGCAGGTTAAACTGGGACCACTGTCATGTTAAAAGGCATCCACCAGATGTTAGCATGGACTGGCTTCTGACCATGGTGGGGCCTAGCCCAGGCTGTGATTCAGGGAAATCCCTAAGACACAGGGTGATTTCAGACGTTACGTTTTTGGCAGTCAGCACAGTCAACTTCAGACAAACGCGGGCAGTGGTGAAAGAGTCGTGCACGTCTGTTGGCCCGCATCCAGATGTTCACCACAGTCAAACACGGGCCGGGGTGAACCTAGCCACGCTTCGTGAAGTCGGGGCAGGAGGAGGTCCAGAAGTGTGATGAATGTTCACCACGGCAGGGGTGAAAGAAAAGTAGCGTCTGAAGCGGAAACCCCGGCCGCGGTGGAAGGAAATGACCACGGGCCATGGTGACGGCACGCAGCACCGCTGCCAGGCAACCAACAACAAGTGGCACATGGAAGGAGATTTAAAGGGCAGGCAGCAGTAGGGGAACGTGGCAGAGCAGTCGATGGAGTGGAGGGTGGAGGAAACAGAGCAGAGGATGGAGCGCGAGGGTGAGGAGGAGGTGCCGCAGCAGCAGGAGGAGGGGGAACCCGGTCCAGCAGGGGACACTCAGAAGCACACGGGGCCACCCCAGAAGAAGGTAGAGGGTGCAGCCGGGAGCAGGTGGGTCAGAGCCGGGGAGAGGAGGGGCCTGTCTCTTATACACATCTAGATGTGTATAAGACTGACCCCCATACCTCTCAAGTGTCCTGGATTTTCCAGGACGTCCCTGAGTTAACCCCTCTTTTGTTATCTGTCACTGACAGTCATGGAAAACTGCTGCAGAGTCTCTAGGGCCATTTTCAGACAAGCGCGGCAGCGCATATTTGGCAGCAGCGTCACGTGTGGAACGAGCTGACGGCTTTTTTGAGAAACAAGCGTGAGCGTCGCCGCGCTCGTCTAAAAACGGCCTAGGAAGAGAGGTGTGAAAGACAGCAATTTGCAAGCCATCAAGGGAACAAATCCGGGATTAGCAGCGATGTCCTGGAAAAACCAGAGCACTTGAGAGGTATGCTGATCCTCCCACCCCAACATTGCTTTGTGCCAAACGGGTTCACTTGAGATGTGGACACAGTGATGCAGCATTAATTCCAAAAAGTATGAACTGCTCTCATTCACCTCAATGGGCTACTCATAATGAAGTCTTTTCAACACACTTTTAGGCCCTTTTCAAATGGACCGCGGTGGATGCAGGGATGGCTGTGCGCCCGTGGTGGGTGGAGGTGGGTGTGCGCCCATTCTCATAGGTGCCCACCCATCTCCATGCACAGAACAACCAGCATTGGAGCCCGTTCCTCTGTGAATGGGTGATGGGTTGAGATGGGTGAAGCATGCATGCACCCACCCACTGCAGGTGCCATTCCTATGAGCACCCACCCACCTCCCTCACACCTGCTGTGACATTCGCACAGGCGGTGGGGGGATCTTCTGTGTGAAAAGGCCCTTAGGGTCAGTGTAGGTGTTTAACCATTGTTTAAGCAGTTTCAAACTGCTCCTCTAAATATCCCGCCTACGTGAACTTCTCCCACACTCAGCCCACAGAGCAGAGACATGATTATGATGAATTACATACTTCCGCAATGTGGTGAGGTATCTGCGAAGACGTTTAGGCCAATGTACCATTCCTGCTGCCCTGTGAAGGGTGGGGGCAGCTAGCCTCAGAGCCAGTGGGGCAAGGCTTCTAATGGACAGCATTTGGGCTACCAGTGATGATGGTGAGAATGTAAGGTGGGACTTGATTTATTCATTGAGGGCTAAAGGTGGATTGGGCAGGAGGGCTGGGACTGGTCCTTTGCTTTGATCTCATTTGTCAGTTTGCAGGTGGAGGCAACATACCAAGCAAGGCCAGTAACAGGACCTGGTGAGGCAGAATGGGAACCCCAGCCAGACAGCAAGGCCAGTCACTCCTGTGTTAATCTTCTCAGCCCTCCCTCAGAGCCCCTATAAGGCCCCACTGGCCCTAATACACACACATACATACACCGGCCTTTTTGAGCCAATCTGCCGTTACTCCCCACCCTCCCACCCTTAATTCAAGCACTGGTCTCCTTCACCTCTTGGCTGCTGCTTTTTATGTGTCCTTGTTTGTAGAGTTTCATGGAGCCCTGCTCAGATTTTTTATTACCGGACAGGCTGTGATTCTTCATGACAGCAGTTCCAAATCCAGGGGCGCAGTAGCTAGCTACCATGGAGTGAGGGGGCTCAGTTTGAACCCAGGCCCCTGGACTCTGTGGGGCCCTCCGTAAGCAGCCCACGCAGCGCTAGGAGATGTTCAGAGAGGGCAGAGAAGGGAGCAGGGCCAACATTCTGTCCCTTAGCAAAACTCAGGTTGCTTGCAAAGGGTCCCATGGAGAAGGAAGTTTTCAGAGTTCTCCGGGGTGGAGTGCTAGCCCTGGCTCTTAAAACATCATTCCTGGAAGAGTTGCTGCCACTCCAGCAGGCCTCACTGGGGGGAGCCAGGGTGGTACCACAACCTTGCAGGGGGAGGCTATGACTGTCCAGGAGTCTTGGGTGGGCTGCACTGTCTGCCCTTGTGGGGGGGGCATAATTGGGACATTTATTTATTTTATTTATTTAGCAAATTTATATCCCGCCCCTCCTGCCACAGGCAGCCCGGGATGGCTAACAACAACAATGAATATAAATACAATAAAAATACAGTATAGCAACTAAAACTTTTCCCCCAATAAATAAACACTAACCCCTCCACCCTCCTCCAATCCCCATCCCCCATCCCACCCATCACCCCTCTCCCTCACCAAACGCCTGACAGAACAGCCAGGTCTTACAATTCTTACGAAAAGTCTGGAGGTCCGGGACCAGACGGGCCCCCACCGGGAGGGAATTCCAAAGGCGTGGCGCAGTCACTGAGAACGCCCTATCCTGTGTGGCCCCCCGGGAAACCCGAGGGACCTCCAACAAGGCACTCCCGGACGACCACAGGGGTTGATCCAGGACCCAGGGTGTGAGGGCCCTGGCTGGGTAAGGCCCGGACCTGACACACTGCACTCACACTTGCTACGCCACTGCCCAAATCAGAAAGGAGAAAATAAAGGAACAGGACTTACATTAGGGAAATGCAAACACCCTGATTTTCAAGTGTCTCCTTTTCTATGGGTTGTTAGGCTGGATATTTTTGACTCTTTGCAAATAGACAAATCTATATCAGCAACCTTTGGAAGCAGCAGAAGATTTATAAGAGGTTCATAAAATATCCTTGGAGTGGGGAGGAATACTGTCTGTCAAAATTTGTGATTTTAATTTTCCTTAGGGGCCTGATTTTAAGCTCAATTTAGGGGTGGGGCTCCAGGGGAACAGGTTTCCGGTTCTATGAGTATCGGATTAATCCGATATCGGATTTATCAGTATCGGTATATCGGTTTTTTAACACTGCCGATTTTCTCAGATCTTTAACATTGCGGTCATTGTTAAATGGCATTGATGTTAAAAATCCAAGAGAAACTGACAATTGTTTAAAAAAACAATATACCAATACTGATAATTATCAGTATTATCATATTAATCCGATATCGACAATTATCGGTATTATCGGATTAATCTGATACCGATAGTCCCATCCCTAGCTCAATTGAATGAGCTATTTTAAAGCCAAATTTGTGACGTATGGGTGGGAACCCCAATTCCTGATTTTTTGTATGTTTATGTCAGCTCTGCAGCCTGCCAGGGCCCCCGCCGGGGTACACCCTGGTGGCGTCTCAGGAGGCCCCAGTGCGGGCTGTCGCCGCCCTCCCCAGCCGTGCACATACCGCCCCACTCGACGAAGACTCCTCCCACCAATCCCAGGCCTCAGGCTGCCTCCGCGCTCCCGGCATCAATGTATAGTGTGGGGCTTCCCCCGCCCCTGCCGCGGTGCTCAGAGCGTCTGCGGGCACGCACAGGGGCGGGGCCTAGGGCATAAAACCCAGTGCCGCAGAGACAGTGGCGCTGGTGATTTCAGAGACCGGCGCCCTCCATTTGAGCCGTATCGAGTGACTGCCGTGACTGTGGTTGTGTGACCTGCTGTGCTCTGTGTATTTGGACCTTCCTCCCCCTACCAACCCGTGACAGATAAGTGTGTGCGTGAGTGTGTGGACTTGTGAGAAGTGTGAGTGCCCGGTTCCTCTTCCCTTCCTGGGGTGCCTCCCCCTCCACCCTGTGTGAGTTCCCCACCCTCCGCCCTCCTGTGGAGTCCCTTCCCCCAGTCCCTGCCTCCTTGCCCTCACTGGTATCCCCTTCCCCTTATTGTTCCCTGAGTGCTTGGGATAAGTATTGCGGGGCAGACCTTGGTTTCCCTATGTCACTTCGCCCTATGATGATAGAGGTCTGTTTTCTTTGACTAGAGGTAAAGACCACCACTCTATCCTGATGGGCATTCCTTGCAGGGCACGTGCCCTTTCCCGGGATATACCTCGGTCGCGTGTGGGTCTGTGTGTGTGTATCCCTAGAACCCCCCTCCCGCATAACAGTTCAGGAATATCAAAGTGTTATATGGCAACACAAATTATAGCCATGTTGAAATGAGTACCTACACCAGGGATGGCGAACTCCTGGCTCGGGGGTCAAATCCAGTCCACAGCTAGATTTTATTGGACCTCTTTCTAATTCTTGTGTCTCGCCCATGAATAAGCCCCCCTACCACCAACACCTATCTGTCCCACAGAGTTTGCATTCATTGAGTGTTTTTAAATGAGACGCGTCTATGCATGGGCCCCACTGTCCACCTGCTGATGTGATGGTGGTGTGGTGAGGCAAGCTCCCATGACCCATGCAGCTGTCACTCATAGCCACGCACGGAGCACTCCAGAAAAATCCTCCGCAGACAGGGCAGCCATGCTGGGAGCTGCTCGTTTGAAGCGGTCCCCACGCACGTTACATGCATAGGCACCCCGCAGCTGTGCCACTCAGTGACTACGGACACACACACACACGCTCATTTAAAAACACCCATTTTTAAAGTAGCCCATGGGAGGGGTAGTGTTTCCAACTCCTCCCCTACACCTTTGCTGTATTGCACCCCATCTCCAATTTGGGGTGAGGAGAGTATAAAACTGCCATTGACACAACTCAGTGCCATTGACACTGACATGACTAAGAAAGAGACTAGGACCCATCAATGAGCTGTTTTCTTTTGAAACCAGAGAAAGAAAAGGAGACATATCCCCTCCCACCCTTACCCTACCTAGGGGTGTGTATGGCATGCATGTAAGGGGAATGCTAGACAAAAAAGAAAAAAGAAAGAAAAGGAAAGGAAAAAAAAGAAAACAAGCCTTCTGACAAACAATAGGAATTTTTGAACAATGTTAGCTGAGCATTTCTTAGCACAGAAAGGCGGCTTACCAAAGGACTTTGTAACTTGCATTACCCTAATCCTTCCATGCAAAAGGCTGCCAGGCTTGTCCTAACCTGTTTCAGGTGTGTAAGTGATGCCCTGCCTTATGCCTTTCACAGCTCAAAGCCTGAGGCCTGGGGGCATGTGACGAGGAGGAGGAGGAGGTGGGGAGAGTGGGAGAGGTTAGTGTGTTCGAATTAAATGGAGCAGAAAGAGAAAGCTGGAATCCACACTGCCTCAGGCTGCCAGTGGTGAACAGGTTCAACCTGATACTAGGATAGCAGAGGCACTGGGAGAATTCAGACTGTGGTACCTTGGTGTCTGGGCTTCCATGCTCTTCTGGCATTCATGAACAAGCAGAAAAAGGTTCAGTCAGCCAAGAAATCAGATTAACAGGGAATTGGGAATAGGGTTTTATACAAAGGGGCAAAACCTTCATGAAACAAAGGACTTGTTCACACAATCATGTACTCAGAAGCAATAACTCCTTAACTCACTTTACCCCCACATAGTCTAGTGAGAGAGTTTTGGTTGCCATGCTGGTCCCAAAAATAATGGATGGAAACAAAATAGTTCAAATATCTTTTATGGGTGATGATATCTTTTATCCAATAAAAGAGATAAACTGAACTACTTTGTCTCCATCTTTAACCCTTCAATTGTTCACAAAATAAATGAGATTAAAGGTAGTTTTAACCCCCGAAGAAACAGGAGGCTAAAAACAAGGTGGCATTTCTACTTTGGAGTATCTGTCTGTTTAAACCAGTGAGTTAAGGGGGTAATCAGCATGGCTCATTTGACTCAGAAACTGCCTATGCAGAATGTACAGTGGGTGCACTGTTTTCAAAAGTGACGGCGGCATGGTTTAACCTCCTTTAGTGCAGGTTAAACTGGGACCACTGTCATGTTAAAAGGCATCCACCAGATGTTAGCATGGACTGGCTTCTGACCATGGTGGGGCCTAGCCCAGGCTGTGATTCAGGGAAATCCCTAAGACACAGGGTGATTTCAGACGTTACGTTTTTGGCAGTCAGCACAGTCAACTTCAGACAAACGCGGGCAGTGGTGAAAGAGTCGTGCACGTCTGTTGGCCCGCATCCAGATGTTCACCACAGTCAAACACGGGCCGGGGTGAACCTAGCCACGCTTCGTGAAGTCGGGGCAGGAGGAGGTCCAGAAGTGTGATGAATGTTCACCACGGCAGGGGTGAAAGAAAAGTAGCGTCTGAAGCGGAAACCCCGGCCGCGGTGGAAGGAAATGACCACGGGCCATGGTGACGGCACGCAGCACCGCTGCCAGGCAACCAACAACAAGTGGCACATGGAAGGAGATTTAAAGGGCAGGCAGCAGTAGGGGAACGTGGCAGAGCAGTCGATGGAGTGGAGGGTGGAGGAAACAGAGCAGAGGATGGAGCGCGAGGGTGAGGAGGAGGTGCCGCAGCAGCAGGAGGAGGGGGAACCCGGTCCAGCAGGGGACACTCAGAAGCACACGGGGCCACCCCAGAAGAAGGTAGAGGGTGCAGCCGGGAGCAGGTGGGTCAGAGCCGGGGAGAGGAGGGGCCTGTCTCTTATACACATCTAGATGTGTATAAGACTGACCCCCATACCTCTCAAGTGTCCTGGATTTTCCAGGACGTCCCTGAGTTAACCCCTCT
>QEPC01003194.1:4628274-4653028 GCA_003113815.1 Sphenodon punctatus
GTGTACTTATTAGATAATCCATTTAGTTCATAGCATTTAGAATAGTTAATAGCAGTTAGATTTAGTGTAGATAGATAGATATAATATTAGATAAAATAAATAAATAAAAAAAACCCATATAAAAAAAACACAAATAAAAAACAAAAGAAAACCATATAAAACCCAATAAAAAACAAAAAAAACCACCCATAACAACATTTCCCGAATGGCTGAACGCAGCCAAACCGAACGGCTGAACGGAATGGCCGAACCGAACGGCCGAACCCGAACCTGGCGAACTAATCGAACGGACGAACCGAACGCAGCCGAACCGAACGAATGAACCCGAACCACGATTTGTTCACCCATCCCTAGTAATGAAGACCAGCTTCATTGGCAGAGTGAATGCAGGAGTCATCTGTTTTCCTCTATGCTTCAGCTCATAAGATGTCTACGCCTATAGTATGTGAGAGATGTCTGGGAAGGTGGGTAGATGTAAGGGCCAGGTTGTGGGTGGTAGTTCAGGATCCGGACTATGCTGAGTTTTGTCAGAACCAGGACTGGCACCAGTGTCACCCAATCAGAAGGGGAGAAGGTAAAGACAACATCAGGGTATAGGCAGGGGTTCAATACTAGGAAGCAGTTCAATCAGGCAATGATACAAGGGAGTAGTTCCAAAGTAAGGTCCAAAAGGCAAGCCAGGAGGTCAGAAGCTAGGAATTTGGTCCAGTGGGCTGGAGAGCAGGCAAGGGCTAAAGAGCTGGAATGGAAAGGCAAATCAGGTTGGAGGCAATGGAGGGCTGGAGTGCAGGAACCAGAGAGCGATGAAGCTGGGGGCAAACAAGGACTGGAACACAGGAACTGGGGATAAACCAAGCAACACAAAGGCCTAGAAAGCTGGACTATGATCTATTGTACTGGCAGCCTCAAGGGAGAGACTGGGAAGTTAAATACCTTTATACAGCCAATCCCTGCAAGGATCATACCCAACCAGACAGGAGCTCTGTGGGCCAGGCTATTCTCAGGCACAGGTGATTTTGATGCTTAGGCCAGATCACGTAGCGGCTCACTGGGCAGAGCACCTGCCACAGAGCCAGAGGTTTGAGCCTGTAGGTCCTGACAGTTGAGTTGAGCCACAAAGTGTATCTGGCATGTTAGATATTCCCCTGTACATGTGACACCTGTTATAGCTTCATGACCTATTAATTATTATTTACCAAAACTAAAAACTTTCCTCTTCAAAAACATCACAAAATCATTTTGACTCTAGCTTAAACTCCAAAAAACATACAAATTCATTACAATTACAATTTAAAAAAATTCAACTCCATACATTGTAAGAAGACATAAATGCCAAAAAATATGGAAATTATTTCAGAATTTGAGAAATATTTAATATTTTATCCTCATAAACATATATGTAATATATGTACTTAATTTCTTACCATACATACTTTTATTCATTTTTATCAGTAACTAAACTTTCACATTTTTTCATTATTAAACTTTAATTTATTATCATAATTTGACAATGAACAATTTTTTCAGAGTGCATTAACTCTGTTTCTACAGAACTGCATTGTGTATAACGAATTCTATATGTTCTCTACACTGACATTGTTAACGGTTTATTGTATGAAGTGCATACAATTTGTATACGTGTAAAGGACAGCTCACTCGCATAGAAGAGCCCTTCCCTCTCTGGGGTTAGCAGAGCAGCAGCTCCGGCATCGGGGAGGCGCGTAGGTTTAAAAGCCTCTCAACTTTGCTCCTCTCCCCTCTCTGGGAGCCGGGGAAGCGGGCGTTGTGTAACTGATATGAAACTGACTAGAGCTTAAAGTCTTTGTGACGGAGCTGGCTTCTGATAAAGTTACGTGATTTTAAAAAGTAGAGTCACGTAACTTTCCTCATGCTGTGTTTTGCCGGTCAGCAGCTGCTCAACTGTGCATGTGCGAGCCAGGAGATCTGATTTTTTAAATAATTAATAACTCGGTTTTGGCTGCACCAATCACTATCATATTACAGAAGCAGTTGTTATTGATCTCATGCTCCAAGCCTATGGTGTTTGGGGGCTCAACTCATCCAGGGGGAGGAGATATTGATAATTCAAAATCATGAGACTTTCCTCATGCTGTTTTTCTGGTCAGCAGCTGCTCAACTGCGCATGTGTGAGCCAGGAGAACCAATTTTTAAATCATTAATAACTCAGTTTTGGCTGCACCAATCACGATCATATTACAGAATCAGTTGTTATTGATCTCATGCTCCAAACCTGTGATGTTTGGGGGCTCAACCCATCCAGGGGGAGGAGATATTGATGATTCAAAATCGTGAGGACGTGTGAATTTTGACCACAACCAATTCACTTTTAAATAGTCATAACATTTTATTTTCCTGATGGATCTTCTTCAAACCTTGTGCATATGATGGTCCTCACAACCTATAGCCATGGATAAATTGTCAGAAATGTAGCTCAAGTGGTTTCCTCCAAATCGGGGCTTCAGTAGTCCCCAGTTTATAATGGAGAGTGGTGGTGTTTAATTTCAAGTAACTCCAGATAAAGTCCACGCTGGAGCTGAAACAAATATCCACAACTGACTATCTTATCTGACAGTTGTATCCACTTCAAATTGAGTCTGACAAAGCAGATACAAACTGCTCTTCATCCCCACCCCTCCCCTTTGTTCAGATATACATTTCAAGGTTTTCAGCTTGAAAAGTCAAATAGCGCATTCAAGAGAGAGGGCATGTGACTGAAGTAGGGGATTAGGTGGTTGTGGGTTGCAATCTCACTTCCACCCTCCCACATAACAATGACATTTTGTGGCTGTGATCCTCAAACCTCTTACTCGAGAAGCCCTGGGACTACTATGGACTACGTAGTTTGAGGATGGCAGACTGTATGGTTCATTGCTGTTGATGTCAGATTTGATGGCACCCAGCCCTCACCATAATGGTACACCTGTGTGTTCTGTCTCCCTAAACCAATAAAGCATCTATAAAGCAGAGGCTCCCAAACTGTGGCTCACAACTTTCCAAGGGTCACTCAGAAGGTTGTGCAATCTGCTGATGGGACTGCAATCCTGACTGGCATCTCTTTGTTGCACACAATTAATATAGTATATTTAAATCTCAAAATGGGATCATGCAAGCAAAATTTTGAGAGTCACTCATGTAGAGTCTCCGTGCCTGTTTTCATTTGTTCCTGTGCACACTGCTCCTCTTTTTTTGTGTTTCCGTATATACCAGTGGCACCATAATCACTGTGGTGCTGGAGGTTTACTCTCGACGTAGGACACAGCTTTCCTTGCACAGCCCGCTGTGTGTCTTGGTCAGATGAGCAAAGTTCAGCTTTTCTTGAAGTACCTAGTAAGCTCCAGTCTTGTTAATGACTCCCTCACACCCTGTTTATCGCATGTATGAAGGCCCAGCCCTTGACCCCCACTGGGCAGATGGAGTTGAAAGGCCTCTGTGCTTCCATGCAGTGGAGGACGGGTGCCTGATTTCCGCACGCTCCAATCTCTGCTGCTTTGAAGAAGTGCGTCTGTAATCTTTACAAGGCCTTGGAGATACGGGCGCTCTGGGTACACACACAGAGCAATGCTAGCCATCTGTTGTGGTTGTAATGCTCTTTCCTACCAAATACACACACACACACACACACACACACACACACACACACACACCACCTTTCTTACCAGTCCAATCCAAGTTAAAGTCATTTCCTTCATGGTAAAGATTTACGAAGCAAGACAAGTTCCTGGGCTCCTTCCAACATCAACTGGAAACAGACAAAAGAGAAAGACCGCACTCTCTGACAGAAGGAGTGTAATGCTGCTGTGAGGGCCAGCATGTGCCACTTTCAAAATGTAACAGGAATTGCTAGACAGACAGGACAAGTCCCTAGAACAGAGAAGATGAGAGAGAGACAGAGAGAGAGGACAATCCCCAGAATTATTTATTACTATAATTTTTGATCTAGCAAAAGGTTCTGTCAGAGATCAAAGCCCTATTGTGTTGTTCCTTGTGCAAACACATAGAAAGAGATCGTCCTTGCCCTGAGATGGCATCATTACCAGCCCTAGTGGCCTTTTCCAAAAATAAACTTAGGGGTCTTAACATTGCCACATGTAGTATATTCTTTGACAAGGAAATAAGAACTTCTCCATATGTATGCATCTGCACTCACGCAGAACAACTGCTGAGCTAAAGAAATTGCTTCAGGTTTTGGAACTCATAACTTTTACTACAATGGGACAAACTTCCAAATACCAACATTCCTTACATTTCAGGAGTTGAGAAGCTTACTTCACATATGCCAAAGGGAACCTTTCCCCCCCCTGCAGGCCACTTGGAAATTTAATACCAGATTTGTGGGCTGCATAAGGTGAAACAGACACAGAGGTTGCTTGCCCCTGGAGCTGCTCTGGGGGTGCAGTCCCACATCTGCCCGCTTGCAACCCCATCTGGGTCTGTTTTAGATGGACCCAGTGGTTGCTCTGGCCTGCGGTCTGCCCCTCCTTCCCCCTGACTCCCCCACACCATAGAGTTGTGGGCAGATTTCCCGAAGCTCTAGGCTGGCACCTGCAACTCTATGGTGTTGCCTGGGCAACAGCTGGTTGGAAGTGGAGCTGAAGCATGGGTCCCCTATCAGACGGACAGCAGCTCTGCCTCGGGCCAGTGCCCCAGGTTTGGCCAGCCTGCTCTGCAAACGGTGCTCCAGGATGTTCTGGCGCACCACAAGCGGGGCTAGCTCTGCTTCCACATCGATGAAGCACTTTTAGACAGACAGGCCAGAGGCTGGGTGGTGAAGATAGCCAGCCCTGGGAAAGCCCGTCCATCTAAAAGCACACAATGGAGCATGGGGCAGGAGTGCTCTGTACTCAGGATGAGGGAGAGAAGCAGAGTGTCCAGATCATAGATCTGTGCCACAGATCCATCTCCTACCCTTGAGTGCAGGCCCTCATCTCTGCTCTCTTCTCCTGAGCTCACTCATTCAGTGCTCGAAGAGAGGACCTGGATCCAGACACCAGGTCCACCAGGAATTGGAAAGGGGCCAGATGAAAAACAGTCATCATGAGCCAGATTTTTCACATGCACCGGAGGTTCTTCACCCCGATGTACACTCTTGCACATATATACACACACATGTATACATAATAAATCATTCCAATGCAGAGGTATTCATATACACATTTTAATACAAAGCTCATTTTACAGGGAAAGCAAGTACCATTTATCCCCCTTTTACTTATGAAGAAACAGAAGCACAGGCAGGTTTAGCTTAGTTTCTGTATATACACTACAGAAATATATGTGCCCAAGGTCACCCAGCAGTGGGCAATGGAAAAGACAGGTGCCCTGACCTGCTAGACCTCTTCCCTAGTCCCTAGCCCACACTGCCTGTCCTCATATCATCCCTACAGTGGGACAAGGGAAGGTCACAGCTGCCCCAAATATCTGTAATGGCAGGGGTACAGAAGACTACTTAAGCCAGCAAGGCTCATTTATCCTCCACAGAACAGCTCAGCAACTGCTTTTTGACCTGAGGGTGAGGCTCCCACCATCACACCAGTCAACTGCTCAGCACCCAGGCCAGTTCCTCAGGAAGGTTTTATGTTACTATACGACCAGATGTAACTACACTAAGCATACAACCACATGTACATACACACAGATGCCTCTAGATTTTGGCC
The DNA here is from genome assembly GCA_003113815.1 of Sphenodon punctatus. Classification (NCBI taxonomy): domain Eukaryota; kingdom Metazoa; phylum Chordata; class Lepidosauria; order Sphenodontia; family Sphenodontidae; genus Sphenodon; species Sphenodon punctatus. The sequence continues at coordinate 4,633,950 of QEPC01003194.1, forward strand.
CAGGCATTCTTCCTTCTTCAGGTGACTGCATGGCCTTTCCAGAAGCCTGGGAATAGCCAATTTTATTTGATTTCTTATTTTCCTTGTAGAAGATGGAATAGAAGTTTTGATTAGTTTAATTTCTGGATGAAAGCAGCAGGCTGGACAAGAAACTTCCTTTCTGTGTTCTGACCTGTCCTAAGCCTGTTAGTTTTAGAGTGGGCAGCTGAGGAAATTAAAGGGTAGCAGGTTTAGATGAGGGAGATAAGGGATGAGGTGAGGGAGATGAGGATACATGGAGATAAGGGGATGAACTCAAGGTCAGAGAATGGATCCATGGCATAGATCCATGATCTGGACCCTCCTCTTCCTTTCCCCATCCTGCAGATAGCCCTTAAACAATCCCTGTCCCCCCACCTTTTATGTGGCCCACCGAGCTTGTACTAATTTACAAAGTGGCCCATGGGAGAGAACAGGTTCCTCACCCCTGATATAGGCCCTGGTTTTGGACACTTTCCCTGAAGCATTCAGTGCTGACCACTGTTGGGGACAGGATACTGGATTAGATAGACCATTGGTCTGACCCAGTATAGCAATTCTTATGGAAACAGAGGTTGCGAAGGTAAATGCTGTATCCGTCTGTGAGCCTTATACAACCTCCATTACCATAGTAACAAAGCATAGTAACAAATTGGACCCAAATTTGAAACCCCTGCTGCCATGTCAGGTTGTGACAATACTGGGCTAAGATGGACCATTGATCTGACTCAGTTAGGCAGCTTAGTTTAGTTAACTTACAATTTTTTTCTATCTACCTCACAAAACCCCTGTGTGTGAGAGATGTGTGCTCTTATCCCCATTTTACAGATAGGAAACCAGAGACACAGCTGCCGAGGATGGATGGGGGTATGTATTCCCTCCCCATCAGCTTTCTCAAGCATCTTTTATGTCCCCTTGAAAATTCATAGAATCATGGAACTGTAGAGTGAGAAGGGACCTCACCGTACAGGTCACACCCTGGCCGGAGGCAGGACATCCTATACCTAAAGCATCCCATAGAGATTCCTGTTCAGGCTTTTCTTGAAAACCTCCATGGAAGAAGATTCCACAACCTCTCTAGGCAGCTTGCTCCACTGCTGAACTGTTCTCATAGCTAGGAAGTTTTTCTTCATATTTAGCCTACACCTACCTTCCGCAATTTAAAATAATTTAATTGTTTCTTGTCCTGTCTTCTCTGGCAATGAAGAACAAATGTTTTTCATCTTTTTATCTCATCCTTTTAAATATTTTAAAACTGTCAACATACCCCTTCCCCTTTAATGTTCTTTTCACCAAACTAAACACACCCTTTCCTTATAGGACTTTTATTCCAGACCCGTGGTCATCTTTGGCCCTTTTTAAACAGATCCTAGTGGTGTGCATGTCGTTTTTGTTATATCAATAACGTTTCCAATTCTTATTGTGGTGTTTGATTTGGCTGGGGGCAAGCTAGGGGTGCTGCTGGTATACTGGGCCCCTTCCTGTCCGGCAGCATCCCTTACCGCTCTAGCAGAGCTGGCCTCGGAGGTGGCGCTGGGCTCCTCCAGGACTTTGGTCCTGGGAGACTTCAATATTCACGCCGATGCTGGCCTTGTAGGAGCGGAGCGAGAATTCATGGCCGCCATGGCAACCATGGATTTGTCCCAGGAGATCACCTACCCGACCCACGTGGGGGGGCATACCCTCGACCTGATCTTCGGCTCTGGCCTTGAGGTGGGGGGTCCTGTAGTGGGGGAGGTCAGGGTGGTGTCCTTGTCATGGCGGACCATTATCTCTTTCAGGCCAGTCTCTCAGCACACCCCCTCCAGAAGGGGAATGGACCAGTTAGGATGGTCTGCCCTTGGAGGCTAATGGAACCACAGCAGTTCAAAGAGGTCCTGAGGGAGTTCACCTTGGACCTGGACGGTCACTCTGTCAATAAGCCAGCATTGGAACAGCTTGCTGGAGGAGGCCATCGACAGGGTGGCTCAGAGACGCCCTCTGCCTCTGTCTCGTCACAGCAGGGCCCCTTGGTTTACTGAGGGGCTGCGGTGTATGAGGCGAGCAGACAGGAGGCTGGAGCGATGCTGGCGTCGAACTCAATCTGACTCCGACCAACTTCTCCATAGGGTCCATTTGCGGTCCTATGTTGAGGCTGTGAGGACAGCAAGGAGGGAGTTCCTTGCTGTCCTCATAGCTTCTGTGAAGTCACGCCCAGCGGAACAGTTTCGGGTGGTGCAGGGGGCTGGTCAGTCCGGCCTCCCTCCGCCTGGGCAGGGACTTGTCCCAGGCCCACTGTGAGGAGTTTGTCAGCTACTTTGCAGACAAGATCACTTGGATTCAGAGCGACTTTGACACTGGATATGGGGCAGTAGGTGGAGAGCATGAGGTCACGGAGGCCCCATCTGGTCCAACTTTGTGGGGGGAGTTTCAGGAAGTGACGTCAGCCAATGCGGTGGATGTCTTGGGGTCTGTGAGAGTCACCTGTTGTGAACTTGATCTGTGCCCATCCTGGTTAGTGAAAGCTTCCAGGGAGATGCTGGGGATGGTGCTGGCGAGGGTGGTTAACGCATCCTTGCAGAAGGGGAGGTTGTCGTCTAGTCTCAAGGAGGCTGTGGTGCGCCCCCTGCTGAAGAAACCATCATTGGATGTAGACGCACTCACCAGCTACCAACCTGTCTCTAACCTTCCCTTTTTAGGGAAGGTTATTGAGCGGGCGGTGGCAATCCAGCTCCAGGCGCATCTAGATGGCATTGGTTTCCTGGACTCTTTTCAATCTGGGTTCTGCCCCAGCTATGGCACTGAGATGGCATTGGTGGCCTTGATCGACAATCTCCGCCGGGAGATGGATGCAGGATGTTCGACATTTCTCATCCTGCTCGATCTCTTGGTCTCTTTTGATACCGTGGACCATGAGCTGCTGTTGAGATGGCTGCGTGACCTGGGGGGTCTGGACGGGACTGTTCTTGAATGGTTCCATTCATTCCTCTCAGGGAGAAGCCAGCGGGTAGTGCTGGGAGCTGAGACATCTTGCCCCCACGCTTTGGCCTGAGGCGTTCCGCAGGGTTCTATTCTGTCTCCATTGTTATTTAATGTATATATGCAGCCCTTGGGGGAGGTCGTGAGAGGGTTCAGGGTGTGATGTCACCAATATGCTGGTGATACTCAGCTGTACCTCTCTTTTTCAACTGACCAGACCCTGGTGTCTCGGTGCTATCCCAGTGTTTGGAGGCTGTGGCGGAATGGATATGGCACAGCAGACTGAAGCTCAACCCCGATAAGATGGAGGTGATGTTGGTGGAGGAGCGAGGGAGGTGTCGGCCCCCCTAATTGAGGGGGCTCTCCCTCCTATAGCCCAGCAGGTTCGGAGTTTGGGGTGGTATTGGACGCAGATCTCCGCCTGGAGCAACAGGTGGAGGTAGTGGCAAAGGCCGCCTTCCACCAGTTGTATCTGGTATGGAGGCTGCGTCCATATGTCTCCAGCCCAGACCTGGCCTCCCTCGTCCATGCCTTCGTCACCTCGAGGCTGGACTACTGCAACGCGCTCTACGTGGGGCTGCCCTTGTTCCTGGTTCGGAGGCTGCAGCTAGTGCAGAATGTGGCGGCCCAGGGACGGGCCGTCGGGAACACATAACACCTGTGCTCCAGACTCTGCACTGGCTGTCAATAGCGAGCTGAGCCAAGTTCAGGGTTTTGGTATTAATCTATAAGGCCCTTCACCGTCTGGGCCCCTTGTACCTCAGGGACCGCCTCGACCTCTGCGCCCCAGAGCAGCTCTTTCGGTCTGCCGGGGGTGCCTTCCTGAAGGTTCCCCGTGTTAGGCGGGGGGCCACAATGGAGAGGGCATTCTCAGTGGCCAGGCCGCGCCTTTGGAACTCCCTCCTGGAGGAAGCTCGCCTGGCCCCGAGCCTTTTGACATTCCAGCGAAGTTGCAAAACCTGACTGTTTGCCCAGGCCTTTGGGGAAGGGGGTGGGGGGGTATTTATTGTATTAATTAATTTATATGTTCCTTTGCCCTGTTTTAATTGTTGCAATTTTACGAATGTTTTTAAATGTTTTATATTTTTATTTTTATTTTTTTAGAGTGTTAGCTGCTCCGAGCTGTTGCAGGAGGGGCAGGGTAAAAATATGATTAAATAAAATAAATAAATATTATTCCTTACCTTTACATTTTACCTTTTTCCTTCCTCTGCCTGTCTCCCTCTGTAAACATATAGAGAGATAGATATAGGTAGTATAGTTTTTAGATAGATAGATAGATAGATAGATTAGAGATAGTGGATATACCTTTTCCCTTCCCCTGTATGTCTCCCCCTGTCCATATATAATATAGATATAGATATTAGTTAGATATTTAGATACTAGGCTGTTTTATTATATATATTAGGATTATAGGATAGGAATATTTTGTATTATACATAGGTTAGGTTTAGGTTAGTTTCTGTATATATACAGAAGTATAAAGTAGATATTGTGTGTATACCAATAACGAGACCAAAAACAAAATCTTCATTTGAAATGGGTACCGATAACGACAACAATAGCAAAAAACATTTTGTTATTAACAAAAATGAAAATGACACATTTTAATAATGAAAACAATAACAAAAAATGAACAATTACATGAGGCCCTGGTGCACACCCCTATGGACTGCGGTGGGGGGGAATGGGTGTGCGGCCACGGTGGGTGGAGGTGGGTGTGCGCCGCGGGAACGGGCACACACCCATCTCCACCCACGGCGCATCAGGCATTGGAGCCCATTGCTCCATGCGTGGGAGATGAGTGGAGGTGGGTTTAGCATGGAAGCACGCATGCACCCCCACCCATCCCCCGTGGCATTCACACAGGTGCCTCCACCCATCTCCATGCAGCGAAACTGCATGGAGGTGGGTGGGGGCATCTCATGTGAAAAGGGCCTTTGTTGTGCTCCTCTGAATCCTTTCTAATTTGTCAAAATCCTTCTTGAAATGTGGAGCCCCAACCTGATCAGAGTACTTCAAGAGAGGTGTGACCAGTGCTGAGTTCAGTGATACTATAGCTCCCCGAATCTTAGATATGAGGCTTCTGTTTATACAACCCCAAATGGTATTGGCCTTTTTTGCAACAACATCACACTGTCTATTCATGTTCAATTGTGATCCACTATAATAGAGAACTGACATATTCAGAGAGATTAAGTGGCTTGCCCAAAGTCACACTGGAAGTCTGCAGCAGTACAGGGAATTGAGCCCATATCTACCAAGGCAAGTCCTCCAATTGTTAGACCAGGAGTGGGGAATAGGGATGGGCGAACGCGGTTTGGAAGTTTGGCGTTTGGCCCGAACTCGGCCTTTTCGGATGACCGAACTCAAACCCGAACACAAACGTACCGAACAGAACCGAACACCGAACGTCGAAATGGCCAAACAGTTCGGTCAGTTTGGATCGGGTTTGGGTGAGTTCGGGTGGCAAAAAAAGGTTCACTGGAAGGTCGAACGTGACAGGGAGGGGTAGTACTAGTCACTGAGGAGCAGACTTCCAGGCACCAGGAGTGGAGAGACTTGCAAGAAATGAAACTATCTGCCTCCCCCCTTCCCAACACCTTCTGAGCTGTCACTGTTCCTGAACAGCAGGCGTTGAGTAGGATTATTAGATTGCTTTAAGTTTCATTTCAGTTTTGTACTGAAATTAAACTTAAACCTTAAACTGAAACCTTGTGTTGTTTGTGATTCCCCCCCATCCCATAGATAGATAGATAGATAGATAGATAGATAGATAGATAGATAGATAGATAGATAGATCTAGGAGTTAGCTTAGTGATAGAGATAGCGTTAGTGATTTAGTTTTAGTGTTTGTAGGAGTAGGCCTGTATACTTATTAGATAATCCATTTAGTTCATAGCATTTAGAATAGCTAATAGCAGTTAGATTTAGTGTAGATTTAGTGTAGATAGATAGATATAATATTAGATTAAAAACTTAAATTAAAAAAACCATATAAAAACAACAAAAACAAATAAAAAACAAAAAAACCCATATAAAACCAAATAAAAAGCCAAAAAACCATATAAAAAACAACAAAAACACCCATAACAAAACATTTCCCGAACGGCCGAACCAAACAGCCAAACCTGAACCCGGCGAACTAACCGAACTGCCGAACCGAATGGATGAACACAACGCAGCCGAACCAAATGGCCGAACCCAAACCGAGATCTGTTCGCCCATCCCTAGTGGGGAAGCTCAAGTCAGGGGGCCAAAAGCAACCCATGAATAGTTTTTATGTAGCTCCTTTCCAGTTTCTGGATCTGGTCACTGGATCCAGTTTCTACTCCCAAGAACTGAAAAACTGAGTTCAGGGTAAGGGAACAGAGTTGAGGGCATGCACACAAGGATAGGGGACAGATCCATGGTACAGATCTATGATCCCTCTTCATCCTGAGCACACCCCTTAAGCACCCATGCACTCAACCTCTGGCACCTAGGTTGGCCAGATATGCAAATTTTAGAGGACACTTATGAGAAATACAGGTTTTACACAAAGTGCAGTCCTGTATTACACAAAGTGCAGCCCTGCAACCTGTATTTCTCATAAGTGTCCTCTAAAATGTGCAGTTTTAGAATTAATTTTCAAAGTGGCCCCTGGAAAGGAAAAGGTTCCCTAACCCTGCATTTGGCCATCCTTCCTCTCCAGTATCCACCTGCAATACTCTTGACTTCTAACCTTGTACCCCAAGCCCAGCACCTCCCCTTCTCCCACCATGCCTGGTTTGATGCTGCCCCTTTAAGAACTTTGTACCTCCTGTGCCTGACCAGTGGTGCCAGAACGAGAGCAGAGGTGCAAAAGTCCCTTCTGATGATTAATACGGGTTGTGTACAAAGAAGCTCTGTGGTGAATGGAGGCCGAAGCCAGGATTAATTGCGTACCTTGAAGTGGAGAGATTTATGTAAGGAAACAGACCTGGCAGACTGCCCTATCCAGGGCTGTGTTTACCTGACGGAGTCTCCACACCTGTCTTGCTGCAACAGCAGCAAAATATTATTTAAGAACATTTGAAGACAGTTTTCAGGAGCTAGACTCTTTGTCCGGCTTCCCGGCCCTGCTGCAGTCAAAGCGCAGGGTTCTTTTCTTCTTTTCTTTGTAGGTTTTCTTGCATGTATCTCTGGGATGAGTCAGCTTGCTTCATCGCAGACGCTTGGATCATATTAAGGTTCCATCTGTCTGTTTGTTGTGTCTCTTTATTTGTATGGTTTTTTGGCCGCGGCCGCAATAAACTAAACTATTAAAGTTCCAGAAAGGTTCCAGATAGCTTTAGGGGATGTTCTCTCTGACCTCGATGGCCACCCACTCGATGGTCTCGTATCCATGTGGAATTCCATGTTGATGGAGGCCATCGACCGCATGGCTCCCAAGCATCCGCTTCCGAATCACCGACAATGCAGCTCCCCATGGTATACGGGGGAGCTGCGGAGGATGAAGCAGGAAGGGCAGTGGTTAGAGTGACAGTGGAGTCACTTGCGTGCTGAAGTTGACCAATTGCAGCATAGAGTCTGGCTACGTACCTACACCGTTGTGGTGCGGACAGCAAAGAAGACTTTGTTTGCTGCCCTCATTGCGTCTGCTAAGTCCCGTCCAGCTGAGCTGTTCTGGGTGGTGAGGGGGCTGATCAATCCAGCCTCCCTCCACCTGGACTTAGAATTATCAAATGCTCGCTGTGATTTGTTTGTGGACTTTTTTGCGGATAAAATCGCTCAAATTCACCACAGTTTTGATGCAACCTTCTTAGCAGAAAATGGGTCAGAGGCAGTAGAAGTCCTGTATTGTTCTGTTCTGTGGGATGAGTTTCAGGCTGTGTTGCCCTCGGATGCGGGGGATGCTCTTGGGACTGTTCGAGTCACCTGTTGTGAACTAGACCCATGCCCGTCCTGGCTAGTTAAGGCTTGCCAGGAGATATTGGGGCCACTGCTGGCGAGGATAGTCAATGCCTCCCTTAGGGAGGGCAGGGTGCCAGACTGTCTCAGGGAGGCGGTGGTGCGGCCCCTGCTCAATAAATCATCTTTGGACATTGATGCCCTGGCCAGCTATCAGCCAGTCTCTTACCTTCCCTTTTTAAGGAAGGTTATTGAACGGGTGGTGGCTCAGCAGCTTCGGGAGCATTTGGACCGGGTCAATTTTCTTGATCCCTCGCAGTTGGGTTTTCATCCAGGTTATGGCAAGGAGACTGTGCTTGTGGCCTTGGTTGACAACCTCTTCCATGAATTGGACTGGGGCCGTTCGACCCTGTTGATCCTGTTAGATCTCTCGGCTGCATTTGATACCGTTGATCATGAGTTGTTGGTGACTCGGCTGCAGGACCAGGCAGGGATTAGCGGGACTGTTCCTGAATGGTTCCACTCCTTCCTGACTGGGAGAATTCAGAGCGTGGTGCTGGAGGAGTTTTCATCTTCCTCCCGGGGCCTCACATGTGGGGTTCCGCAGGGTTCCATCTTATCCCCTCTCTTGTTCAATGTGTACATGCAGCCTTTGGGAGAGGTCATCAGGGAGTATGGGGTGAGATGTCACTCCCTCCCGGAGGAAGCTCACCTGGTCCCAAGCCTTTTGACATTCCGGCGTAGTTGTAAAATCTGGCTGTTCGTCCAGGCCTTTGGGAAAACGGGGGAGGTGAGATTAGATGGTTTTATCTCCCTTACCCTATTTATTATTTTATTGAGTTCCCAGGCCCTGTTTTAATACTTGATTACTGTGTTTTGATATGTTTTAATTGTTTTTAGATATATTTTACATGTGATTGTTTTATTGTTGTAAGCCGCCCCGAGCTGTTTTAGGAAGGGTGGGGTAAAAATTTAATAAATAAATAATAAATAAATAAATAAAAATAAATAAATAAATAAATAAATAAATATGCTGATGACACCCAGCTATAGCTCTCATTTTCTTCTGGCTCAGGTCCGGCAGTCTTGGTGCTTACCCAGTGTTTGTCAGCTGTGGGGGACTGGTTGAGGGCGAGCCGCCTGAAATTAAATCCTGACAAGATGGAGGTGATGATTGTGGGGAGGGTCAAGGGAGTGATGGCCCCCATCATTGATGGGATCCATCCTCTCTTGGTTTTTCAGGCCCAGAGTCTGCAGGTGCTCCTGGACCCGCAGGTCCGCCTGGATTCCCAGGTGATAGCTGTGGCGAAGGGGGCATTTCACCAATTACATCTGGTGCGTTGGCTTAGGTCGTATGTCTCGGACTCGAGTTTGGCCACAGTCATCCATGCGTTTATTACCTCAAGACTGGATTACTGCAACGCACTCTACGTGGGGCTACCCTTGGTGCTGGTTCAGAAACTGCAGCTAGTGCAGAATGCGGCAGCCTGTCTCTTGACTGGGACGGGTCGATGCAAGCACATTACACCAGTGCTCCGCACTCTGCACTGGCTGCCAATAGTTTTCTGGGCCCAATTCAAGGTGTTGGTGCTGACCTTTAAAGCCCTAAACAGCTTGGGCCCCACCTACCTGCAGGACCGCCTCACCCTCTGGGTCCTGGATGGCCCCTGCGGTCAGCCAGGGGTGCCCTCCTCGGGGTCCCCCGGGTTTCCTGGTTGAGGAGGGCGTTCTCGGTGGCCGCACCATGATTGTGGAACTCCCTCCCATTGGAGGTCCGCTTGATTACCGACCTCCCCTCTTTCCGTAGGCAGTGTAAGACCTGGCTGTTCAGCCAGGCCTTTCCCGAGGAAGATGGGTTTTATATTGTTTTAATTGTAGTTTTAATTGTTTGTTTTAATATGTTTTTAAATGCTGTGAGCTGCCCCGAGATGCCTGAGACAGGAGGGGGCGGCATATACATTTTAGAATAAATAAATTAAAGGGACCCACCCACCAACAGAGAGCTCAGGGGTCTAACTGCCTAGTCTACTAACAATGTAGTAGACTGTGACTGCACAGGGGCCCTGCAGTACATAGAGTCTGTGAATAAATCTGAAATGACAACATGAGTACGAGAAGCACTGGTGTAAAATACAGGTGCAAAGATCCGAAAATTAAGAGAACTCCAGCTTGTAGAAGGCCCACAGAAATTCAAGAGGACAGTGACATAGCATACCTGTGGTAGGCCTGGGCGCATGTCCCAATTAATGACCCCCTAAAGGCAATTGGTTTTAAGGAAGAGAGTTTTAAGAGTGCCTGGGGGGGGACAGCATTCCACCTCCACCAACTCTGAAAACTTCCTTTTTGGCAGGGCCCTTTGCAAGTGGCCTGTGGGCCGCTAGAAAATTTCAGAGTGGGTGGGGCAGTGTGCTGGCCCCACTCCCTCCCACTCTGAACATTTCCTAGTGGAACTCTGGTCATCTCTTGCAAAGGGCCCCCTCAGAATTTGTGGCCTGGGCTCAGCTGAGCCCCCTTGCTCTGTGGTACTAGCAGCTTACAAGAGCCACACACACACATACACACGCTGCCCATGAATAAACTAGAAATAATAGATATGTAACACATGGGCCTGCAAAGCAAAGAGTCCCAGCCCCTGTAGGATGTTTCATTTTTATAATGGATGAGTCAGCATGCGTCCATCAACTATTCCTGGTTGGACAGAAGGGAGCTCACACCATCATTCTGCAAAGCGCTCCATCATCCCTGGATCCAGCACTGTGTTCACTCAGCAATGGATGCATTATAGTTAACAAGTGTGTGGAGCCTTCAGAACATTCTCAGGACAGAAATTTAGGTTGAGCATTTCAGAGTCTCTGCTAGGGGATTGGAACACCCCATTTGGGGCATAGCTTAGGTGGTTCTGAAATAGTTAGCTTAAACCATCTAAAAGGACTGTGAGGCAGGATGTTGTATATAGGTTGCTGCAGGGTAAGGTCCAAGACTCAGCCACACCCTGGCCACTAACATCTGTGGTCCATTAAGTGACTGAGAGTTTGTCACTTTTCCAGAAGAAGCCTGTGAAAGGCCAGCAAATGCCTGTGTTAAAGAGTGAGAGCTTATTTAGATTTCTATAGCACCCTTATCCCGAGAGACTCAGGGTGGTGTACAATATATTATAATTCCCCCAAGACAACTTCAAAGTAAAACCCTCAAAAATACTCCATAAAAATCACTTAGAAATCCCCAACCCCACCTGCCATTTCTCATTAGCCCAATTAAAACAAATCAATGAAACAATCACCAACCCACAATATACACAACTACTCCCTCCTTCCCTCAAATCCCACACTCTCACCCCTCTTCTTACCCCCACATCCTCCATTAAAAAAATCCTCTGTTTTATACATAAGGGGGGGGGGGGGTTAAATTAGCAAGGCGGGGTGACGTGTCCATGGCTGCAGAGAGGCACAGTCACAGAGCAGACACTCAGGGGGAGCGCATGGGGAGGGATTGTAACAGGTGGCTTCCATCCAGTGTGGCTGGCTAGTGGCTACCATAGCCGCCGTCTCACACTCCCCCTGCCACAGACCATGGAGGAGGGGGAAGCATGCAGAGCTGGCCTTTGAAACTGACATGTCCTGGCTGTGAGCGCTGGAGAACCGGGCTCCGCAGCACTCATGGGCAGTTCCTGTGACTTGCAAAGGCTGCGCCCTCCACCCACAGTGCCTCTGAGCAGAGGACCTTTCTGCTGGTATGAGTGGCCACCCCAGTTCATACAGGCAGGGGATGCATGGGTGCCCATTGCCACGCACTTTTTTGGCTCATCCCACACAACACACTCCAGGTTTTTTTTTGGTCAGTGCCCTGTGAATGGCCATGAGGGGGTGCTGTGTGGCTCACAAGAGTGTGCATCCCCCTGTACCACCTTCAGATGGGCAATTTGATGAGTGGTTACTTACTAGCCATGCATGGTAGCATCTCGTTTAAAAACACCCAAAGTAGCCCATCCAAAATCAAGCCTCCCACCCAGCTCCAGCCCTCCAGCCACAAACAGCTGCCAAATGGCCAGAAGACTTTGGCAGCCACCTACTACTGAAGGAGGCCCTTATGGAAGTCAGAGGGCTGGGGGGTGGGGCAGCCAGGAGGAAACAGACCCCAGTCCCCGCACGTCCAACAGCTCCTCATTAGCAGAACAGAGAGGGCTGAAGGAACTGGACAATAGCAGTCCCTGTGCAAGCATGCAGGGAAGGAGCTTCATGCCCCAGGGCTCAGGGACCTGCAAAGTATAAGATTTTGGTTACCTATTTGCTTTATATTTGTTCCTCAGAGTAGTGGTTCTCAACCTTTTTGTGGGCAAGACCCATGTAAAAGTTTTTTTAAAATCCAGGTCCCCTCTTTAAAAAATACAGGGCTGGAAGTGGCCAAGTGGCAGCAGCAGCAGCAGCAGCCGGGCTCTGATCACAGCAGCACTGGCAACCGTGGAGGTGGAAGGGGGGTGGTCGGAAGAAGCTGGAGGCAGGAGCCAGACAAGTGAGGAAGCTGTGGAAAGCCACTGTTTGCCCTCTCCCTATCTCACCCCTAACTCTCAGCAGCATGGGTGGGCACAACAAGCAGCAGGAGGGGATGTGACAGGAGATATGGCACAGCTGGACCAGGGCTTGTGGGGGCCCCAGGCCACTCTGAGAACCACCCAAGCCCCTCTGGAGACCCACTGTTGGACTGAGTTGAGAACCACTCCCTCAGAACATAGGGTTTAACACCGTAGTGAGAAGAATGCAAACGCTCTGGATTGTGGGTCTGATAATAGGCTGGCTCTGAAAAAAAAATCACTTCCAGGACCCCCCTCTGTTTCACATTATCTAAGGGTAATGCCTCCCCCCATATCAGACTGACTGGTGCAGAGTGACTGACTCCTGAAATATTTCTCCTCAGAGGGGTGTTGTGTTTGGAGTAAATATAATTAAAGAGTCTGCAAACAGGCTGGGGGGGGGGAGAGAGAATACTCATGTAGTTTATTAAGAATAAAAGATGAAAGAGTCTGAACTTAATTGGAATTAGGTGAACAAAGCAAGTGCAAGCTCTTGCTTCATCTGGCTCAGCATGCCTCTGCCCAGCAAACATCACAGACAGGATTTTAGGGTGCCAGTATTCTCCTGTCAGAAAAACTCTTGCCAAAACACAGGTCATGCCTAACCTGAAGGCCTGGCAGTGGCGCTGTGACTGTCTGGGACAGAGGTGTGTGTCATCCACCCCTTATCCCCAGGAGTGAGGGATCAGCAATGCCCGGAGAGCACAGACAGGGCCCCGCCTGAGACACCAGTCAGTTATGTCTGCTGCTAGTATGCCATTTTATGGGCAAAGTACCAAGGCTGAGAGTCGTTTGCCCCAAATCATTCACTGAGGTCAGCATTTAAACCTAAGAGGCTACACCAGCCTAAGAGGGTATGATATCAGTGAGTAGTGTAACGTTGGACTAAAATTTGTGATAAATGCTGGAACCCCTTTTGACCCTACATAAGCCCTGCCATCATGACCCTAAAACTGCAGGAGGAGGACATTTCTGGGGGACACGTTCTCCATATTCTGCACTATTAATTACGCCCATGATGAGTACATGGGACCACAATGTCGATTGATATTTGATACACTTTGCATTGTTTCTGTTGCTGTCTGGGGTAATGGAATTAGGTTGATGAAGACCCAAAACAGGAACACACAGACAAAACGTTTGGGAATTCTCTGTGTTTACTACAGATCAAGGAGTAGATTGTGCCTGTCCATCCTAAAAGTCCCCTGCACTTGCACACACCAGAAGGCTTGCGGTTATAGCCCTTTTCACATAGGCCCAGGAGGAGCCACGATGTGGAGGGATGGGTGGAGACTGCAGCACATGTGTGGCGCATGAGCGTCCCATCACATAGATGCCCACCCACCTCCACCCATCTCCACTCACGGAGGCATCTCCGTTTTCCCCAGTGCCTTCATGTGGGGGGGGATCGATGTAGATGGGTGGAGTGCACACGCACCGGCGGTCACATGGATGCCCCTCCTTAGCCCACCCAGTCACACGTGGGCAAGGGGGGGTGGCATCTGTTTAAAAAGGGCCAAAAGCTTCACGTCACATGCACACACACACATGCCAGCCCTCAAAATGGGCCTATTGCGCATAATGAAATAACTAGCAACAGTGGCATAACTTTGGGCTAAAAATTGTGTGGGGTGCGGATTTCCTTGACCACATAAGTCCCACCCCTATGCCCTGGAACTGCAGAGGGATGTGTTCTGTGAGGAATGTGTCCTCAGAAAAAGGCCATGAGTCTAGCGACATTTTTTTGGATGATGTAACCTGCATGGCCCGGTTAGCTTAATTCTGCTCCTCCCTTTTCTCCCCTCTTCTGACCCTCACACATGCCATTCAGTACCTGACACAACCAAGCTCTGGGCTCTACATGCAGGAGGTCTGGTTTCTATTCCTGGCTCTGCCACTGACCTATTATGTGACCTTTGGCCTGTCACTTCACCTCTTTGTGTGCTCCCCTCCCACCCTTTATCCCCCTTGCCTCTTTTAATTATAAATCTTTCATTTCACTGTTTCTCACTATGTCTATAAGCAGCACCCAGCACCAGAGCCCCGAACAGAGCCTTCAGTGCTGTTATAATAAAGAATAATGATAACAATAATAAAAGAGGCCATTTCTATACATCTTATTTTTTTTAGAACTGCCTCCCAAAAATTTCTCATGCCCCAACTGGAAAATAGAATCTTTTTCTCCCTAGAGGTCCAGGAGTTCAAACAGAAAGGGAGCCAGTGTTCTGAAAGAGTAATTTATGTTGACTTGTTTCCCATCTGCTGGAATTGCTGCTAACCAGGGAATGGCCAAGAGAACCTACCCTCTACACTTGTTCCTGTATGAGGTGGCATCTTTCTTTTTTGGCTGTTCTCATGTTCTGAATTGTTCCAGCAAGGCTCCTCTGTTTGCAAGTCTCCTTGGAGCCATCACCTGTTGAAGACCTCCTCACATGTCCTTCCCCAAAAACAAACCCTGGGAATCTGGTGGTTTTGCAGAGCACTCCTTAAAGAGAAGCAACCCATAATTCGTAGCAGCAATCCAGATTCTGTTCATCTCCTCTACAGTGAGTCCCCAGAATCCAGAACAGATGAGAGCAGAAGCTCTTCTATGTGGTCTCAGCAGAACTGGAATTGAGTTCTTCTAGGCCAGGATTGAGAACTTTAGGCAGAACTGAGATACCCTGGAGCTGGAATGGATACTCAATAAGTACCATGAGAATCAATGTATCCTAGTGACTGAGATGTTTAACTTGGACCTGGGAACCAGGGTTAACTCTTTAGACATGAACTTACTGGACAAGTACTGTCTCTCAGACTGCTTTTAGATAAGCGGCTCTGCTTACTGGCTTGAAGGAAGCGCTTCCTGAAAAGCCACACGGGGTGCGTTTAGATGCACCAGAAGTAGCTGGCTGCCATAGGACTCACGGCTCGCGTGGTCTCTTTGAAGTTGTATTTGGAAAGCCGTAATATTGAGGCTTTCCAAATATGGCTTAAAAGAGACCACACAAGCCGCAATTCCTATGGTGGCTGGCTACTTCCAGCACATCTAAAGGCACCCTGCACAGCTTTTCAGGAAGCGCTTCCTTCAAGCCAGTAAGTAGAGCTGCTCATCAAAAAACGATCTCAGCCTCAGTTCCCCATCTGGAAAATGGGAAGAATAATTCAGGGTTTGGAAAGCAAAATGCTGCATCTTCATGGGGCTTCTCTCAAAGACTTTTTACATGCACCCTAACCTGTATTTAAATCCCAGATTCTTAATCCTGGGTTCCTGTTTACATGGACATTTAAAACTCAGAATAAACATTAATCCGGGATCACAGTGTTCATGGCTAACACAGGTTTAGACTAACACAGATGACTGGAAAATCCCGTGGTGCTTCACTGCTGAATTCCATCACCTTCTTCCACTATGGTTTTTCTTCCGCTTTAGAGATATCTTTGATATCTATGCACCACGGCTATTCTGTGCACCAGGTTTTGGGGAAGAGAAATCAAAATGTTGATTTCCTAGCCAAAGCCCCAGAAAGTGCAGACAACCACAGAGACATTTCTGTGTAGAGAGGATGTTTGCTCTGTCATGTCTACTAATCTCTATGCTCAGTTTGGATTGATTTATAATTTACGTAGACGTTAATCTGGGTTTATTTGATCCCAGATTAAATAAATCCTTGAAAATGAGGATTAAATAAACCTGGGTTCAAATTTAACCCAGATATTTTAAACTAGGACTAGGTGTTTACATGAACCAGGTTGAGAGATGTTGCTTTGGATTTAGTGTCCATGTAAAAACATCCTCTGGATCAAATCCTGGAGTCTCCAGATGAAACAACCTCACATATGCAGCAATCCACACCTAAATGTATGTGATAGTCTCTACATATAGCACAGTTCAAAACGCTCCCAATGTCAACAGAACATAAAAGGCATTCAAATAAGAGACAAATATTTGAGCCTGATAAAAGTCTGTTCAAAACTGAGAGGGAATGTTTAGGCATTAGGCGGGTCTCCTAACTGATTTGGATATTAATTGGATTTCGTTTGATAATTTGCATCTCTATCAATGAAGTACAAGAGTGAAAAGGATTGAGGCAGTCCACAGGCTCACAATGCAAGCATATTAAACGTGCCTCTTTGTGTGAGACAAAGCGCACTTTGGAGATTGTAGGCAAATGAAAGAGGGGTGAGGGGCAAGACAATTTGAGAAGATTAAATAGAAAGCTGCCCTTTTAGCTGTACAGCAAAATTTCTCTGCCCAGTAACAGTTTTACTCCCACTGACACAATCCTGATGTTGGCCTGCGCTGAAAGTGCTGGCAGAATCCTTCAAGCTCCTCTTGTGCTGTGGTTCAGGTCTCCACATCTTGCAGCTTTGATCCCGACGTTCCCATTTTGGCCTCTGGGAATGTCACAGTCGAAACCACGAGAGACACCCACCCTAGCTGTGATTGTGTACCTGAGCTGCTTTGATGGTCAGTAAAACCAATCCGGTTGCCTGCTGGTTTGGAAGAGAATATTTTTTTTAAATGACAATAGGGCAAAGGCAGGGGGTTGTGGGGGGGGAAAGGATCCTATTCTTTGTGGAGATAGAACACTGACCACTCTGTTGATAAAAGCGGATTAGACAACACCTGAGGTTGTTCACACATTACGGTAAGGAGTACAGTACCCTGTGGTAAAAATATCACTAGGTATTTACTAGAGCTGAATTGGATGCCTGAAAACTGATACTGGTGGTTTGGGTAATAATTGATAACCTTACGCTCTATCAAGTACCCATTTGGGTTAGTTTGGGTGTATTTTTTTCTTCATTTTCCTTTTGGTTATTTTGGGGGGTTGGTCACTTCGGTAGTATTTCAGTTATGTTGTTTCAGCAACATTAGTGCTATTCCACATGCATAATTGCCAAAAATGATGTAACTGAAATGACCCACAACCTGCAAGCACCTAAATAAAATACCTGGGGAGAAATGGATGTACAGATACTATTTTGGTACTTGAAAGGCTACACAAAAATGTGAATAACACCTGCAAATAATAAACTCACTACCAGTATCAGCTCTATTATGCATCTCATGGTATCTCTTATCACATAAACTCTCAGAAGCATGTGGTAATCTACCACACTTGGCTTGCCGCTCCCTGTTTGCAGAAGCATTGTCCCTTATTAGCATTCACACAATGGGCATTTTTAGACACAAGTTAAACTTCTGGATGTTTCAGTCTTCTGGGTTTACAAGTCCACAAGTAAGTTCTGGATTCATTGTTCACACAAACAGTGCCCTGAGGCAGCCTAAAGTAGCCACAGCTGTAGGCGTGAGGGGCTGCCATGGAAACCAAGTGACCACAGCTGCCTGGAGCAAAGCAGTTTACCAAGAGAACCTTTTACACACAAAAGTTCTGGGAGAAGTTTCACGCAGAAGTTCAAAGATCCGGATGTTAAGATCTGGATGAGTGATTTAGACACACAGAAAGTTCTGGATGTTACAGCAAACATCCAGGAGAAATGTGTGTCTAAAAACACCCAATATGCTAGCTTACCACTAAATGTTAATTAATTACCACTTGCTACCCCTCAGGACAGTAAGTGTTAATTACCACAAGCTTTACCACTCATGTAATATGCAAATGCAACAGTAATACCACAGGGTTTTTCCTAAGATACACAACTCCCTTCTTCAGGAGGTTCTCTTGAGCCCAAGTCTAAGCATCTCCCGGAGGAAGTATAAAACATTTCTATTTGAAAAAGCATTTGGAAGACGAGAACAGGAGGTGGTTGGGGTTTTTAGTGGGGGGGAGCATGGGAGTTTTGAGGGGAGGGTTGGAGTTTTTATTGCTTGGATTCTGTTGTTATTGTTTTATTAATTGTGAGCCACCCTTAGCCTCTACAGGAAGGACAGTGTATAAATTTAAATAAATAATAAATAAACTCCCTACCTGCAGATCAGTTACCCTGTACAAATGTTCACACATTACTTTAGCTTACTCCTAAGCAGTAATTTTTACCTCTTGCTATTTCTCAGGTCAGTAAAGGGTCATTACAACAAATCTTGCCCCTTGCTCTCACTCAGATAGCATATGAACAAACACAATCAGCATACCCCAGGGTTTCACTTGAGACACTCCTGACTACCTCTGCCACTGGTGATGTAAGCAGGGCCTTAGTAACAATAAGCTCTGTTTAAATGCAGCAACTTGTTGCACATTTCCATACATACCAGCAGTTCCTGTTTAGGAGAAACCTCTTTGGGTGCTGAATCCCACTGTCTCTCTTGCAGGGCTAAAATCCCTCTTTCAGCAGAGAGAGAGATGAGTATTCAAGCCACAGGTGCTGCTTTCCTCATTGCTTCCCAAGAACAATGGAGAATTAAAGAACAATGGGGAATTAATGAAATGACAAGAAATTAAGACCAATTTCAGACATCCCCCCATGCATATTCTGGCTGCTGTGGGGGGAAATGCGCAGCCAGGATATGTGCGGGGATCGGCTGGTCTGAAAGCCCCCCTCCCCACCCCACGCAGCTTTGCCAATAGAGAGACGCGGTGATGCAGAGCTGGATTTCCTGCTGTGCATTCCCATGCGTCTCTGCCAGCAAAGCTGCGCAGGGAAGGGGGGGGGCAGGTTTCAGATCAGCCAATCCCCGCGCATATCCTGGCTGTGCAATTTCCCCCCCCCCCCCCCCCCC
>QEPC01003194.1:4655627-4677418 GCA_003113815.1 Sphenodon punctatus
CCCACCCCCTCCACGCACCCCGCCGCCCGCCCTCCGAGGAGACGGGCGGGCGGCGGGGCCAATGCGGCCGCCGCGTCCGGCCGATCATGCCACGGCCCGGGATCCCGCCGGGGATCCCGGGCCGTGGCACGCGGCCAGACATTACTTTTCGTTGGCCACGGTCCAGGGTCCATTTGACCACGCTTCCCGGGACCTTCCCCCGGCTAGCCCGGGAAGCGTGGTTCAAACGAACCCCATGTGCCGATTGACCGTGGCCAACATCTGGCGCACCGCAAACAGACGTATGGGACACGGTGACCACAGGTGGGTATTCACCGTGGTTCACCGTGTCAACGTCACGTCTGAAAACACCCCTCCTCACGTCCGGAGGTCCAGAAGCGTGGTGAATGCAAACACGGGCCGTATTTGACTGTACTGAACATCTGGTGGCAAGCAAACAGACATTCACCACAGTCAAAGGTGGCCCGTGTTTGACTGTGGTTCAGGCGGGGTGAATTTCAGACTCGTAATGTCTGAAATCACCCAGAACTTCACGTTGCGATATTTGCATTCTTGGTGTAGGAGTATGAATCTCCTCTTGCTCCTTTACCTCCTGTAGAACATGTGAATTCATAGTTAGTTATATATAGGGTTAGATAGTTTACATTAAAGAAGCCTTCCATTTTATATGGTTATAGACATGAGTGGAACAGTACAAATATGGATGCAGACAGTGGATAGCATGGAAGTTATGTATTTCTACAAATGAGGCTCGTTTCTTTTCTCCTGGTGAGTTTCTTCATCTAGTTGTGTGTTGTCATCACTCCCTTCTTCCTCTCACTGTGATGCAGTAAAGATAGATAACCATACCAATCTATTCTCAGAGATGTAGATACTAGTCGGGTATAACTTAGATATGTCAGGTATAAAAATCAGAAATGTACATATGTACGTGTACATACAGATACAAGTACGTACAGACAATAATAATAGCTGCCCTAAGACACAAAGGAAAGGGGAGTGTGAATGCGTGTTGAGATGACACCATTGTATAGTCTCACGTGTTTCCCCATGTTTAATATGTTGCAGTACTTAGACAGAACAGCTAGAGATACATCAGATATAAAAGTCAGAAACATACATATGTCTACAAGTTAGAAGGTTACGTGGTTGGTTATACTTACTAGGTCTGTCTGTTTCCTCATATTCAAGTTCTTCATTTCTTTCTTCCTGGACCAGCGATGGCAACTCTGGCAAAGATTCTACATCTTTCCTTCTCCTGTTCCTTCTTCCATTGCTGAAGGTGGTTCTCTAAAATAGAGAGATTCCTACTTAAATTTTTTAAATCTTTAATTTGTTCTGGGTGCACTAAGTATTTATGGCTAATTATGTTTTGACCATAAAAGGAACAAAGGTGCAAAGGTATACTTACCAGGAGTACTTCTGGTTTCTCCGTCTCTCTTGTTCTATCTTCTCTTTCTTGTTCTTCTCTGTCGTCTTCTGATCTCAGACAGGAATCTAGAAATACATCAGTAGTGAAGTATTTCAGTATATAGATAATAGTAGATAGGTTTCACAGCTCAGAAGAAACAAACAAACATTCTTGTACTTACCAGGTCTGTGGCAACCTCTATATTTCGGTTTGCCTGCAGTTTTCCAATTTTTTTTTCCAAATAAAATTCTGGCCGCTTAGCTGTGGAAGGTGCATCTGGCCCAACTTTGTAAAATGAGGCCTTCAAACACTTCCATTTACTTTGGCACTGCTCCTTCCCACATTGGAATCCAGCACTTTTCATTGCATCTGCAATTTCATCCCAATAATTATTTGCGAGAGCAGATTAACTGGCCATTAACATTTTCACTCCACCACTCTGCCAGCATAAATGGAGGAAATACTGAACCTCATCATTCTGCCAGTGGGGAGCTATGTTTGTTGCAGAAGTTAATGTATGTCTTTTTATAAACCCGCTATGACGTTTGACATAGAGACCTCTGTTGGTTGTATAGTCATTCGCCACTTTTTCAAAATCAGCCAGGAGAGCCAATAGGATCTCAGATCCAAGGAGCAACCAATTTTAGCTTAGTATATTTGAACTATTGCTTAGACTGTTGATAAAGTAGACCAATAGAAAAGGAGAATGACTTTTGATAATATTATCATTACCTTTATTATAATAAACTCTACAGAGATTTTTTATATATCTCAAATAACGATTAAAAAATAGTTTGTAAATAAAATGTCATGTGCCTCGGAACCTACATGTCTTTTGTTTACTTTATGTGTAATCATCTGTATCTCCTACCACAAGATGATTTTAGCTCTAAGACTTCACAGTGTCGGAGCACGAGATGAGGACCGAGTGGCTCTACTATGGGTATTTTCAGATGTTACGAGATCACAGTGAACCACGGTGAATACCCACCTGTGGTCAATGTGTCTCGAACGTCTGTTTGGCGGCCGCCAGATGTTCGCCACGGTCAATNAGTTTTGTTTCTTGCTGCACCCGCCTCACCGCAAGCCCCACTGGCTCCATACAGCCTAGCCTGTGGCCATTCGCAGACTGCGAAGCCAGTGGTCTGAGGCGAAAAGGGATGGTGATTGGGCAGGTTGGCTGCTACTCCAAGCCTCTCCACCCCGGTGCCTGGAAGTCTGCTCCTCAGCTGACTCCCCCTCCCTGTCACATTTGGCCTTCCAGTGACACGTTTTTGCCACCCAAACTCACCCGAGCGCGATCCGAACTGTCCGAACTGTTCGGTCATTTTGACGTTCAGAATTGAGTTCAGTTCGATCAGTTTGTATTCAGATTCGGGTTCAGGTTCGAGTTCGGTCGTCCGAACAGGCTGAGTTCGGACCAAACTCCGAACTTCTGAACCGCGTTCGCCCATCCCTATAAATAGTTCTCTTAACTAACCCCACCTTCTAACAGCTTTACCGTCCGCTACTCATTCAAACATTCTAGCAGAACTCTTTTACCACCCCCACCCCACCAGCATTTGTCCAAAGCACTCACTGTAACATTTATTTAGTTTACTGTTCCCTTTCTCCCTGAGTTCATCATATCGGAAAATAAACAAACAGAGAATAAATATTAACAATTTTTAATTTATATATAACAAACAGAAAATAAATATTCATAAAGATTTATTTTATATGCAAGAAAAATAAATCTGATGATGTATAAATTTTATTATTTAACAAAAATATATTGTTAATTTGATTAGTATTTACAATATTTTGACATTTGCATTCACTTCTGATTTTTTTTTTATTTTTTTTTTCGTTTGAAACCAGTTCCTGGTCCCATAGGGCTCCTTAGAGTAGCCAAAAGTTCCTTCTGCCCTTTTCTATTATTTGCCTCCAGTTCCATTATATGGTTTTCCATTCTTCTTTGTTTGTTTTCCAGAACATTCAGTTTCTGCATAAGTTGGTGATCTGAGAACATTGAACAAAAAATAAATACAACAATATGAGAATAATTTTAGAGAAAAAGTAGCAGCCATTCTAAATGATTATGTGTTGGAATCTTACATTGGCACTTTCTGTTGTGTGAAAATTAAAAATAATAGNTGGTGCACACCAACACCCGCACGCCCCGGCCCATGTAAAAAGCCCCTAAACATTGGGAAATATGTACTTCTTGCATGGTTTCCCTGGCTGTTGTGGAAAACCCAGAGAATAATATTTTTTCTTTAAAAAAAAAACTCTGCTGTTTACTAGTTTTGTGTTCAGTTCAGGTAGCATCAAGAGAGCGAGTTAGGGATTATTTAAGAATCTTCTGGTATTTTTATAACTATTAATACAGGCCACAGTCCTACTTACAAGCTCGTAAATCATGCTGACTTTAAGTAGTTTCAGATCTGTGATCTTTATTACTGGAACATGGTAAACCCCTTCAGGTAACCCTTGGCACCGACAGTGCTACATGTAATGTTACTACCCCACTGAGTTTAACCTGGAGTCTCTAGGTTTTAACCCATCCACTCCAGGCTCTGCATGAAGTCCCAATTTCACTGGGTTATCAGGGTCACACAAATAACCTAGAGACATCATGGCTTTAGGAGGTGGCACGATGAGACAGGGCAACATCAGAAAGGAGTGGGGCAAAGAGGTTTTTTCACCCCCTTTCTGATTTGATCCCACTCCCTACAGAGGGCATTTTCAGACAAGACACTCTCCACCCACTATACATGTTGCAGGGCTGCAATGTTGCCCTATGGGTGACCTGTAACATGTATAGTAAGTGGGAGGTGGGTGGGGAGTGTCTTGTCTGAAAAAGCCCAGAGTGTCATGACATCACAATGGCTCAAAGGGGCATGACTGCATCAGAAAGGGATGGGGAAATCGCTTTGCCCCTCCCACTTTAGCATGGCCCTACTCCCTTCAGACAAAAGCCTGAGGGAAGGTGGCAACCCAGGTCTTCAGTGTTGCATGAAAGAGACCTAAGTCTTTGCAAGGTGAGGCCCTGAGTTGGCAAAGCCAACCAAGTAGCTGAGGCCAGTTAGCACAGCTGTCAGTCAACTGACAGGCAATCACTACAAGGAGAGGCAATGGGAAGACACAAGGAGCCTGGAGGAAGAAGGCTGCCTCTGTGATTCCTAGCAGAAGGCAGCAAAATTCAAGGGAGCCTAACCCTGTTATCTAGGCCTGCAAAGGCAATTGGGGCTAGGGTGCTATACAAAGTTGCCCTGAGACTGACTTGGCAGTCAAACGCCAGAGCCCACTCAGTGGGTGTCTTTTTTAGACATACAACTGCTCTGCGTCTGCTCTGCCCTACCCCTGGCTGGCCCATCCATGTAAAGGCAGACCAGCCTGGGGTGAGGTGGAGCAGGAGCTGCCTCTGTGCGAGGAATGATGGCCCCAGACCCATGATGGTGTGTCCTAGGGCTAGAGTGGCAGCTTCTAGATACATATTGTCCACAGCCCTCCCTGCCTGTAACTTGGCCCCAGAACCCTGACAGCGGGTCCTTGGGCTGGAGCGGCTGTTTCTCGGTGCTGTGGAATGACCAGGGACGGCTGGTGGGTTTTGAGGTTGGAGGGGCAGTAAGGCCGGCGGTCGGCGGCCGGAGCCAGGGCAATGATGGGCGGAGCCAGGGCAATGGTGGGCGACATAACCCAGCAGCAAGGAGTTCCGAGGGTTCATGTTGGATGGACATTACATTACTTAATCCAGCAATTTCAGTTAGGTGGAAGGGGGAAGGGACCAGTTAGGATGGTCCGCCCTCGGAGGCTGATGGAACCCCAGCGGTTCCAGGAGGTCCTGAGGGAACTTACCCTGGATGCGGACGGTCACTCTGTGGATGAGCTGGTCCGGNTGGTGTAGGAGTATGAATCTCCTCTTGCTCCTTTACCTCCTGTAGAACATGTGAATTCATAGTTAGTTATATATAGGGTTAGATAGTTTACATTAAAGAAGCCTTCCATTTTATATGGTTATAGACATGAGTGGAACAGTACAAATATGGATGCAGACAGTGGATAGCATGGAAGTTATGTATTTCTACAAATGAGGCTCGTTTCTTTTCTCCTGGTGAGTTTCTTCATCTAGTTGTGTGTTGTCATCACTCCCTTCTTCCTCTCACTGTGATGCAGTAAAGATAGATAACCATACCAATCTATTCTCAGAGATGTAGATACTAGTCGGGTATAACTTAGATATGTCAGGTATAAAAATCAGAAATGTACATATGTACGTGTACATACAGATACAAGTACGTACAGACAATAATAATAGCTGCCCTAAGACACAAAGGAAAGGGGAGTGTGAATGCGTGTTGAGATGACACCATTGTATAGTCTCACGTGTTTCCCCATGTTTAATATGTTGCAGTACTTAGACAGAACAGCTAGAGATACATCAGATATAAAAGTCAGAAACATACATATGTCTACAAGTTAGAAGGTTACGTGGTTGGTTATACTTACTAGGTCTGTCTGTTTCCTCATATTCAAGTTCTTCATTTCTTTCTTCCTGGACCAGCGATGGCAACTCTGGCAAAGATTCTACATCTTTCCTTCTCCTGTTCCTTCTTCCATTGCTGAAGGTGGTTCTCTAAAATAGAGAGATTCCTACTTAAATTTTTTAAATCTTTAATTTGTTCTGGGTGCACTAAGTATTTATGGCTAATTATGTTTTGACCATAAAAGGAACAAAGGTGCAAAGGTATACTTACCAGGAGTACTTCTGGTTTCTCCGTCTCTCTTGTTCTATCTTCTCTTTCTTGTTCTTCTCTGTCGTCTTCTGATCTCAGACAGGAATCTAGAAATACATCAGTAGTGAAGTATTTCAGTATATAGATAATAGTAGATAGGTTTCACAGCTCAGAAGAAACAAACAAACATTCTTGTACTTACCAGGTCTGTGGCAACCTCTATATTTCGGTTTGCCTGCAGTTTTCCAATTTTTTTTTCCAAATAAAATTCTGGCCGCTTAGCTGTGGAAGGTGCATCTGGCCCAACTTTGTAAAATGAGGCCTTCAAACACTTCCATTTACTTTGGCACTGCTCCTTCCCACATTGGAATCCAGCACTTTTCATTGCATCTGCAATTTCATCCCAATAATTATTTGCGAGAGCAGATTAACTGGCCATTAACATTTTCACTCCACCACTCTGCCAGCATAAATGGAGGAAATACTGAACCTCATCATGCTGCCAGTGGGGAGCTATGTTTGTTGCAGAAGTTAATGTATGTCTTTTTATAAACCCGCTATGACGTTTGACATAGAGACCTCTGTTGGTTGTATAGTCATTCGCCACTTTTTCAAAATCAGCCAGGAGAGCCAATAGGATCTCAGATCCAAGGAGCAACCAATTTTAGCTTAGTATATTTGAACTATTGCTTAGACTGTTGATAAAGTAGACCAATAGAAAAGGAGAATGACTTTTGATAATATTATCCTTACCTTTATTATAATAAACTCTACAGAGATTTTTTATATATCTCAAATAACGATTAAAAAATAGTTTGTAAATAAAATGTCATGTGCCTCGGAACCTACATGTCTTTTGTTTACTTTATGTGTAATCATCTGTATCTCCTACCACAAGATGATTTTAGCTCTAAGACTTCACAGTGTCGGAGCACGAGATGAGGACCGAGTGGCTCTACTATGGGTATTTTCAGATGTTACGAGATCACAGTGAACCACGGTGAATACCCACCTGTGGTCAATGTGTCTCGAACGTCTGTTTGGCGGCCGCCAGATGTTCGCCACGGTCAATCTGCACAAGGGGTCTATTTGAACCACGCTTCCCGGGCTAGCTGGGGGAATGTCCTGGGACGCGTGGTCAAACGGACCCCTGGCAGGGACCAAAAAAAAGTAACTTCTGGCCACTCGCCACGGCCTGGGATCACCGGCGGGATCCCGGGCCGTGGCGCATTCGGCCGGACGCGGCGGCCGCATTGGCCCCGCTGCCCGCCCGTCTCCTCGGAGGGCGGGCGGTGGGGTGCATGGAGGGGGCGGGGCCGTGCGGCTGCACTCTGCACCGCGCGGCCCTGCCCCCTCCCGGATTCCCCGCCGGGATCCCCCCAGGCACGTCTGATATGGCATGAGGGGTGACCCCGGCGGGGAACGAATGGGTTGATTTCGGTACGGGGCCAATGGGGCCCGTAACGTCTGAAATCACCTGATGATAGTGCTTGGTGTAGTCAAAACAGATTTATTAAAGCATTGAAAAATCAGTTCTACTGATTCGTGCACGCACAATCTCATGGAAACTTACTTTCCCTTTGCTCATTTACTCACTGGGAAGGACTTTGAGTCATCCATATTTCCTCCCCCCAGACAAGTTCAGCCCCCAGAATTCATAGGCTTGGAGCATGAGATCAACACTTAGTGCTACTTTAATATTATGCTGCTTGGTACAGACAAAGCCAAGTTATTAAACATTGAAAAATCAGTTCTGCTGGCTAGCACATGTGCAGTTCATCAGCCGCCAGCCACCATTTGTTTTACAATTTAAAAAAATAAAATATTGTATTAAAGAGCATGTGCCTTGAAACCTACGTGTCTTTTGTTCATTCACCATGTTTGATCTAGAGACCTTTGGTGGTTTATCAACAAGTTGGCTTTGTCGGTTAGATGTTTGAAACATTTAACCTTTGTCATTGTAGGCCAAATATGGGGTACTTTCAGACATGACGCTAACCACCCTTTAACCACCCTTGGTGGTCATTTATGCATGTTTCAGGGCTGCATAGGGCACCAATACAGCCCTGAAACATGTATAAATAACCACCAAGGGTGGTTAAAGGGTGGTTAGCATCATGTCTGAAAGTACCCATGGTTAGGACACTTGTTTGAATTCTCTCGATAGAGTCAATAGGATGGCAGATCAAGACACCCATAGCTACATCACTTTGCTCTTTTGGTGTAGTGGTGCGTAATGTTTTGAAAATCAGGACAGAGAGCCAAGAGTATACCAGGTCCAAGCAGCAACCAATTGTACCTTAGTATTTGAACTATTGCTTAGACTCTCAAGCTGGTCAAGCCTGTGTGGGGGTTGGAAACATACTTGGACAGTCTAACGAACTGCAATCTTCGAAGAAGCTATACACTCCTCCGCTTCCAGCAGGTCCAGACAGCAGTGGTAGAAGGAAGACAAAAAGGGGTCACTTATGCCAGACGACTACGTACTTGCTCTCAAGGGGGGGTTGAAATGGTCGAGCATTTTTTGCTAACTTGTTCCTATTATAGTGACCTTAGGGTAGTTTGGCTCCAACCACTAATTGATGGGGCATCATACTTAGAGCCAGGCCAAGGGTACAAAGACTTTCTTTCTCTATTTAAGTTGGAAGATGTCGTGGCCTTGGCAACTTTTGTTTGGCTGGCTTCAAAAAAACGGAAGGTGGTAAAAGCTGAGTTGTAAGGGAACCCTGCCCGTTATTTTAAGGGTGGGGCCTACAATTTGAATCTAGAACGATTTATGGTATCAAGCTTAGCTTGTATTTGACATTCGGTAGATTTCCTTGCGTATGAGATTATTATGTATGACTGTTTATTTTGGGGAAGGCTATAGTGAAAGCTGACATCCAATAAATTATTATTATTATTATTATTATTATTATTATTATTATGTATTTTTAGATGATTGCCAGTTTTGATGGAGGAAGGTGGACTAGATATAATTGGTATAATTTTATTTTTATAATTATTTACTTTCTTTTATATATTTGTGCATTTGGAATTATAGGATTTTATATTTTGTATTGTATTATTATACCGTATGTTGCTATTTCCTAATTGCTGCAAACTTTTGGTCTTGGCGAAAGCTCGTGCCACGATAAATAAATAAATAAATTAATTAATTAAATTAAATTGCTTAGACTGTTGAGAAAGTGGACCAATAGAAAAGGAGATTC
Source organism: Sphenodon punctatus (assembly GCA_003113815.1). Taxonomy (NCBI): domain Eukaryota; kingdom Metazoa; phylum Chordata; class Lepidosauria; order Sphenodontia; family Sphenodontidae; genus Sphenodon; species Sphenodon punctatus. Next base: position 4,664,969 of record QEPC01003194.1, read on the forward strand.
ATTGCCAAAAATTAGTATAAATATGGATCCATGCATGTCTTGTATTATTTTCTACTCTTATGTGTATTCGTTGAGTCTGGGAAATGGATCATCCACACTGAGCAACTCGCAAAAGGACAGCCACAGAAGTTAACAAAAATCTGCTCTCTTCTACTCCAAAGGAGGCGCTGCTTTCTTCCACTCCCAAGGAGGAAGCAGTACAGAGTTCTCCTGAGAAGAAGCCCAAGCTAGAAGAGGAGACTACAGAAAAAGTTCAACGGCAACTTTTTGAGCTCTTCACCTCTTACATCTCAAATGAGGACATTTTAGAGGCAGTTGAGAAGTGGGAAAAGATCTTTTCCTTTGAGGAGTGGGAGAAGTGTTTATCATATAAATGAACTGAGAAAAGGGAAAAGGGGCAGGAGGGAAAGCTCTTTGGGGGGCACTCAAAAAAAGCCAAACAGCTCTCTTTAGAGAGAACCATTTTTTTCATGAAATGAACTAATCACAAATACTTTTTATCACACTCTCCATTAGTTTTCCAATTATTATTTTTTTCCTTTGTAAGCATTAACTTATTATCATAATTCGACAATGAACAATTTTTTGAAACTGCCCTTGTGTACGCTTTATACAATGAACTCCTAACACTGTTACTATAGACAATTGTATAGATTTGGACTGATAGAATGCAATTGTGTGTGAAAAGACAGAGTTAAGGCAGTTTCAAAAAAATTTTTGTTGTCAAATTATGATAAATTAATGCTCACAAAGGAAAAATGTGATTGTTTACTTATTGATAAATACTGATATGAATAAGTATGTATGGCAAGGAATTAAGTATATATGTCACGTTCATGTTGATGAACGTGAAAGACAGATAGAAAAGATAGAAAAGCTTGAAATAATTTCCACGGTCTTGGCGTTTAAATTTTGTTGTTAAATTTTTTTTAATAACTATTTTAATTAATTTTCATGGTTTTTGGAGTTTAAGCTAGGTCAAAATTAATTTTTTGCAATGTTTTTGCACAGGAAAGTTTTTTTGTTTTTGAAACTGTTCTGCCTTTACTGGCTTTTTAAACCGTGAGGTGTTTTGTTTTGGAAAGTCGATCTGGATTTGGCCTCAGCCTGGACTCTAACTCTGCATTTGCACTGCTCCTTTGATCTGTTGCCTGTCTGGACCCCTGCCTAACAAGTATGCAGTGAAGCAAAACACTAATATAAGGACCACAGCTCACACTGGGGCCTTGGTGCTGCTGCTGGAGGTCTCTGCAGTGCCACTGCAACACTCTGACGTTACCCCCACCGTCCCTAGTTCTTTACTATTTACTGGAGCCACATACCCTGTACTTCTGATTGGTTCCCTAATGGTTTATAAGGGCTGCCAAGTTCCTAGACGTAATTGCGTGGAGCAACCTCTCTCATCATGCTCTGCTTTCCTCGCCCTGTGCCCTCAGCCAGACATCCTGACTCCCCTTCTCTGGCCCCAGTCCTCCTGTGCTGATCCTGACCCCACAATAGCTGTCTTCCCATGTCCCAGATGCACCCTCACCCTGCTACCCTTGGAACCAATATTGCAAAGGGGATCCTGATTGGGGTTTCCCAGCACTACCATCACACAAATCACAAAAGAGACAGGAAACAAGGTAGGTAAGATGGTATCTTTTAGTGGACCAATGAACCCACAAATTCCTAAATTGTGAGACCTAAAATGGGGTTGCCATTCTGATAATATTTGCTATAGTTTGCCTATCTTTGTTGCTGTCTGGAGCCACTGAAGTCTCAAAACTGGTCCACGCACACAGGAAAAATTTTGAGAAGCCCTGTACTAACCCCTATAAAGAAGAGCTCTGCATTGCTTGAAAGCTTGCACACATTCATCAGCAGAAGTTGGTCCAAGAAAAGTTATCTTAATTGCTTTGTCAGCCATCTCTCTCATATTTGGGACCAACACAGCAACCACACTTCCTCAAAATACAAATAATAATTAACACAAGGAAACAGTGAATCCTGTAATATTCCTAGGAAAGACTATGGGTGAAAACAGACATGACACTAACCACCCTTGGTGGTCATTTATGCTTGCTTCAGGGCTGCATAGGGCACCAATACAGCCCGGCAACATGCATAAATGGGTGATTTCAGACATTACGGGGCCCGTTGGCCCCATACCGAAATCAACCCATTCATTCCCCGCCGGGGTCACCCCGTCACACCGCAACAGACGCGCCGGGGGATCCCGGCGGGGAATCTGGGAGGGGGCGGGGCTGCACGGCGCAACGTGCGGCCGCACGGCCCCGCCCCCTCCACGCTCCCGCCCCCTGGGGAGACGGGCGGGCGACGGGGCCAATGCGGCCGCCGCGTCGGGCCGGATTCGCCACGGCCAGACGTTACTTTTTTTTGGTCCCCGCTGGGGATCTCATTGACCACGCTTCCCAGGACATTCCACCGGCTAGCCCGGGAAGCGTGGTTCAAATTTACCCCATGTAGGTATTGACCGTGGCGAACATCTGGCGGCCGCCAAACAGACGTTCAAGACACATTGACCACAGGTAGGTATTCACCGTGGTTCACTGTGATCTCGTAACATCTGAAAATACCCATTAACCACCAAAGGGTGGTTAAAGGGTGGTTAGCGTTATGTCTGTTTTCACCCTAAGAGATGGAGACAAAATAGTTGAGATACCTCTTTTTGGGGTGGGGGTGGGGACCAACTTCTGTTGAAGAGCCTATGCAAGTTTTCAGGCCCACACACTCACACCACAAAAGTCAGTCCAATAAAAGATACCATCTGAATTTGTCTCCATCTCTCGGGAAGATTTAAGCATTTAAAATAAGTTACTTCTCCCATTCAGGGAGCCATTAGGCAGGTTAACAAGTTTCCCTTTGACAGCACAATTCCCTTTTGAGCCCAAACTGCATTGTTACTAGCTCTCTGCCACTTTATCTGATGAAAAATATTTTTGCCCTGTGGAACAAACTTCAAAGGAGCTCTTGCTACCTCCCTATTTCAATATGAAAAGAACAGGAGACCTGTTCTCCAGAGACTCTGAATGGGTCCTGTTTTATTTCATGTGATAATCTCAGCATGGGGCTTTAAAGGGAGGAAGAGGGGGGCAATGTTTTAAAGGTTAATCACAAACTGCCTGTTGCATTCATTGCAGGAATGGCTGATTGATGGTCACCATTAATCACTGACCAGAAGGACTAGAGGTAACTCTGAAGCACCAGGGCGCGAGCCAAGACCCAATCAGCAGCAACTCTGAACCATAGCTGACAGTGAGACCAGTGGCTTACACACCTGCTCTCTCTGTCAGAGGTTCTGTCCCTCTGAGTGCTAAATTTCTTCTGGCAGGGGGTTGTGTCAGTATTATGAATCGGTACAGCCCTTCTCTATTCTAAAGCATGTATGTAACCACTAGCAATGAGATAAATAGATAGGTGTAGACCTTATCCTGCATATTGAAAGCTGCCATACATATCTGGAGAGTTAAAATCTGGGAATATGTGGTGGGAGAGGGACATTTTATTAATTATATTGGTTTCTCTTAACATTAAGGCAATTTAAAGAACTCTAATTCATTGAATAGAATTCACCTCAGCTTTTATAGGTGGGGTGAGGAAGTTTTTCCCTCCCTCTAGCCACTTTAAAATTAGTACAAGCTCTGTACATCAGAGAGGAGTTGGAGTGGGAGTGCGCTTAGTGAGTGTGTTGAGGGTGTGGGAAACAAGGGGAGGCTCCAGAACATGGATCTGTGGTGCCCTTTTCAAACGGACACCACCGCGGACCGGGGGAGGGGGGGCATCTCCTGTGAAAAGGGCCTGTGTCATGGGTCCCCCCACTATCCTTGACTGCCTGCCCTCTTCTCTTTTCCCTTCCCCCATAATTCACTTTTTCAGTGCTTTCAGGTAGGGATGGGATCCATGGACCAGATCCAGGTCCCAATTTGGCCCATGGACCTATCATTTACACCAGTGGTTCCCAAACATTTTACCCATGACCTCATTTTGAGATTTAAATATAATCCTGTGACATCAGATTATCATTATATTATTTACATAGTACCAGCAATGTACCTGATGTAGAATAGTCATGATTAGAGAGATGTCCCTGTCCTGAGGGGCTTACTCTCTAAAAATGGATACATGGAGGGCACACAGGAAGAGACAGGGATACATTTGTGAAGCTGAAGAGTAGCAGGTGCATATGTTTAGTTTAAATACAAAAAAAGGAGGGGGATCCTAAAGAATGAGACAGTCTAAGGAGAAGTGTAAATGAGCACTCTATGGGGATGAGGAGCTAGGGAAAGTTCTGGAAGAGGCCTCCTCACTCACCCCACTCCCACTCAGAAAAGCTGAACATGGGAAAACTCAGCTCAGCTTGAGCAGTGGTGGGGAAAGTGCAAGGGAAAAGTGACAGCCGGAACTCAGAGGAACAGCCAGCACTGCAGTTGGGCAGTGAGTCAGCCCAGGAATTTGGAAATTCATAAATCCATAATTGTCCCAGGATTTATGGATTAATGCGTAACTTCCATTTCCAGGCAGTTACAAATTAATCCAAATCCGCATCCCTATTGGATATGTGGTAACTCATCCACACTGACAACGATTAGTGGTACCCATTTTTTATTGGGTGGCTCAACCGATTAACCAATTTACTGCATTGGGTGCTTTTACATGGATCACACCCACAACTCTGCTCTGCCTCACACACAGGTGGGTCATCCATTTAAAGGCAGCCCGCTAAATATGTAGGTGGAGCAGAGGCAGATCAGGCACTGCATGCTCCATGCCAGCCCTGCTTGTGGTGCTCCAGAACATCCTGAAGCATCGCAAGTGGAGCAGGCCGCCCAAACCTGCAGTACCAGGAGGAGGCGAAGCTGTGGTCCATCTACTTGGCGGATGGCCGCTCCACCTCGGCTTCCAGCCAGGGGTTGTCCCAGGCAATACAATAGAGATGCGGGCATCAGCCTAGAGCGGCGACTGATCTGCCTGCAGCTCTATGGTGTGGGGGTTTAGGGGCACCGTGTGGGTGATCCATGAACCAGATCTGTTTAAAATGGACCCAGGTGGGGCTGCAATTGGGCAGATGCAGGGGTGCACCCCCAGAGCAGATCTGTGAGCGATCATCCCATGTCTGTCTAAAGACATCCATTATTACCACTTTGTGCCTTTTACTGGCCATTGTTTAATAATAATCTTTATATAGAAGCCCCATGTCATGACAAATGGAGCATTTTTACATACAACAGTTTAACACAACTTTTAATCCTTACAACAACCCTGTGAGGTAGGTTAGACTGACAGAATGTTGTGACTGGCCAAAGGTCACCCAGCGAGTTTCTGGCTAAGGCGAATCTTGAACCAGGGTCCCCACATACCTCCTAGTCAAAGTGCTGCACACTTCACCATTACACCACACTGTACAACTGTTCCAGAGTTACTGGCTAGTTCAGTTTCTCCATAATTCATTTCCTGTTTATCCCTGTCCCCAACACCAACTTTTCAAGTTTAAGTCAGTTTCCCCAATCCCATTGATACCTGGTTCAAATCTGCTGGATGCAGCTTCACTATTGGTCCAGAAGTAAACCAGAAATGATGGACTACGGGAGAATGGTACATTGGTTATGCAGTAAATCAGATACGCGATAACAGTAACGCAGAATTAATTGGCATTTTGGTTAATAGGCTTACTGCTGCAGTATGTTGCTTCTGATCAGTTAACTGATTAGTTATCCAGGATTTGGTTATTAACTGTAGTTACAGAATTAACCATTCCTTTTGGCTCTGGTTGTGATTGTGCTTAGTGCCATACTGTGTTGACCTTGTTGTTGGCTGAGTTCCATTTGCCTCACTTGTGTCCAACTGGACACCTACTGATATCGGTCATAGTGGTTGCCTAGGGTAGCAAATTGTTTAGTAAATGTTTATTGCAGAGAGGGGAAGGGGTGTAGAGAGAGGAGTCTATTGCTCAATTTGCCTGAGGCAACAAAGGGCCTGCATTGTAGTAAAGCAGTGCCATTCTCTTCCATGAAATACCTCTCGCAGCACTTCCTACCAATGAAAGAGGCACAGGCCAGGCATGTTGAGAGAAATCTGGGGTCCCAGTACATCTTGGTAGCTGAGGGTCCCCTACCCTTGCCAGAAATGTTGAAATCAATTTCTCAGACCATGCTGGTACTTGATTGATACAGATGTTATTTGACATTATTATTCGGCTCAGCATATTTTAATACATATTACGAAAGAAATTTCTTGTAGTTTTGGAGGCCCACTGAGTGTGGGGGCCCAGTACAATTGTACCCACCTTCCCCACCCCTCTCATCAGGTCTAGATCAGGGTTGGATTTTTTTACGTGAATTTGAATTAGATCAATCCAACTGTGTAACATAACACAGGAGGAGGAAGTCACCGGAAACCATAGTTCAAAACCCATGTTATTCATAAACTCACTGCATGTCGTTGGGCAAATCTCTCTCTCGCCGCCTTAATTCCCAACTGTAAAATGGGAATAATAATGCCCTACCTCACAGGTTTGTTGTGAGGATGAACTACGTAAGAACTGGAAAGCACTTTGGACACTGAAAATGTTCTATTCATTATGATGATTTACTTAGTACCAAATAACAAAATACTGAAAAACAATGAATTGAGGTAACCAAAATACTGAACTAAAGTAACAAATTACTGAATAAATGAAGCTGCGGATTTTGTAATAGTAGCAAATACAAAAACAAAAATTCATTCCTGGAAATCCAAATTTTATTCGCAAATTTAAAATTGCATCTTTCTTCCAGCTCTAATGTAAGGGCTCTGCCGCTTGCCATGATGCTTCAGATCGCAACAGCACAGGGCCTGTTTGCAAACACACAGACAGAGCTTTATTATGATGTCTTTGACTCGTTCTCCCTATCTGTTCCTCCCTTTCCTCTCATCCCCTGTGTATTTATTCCTCTCTGTTGCTGCCCTTCTCCTTTAAATGGCAGGTGGAGGTTTAAGAGGACAAGGTACCTCCCCTTCTTATCCCAACACCCCCGCCTCTTCCCTCCCCTCCCCATTCTCCCTGCTTTTCCCTGTAGAGTTTATTTACAAGGGTTGGGAGAGAATAATGGGGAACACACAATGAAGATAATGAGGTGCAAAAGGCCTCAACAATGGCCTCCACAAAAGGCTGCTTTGTGCCATGATGCCTGGAAAGAGGGAGCTGAAAGAAAAGAAAGAAAAAAATAGGGAAAAGGGGGAGAGAAGGGGGCACTTTGATCCATTTGGAGAAAGAATTGAGGCGAGGGAGGGAGGAGCGAACAGAGGGGGAGGGAACGACAACAAAAAACACAACACCACAAAAAACTCTCCCAGCTGGGACACAAGTCAGAACTTTCCCTTTATTTAGATGGATAGAGCCAGGCACAATGGGCACCCTGACCCGCTCCCATTGTGTCAGAACTTGCTCTGAACTCTTTCAGACCCTCCTCCTCCAAAGGGGTTTCTCTTCCCCCCACTTTTCTCTCACTTTTCTTTTTTTCTTTCTCTTCTCTTGATTTGTGAAAGGGAGGTGGGGAGAAAGAGGATACAGGGTGATATACAATGTGAAATAAATGTGAAGGGGGAAAGGAAAGCATTGGTGACATAGACAAAAGGACTGTGGGCAAAGCCACTGAAAGAGATCCCTCTCTGCACATGAACCAGAGTATGGCTGGGCCCTTGAGAAAAGGCTGGTGACTTTATTGTCATTATGAGGACTTTTCTTGAGAGCACCAAAAATCAACACAGATCTGGGGCTGTTGTTTGTTTGTTTTAAAGTATGTTCCTATCAAGATTCAGTCATACAAAAATCTGAATTCATATGTTAAACATGTAGATTTCTCCCCATCAGTGTTTGCAACCAAAACCTTATGCAGGAACACTTTTATTTATTAAAAAACAAAATAAAACAAAACCGATTTCCTTTATTTGTAGAAAATGATTAAGTTTAAAAAATGCACAAAATGAAATTAATTTTTGCATTTCAGAGGCATTGTGCATACACCCCATACATAATTGCCATCATATACTACTGCATGCAAAACCACCTCTCTCTCTTAGATAGATAGATAGATAGATAGATAGATAGATAGATTTGTTGTTTTGATGTCAAGTTTTGAAAGTCTGCATTAGACAGAGATCCCCTTTTCCAACTAGATGAGTCCTTAGTTAGAGTGTGCCAGCCAGGGGCGGGAGTTAGAGTGTGCCTTTGACTGTCAGGGTTTGGAAGTGAATAGCAGGAAATGGACCTGTAGTGTACTTACTTCTCTGAAACACCTGAAGCTGGCCATTGTCAGAGACAGGACGCTAGAGAGATGGATCATTGGAGTACAGCACTTCTTAAGTTCCTCAGCTGAAATCTCTCATAATAACATTTCCAACAGGATGGGCTTCTCTGAAAGTACTAAAAAGATGCCGTTTCCTATACAAATCCAGATTTGACCCACAGGTGTCATAACAGATCCCCTAGTACTACTCCTACAGAGTCTTCTTATGTATCCTTCTTTAAAAGTAGTTTAACCCATGCTTTCATTCTGTTAGCACAATCTTCTGGCGGAATACCATGTATCAGAATCCCATTCATTTCAATGGGGGCCTTCACACAGACAGCTGCCCTGCCTCTGCCCTGCCTCACCCCTGGATGGGCCGTCCGTTTGAAGGCAGCCTGCCAGATCTGCAGGTGGAGCAGAGGTGGGGCAGCCCCAATGGTGGGACTCCAGAACATCCAGGAGCACCACCAGCAGAGTGGGCAGCCCAAGCCTGGGGCACAGCACCGACCGGAGGTGGGTGCTGCCATCCATCTGCTCGGTGGATGGCTGCTGCAGCCCTGCTCTTGGCTGGGGGCTGCCCTGGTAATCCTGCAACTGTGATGTGGGGGAGGGGGCACTACAAGGGCTGCCTGAGTGGTCGCAGCAACCACTGGGTCCATTTAAAACTGAACCCAGGTGGGGATGCAAACAGGCAGATGTGGGGGGGTGCACCCCTGCGTCCCTGTAAAAACACCCATTGAGACTCATACCTGAGACTAGTACACATTATCCTGTGAGTGGATCACACTGTAAATTGAGTCTATTGCACCACTGATGTACAATGCTACTCCTCCCCTGTTTCCACAACTGCTGTCTTTTCTGAACAGCTCTTTCCCACTGCTTGAATTCCATTCATGGAAACTATTCCATCGTGTTTTTCTTATCCTTCTAAGACAGGGTGATGAAACTCAGGTCACAGGCCAAATATGGCCTACGGCTAATTTTATTTGGCTGCTTTCCAGTTCCTGGACCTGGCCCCTAAGTCCAGTTTCTACAGCACTGAAAGGGGGAGCTCAGGGTAATGGAGCAGAGATGAGGGTATATGCACACAAGGATGGGGGAACAGATCCATGGCACAGATCTATGATCTGGACCCTCTTTTTCTTTCTAAGAGCACCCCTGCTCCCAGCTTCTATGCAGCCTTTGGAGCTTGTACCAATGGTCAAAGTAGCCCCTGGGAGTGTTCCCCACGCCTATTGAAAGATTCGGAACTTTCAAACCTTGCATAAGTAATTCTGATTTCTTCTCCGCTTAGTTGCCTACCCTCCTTGTGTTAGTGTATAAACCTGTCAATTGTTTTCCTCTAACCCCTCCCAGTTTCCTAACTGAATTAAATATAATCCTTCTGATAACTATATTTCCCTGCCTGTCCCTAGCCATATTAAGGCTTTCCTTCTCCACCATGCTGTCCTTCGTGCCACCCAGGAAAAATAAAATGGGATATCTTATGGAAACTTGTGCATCTGACCTGCTGTGGTTCCTGCAGTAAAAGATAAAAATCGGTACCAAATACAAGAAAGCTTGCTCCAATGGTAGGACAAGCTGTTTCATGCACCCAAACTTCATTTGAAGTGATGAAAGGTTTGCCATATTGATTTCACTCACTAGGCTCAACACAGGTCTTGAGTGCCTGTTATAAATATGCGCATGTTGGGTGAGAAAACAACCAATCACCAAGTCAACCACTTAGAAATCCACTTGTTTCCTGGAGACAGAATGATACATTTTTGAATGCTGTATATACTTCCTTCAGGACCTTGGAAAGTATTTTTTATTTGAAGCACCAAGTAAATTCTAAAGCACCTGGTGCTTTAAAGACCCTTAGATCTTGTTTTCTGATGCTTCTTATGTCACCTGATGCTCAACTAGGGTAATTTCAGATGTTACGCGCTCCCAGGTCGCCACAGTGAATTCCCAACTGTGGAAAGCTGCCTAACCCCCACCCATGGTTCAGAGAGGCCCCAAACAGACATGACAGGAGCGGTACCATGGCAAGGAAACAGACAGCCAGGCTACGATCCGGGACAGTCCAACAGATGTTACACTGATCCCAGATCGTGGCAAGAACCCCCAGAAGCCACCGGGGTGAGGCAGGATACAGTCATGGCCGACCAAGGGCAAAGGAAGCCAACACGCTACAAGGCACCGCCCACGCTAGGGAAACAGGAAGGGAGGGGGAGGAGGGAGGAGAATGCCAGAGCCACACACACACACACAACAGGGAGAAGGAAGCCACGGACAGAGCAGAACACAAACCACACACACACACCAGCGGGCACATGCACAGCCGAAAGGGACAGTAATGCAGGGGGAGGCACACAGAGTCACAGAAGGGCACCACAGCAATGAGACAGGAATGAACAGACACCCAGGAAGAGACACAGGGACAGGGCACCCCAAACACCTAGGAGCAGCCGCTCAGAGGGGGGGAAATGGGGAACACCACACCAGGAGGCTCAACGGAGAGTGCCACAGAAAGGGGGGCAGAGGTCACCAACGGGCAATGATACAGGAGGAGGAAGGGGATGGAACAGAGCGGGATACGGGGGAGGCTCCCAAAACCCCAGGGACAGCCCGGCAGCACGAGGCACCCAGGAATAACACTGGACACTGTACCGACAGGGGTCCCATACTGACAGGGCAGGGTCACAGGGGAAGAGCCACCAATTTGATGAAGTTACTGGAGATGGCTGAGCCAGGTCCCAACAGCAAGACATCCTGTCCCAGATGAACATGCGCGGCCACCAAGGGACTGAGCCCCGAGCTGCGGACAGCTGATGCAGCAAACCCACCCCCCAACAAGGGGAGACCGGTTCTCACAGGCAGGGGAACCCGAGACACAGAATGACACAGAGGCATCACGGGGGCGGGAGTGGGGGCTGGTCACTGACACAGGCGGGGATTCAGCGGAGCAAGGGCAGCAAAGGTCCACAGGGATCCCCAGTACACGTGTCAGAGACCACCCAACAGCAGAAGGGGTGGCAGGTCATGGAAGCAAACCCCATGGTAACAGATGGTAAAGCGCTGCCACACAGATGGCCCCAGGGTGCAGGCAAACCAGCACAGCCGAGCGGAATAGAGGAAACAGATGGAGCCGGGACAGCAGCGGGTCCAGATTGGGAATGATGTAGCAGGTCACAAAATGGAACAGCCAGGGAGGTGCAAGGAGTGCACGGTGGAGACAACAGTCAAGGCACTGATGACCCTGGGGGCACCTACTTTCAGCAACCATGCCATGTGGTGGACAACAAGACAGTAGGCCTCAAAAGGATCGGGGCCAGTGAGCTCAACCTGGACATCGGCACGGGACCACACCTCAGACAGCGCCAGCAGCTCGGGTTCTGTGAGATTGGGCAAGGCATAGTCAGCCTCAGGGGGCCACGACAGCTGTCCAAGCTCCAACAGGCGGTAATAAGACACCCCACATGATCACTGGTAGCCACAGGCCTGAGGATGCAGTAGAAGTAGGACACAGCAAGGGCAGGGCCGCCCTCCGCCAGACAGGTCTGGAAGCCGGACAAGACACATACAGATAGGGCTGACACTGTCTCAGCAGCAGACCATGACACTTGCGACCCCCTCAACTCTGAAATGCGCCCATCCAGAAAGAGACAGAGGCCCAACTCCTCTGCATGGATCCGGCACAAGTCGCAAGCGCTAGCCACATATCAAAAGCAGCGAAGGCCCAAGCTCAGACACCTATAGACATCTGGGAGGGTAGCAGGGGAGCTCAGGAACATTTGAACTGGCTGCAAGTGCCACAGGTCAGCTAGAGCCATGGTCTCACTGTAGGTCCAGCAATGCTGACCGGCTGTGGAACTGCTGAGCGGGAGCTCCAAAGCAGCAGTATCGGCCATGGTGCAGCTGGCAGAGGGTCTGATAAGCAAGGCAAGAGGGGTCCCACAAACCACAGGAGACAGAGGAGGCAAGCAGGGGAGCTCCAAGGACATGCAATAAGAGTACAAGCAGCACAATGGGATGGCTAGGAAGTGAGGCGTGGGGAGCGGACACAGCACAGCTGCAGGAACAGAATCCCGGGGAGGGCCTACACACAGACAGCTGTGTTGAGCAGGCAACGTACATTCACCCACACAACGCCCTCACCTATCTACCTACATGCCCAAACCAAAGCCACCCCCCC
>QEPC01003194.1:4710410-4734510 GCA_003113815.1 Sphenodon punctatus
TTTCGTTGTTCGGTGTTCGGTTCCGTTCGGTGTGTTCGCCATTTCGGTGTTCGGTGTTCGGTCCGTTCGTTTTCGTGTTCGGTTGTCCGAACAGGCCGAGTTCGGGCCGAACACCGAACTACCGAACCGCGTTCGCCCATCCCTATTGGACATGTTACAGTGTTGACAGCAGGCAAAGGACCCGAGGCGTGGATACAAGTTGGTTCACAATAACAACCTCCTATCCATCCATAGCAGGCACACAGAGCCATTTCATGAGGAGCTGGACAGGTTCCTCCACTACCCCATCTCCCTTTATAGTGCATGAGATCCGCCTGGAGCAGAAGCAGGAGTGGAGGCAAGACTACTTTGTTGCAGAATCCTGTTCCCCCATTCCATTGTCGTATGGTAAAAAAAACAGTTACATGTTATTGCCTAACATGCTGTCCATGGGTGTTTCTTTTGGGTTTGTTCTCCCCTCTTCAGTTCTGATGTCATCCCTGTGACTGCAGCCCCCTCCCCTGCCCCCCTACAGCCATGTGCCCTGTGTTACCGAGGGACCAAAGTTACTGTCTGCGATAAGCTCTCTGGTGAGACGCCTCCCAGCATTCCTGGGGGGGTGGGGTCTGGCCTACAGTTATCTGGCAGCCTTGGGGCACAGCTGCATCTGGTTGCAGGCACCCTGTTGAGCTTATATTGGCCTCCCATCCCCATAGGGCACTGATTGCTTGCTGTGGACGTAACACGTTGGACAGGTCCCGGGTCCATACCTCTCCATTGTGTGGTCAGGCAGATACGGTGGTTTGGGATGTCTGTGCAACCCTTGGCCTCAGTGAGCTCTGGCTTAGACATGATGTCCAACTGCTGTTGGTCTATCCCTTGTCCATGTGTGATGGTTATGACATTCTGTTGCAGAGCCTGTTGCTCCTGGAGGGTGCCAGTGGAGGGCGAGCAAGTTGGGTTCTGTGTTCTGGGGCACACTGGGGATGGGCCTCCAGCAGGAATGCTACTATCATGGGAGGCAAGTGAAAGTGTTGCTTTTCAAGAGATTTGTAGCCTTCCGGAGTTTCACCTCTGCCTTTTGGAGTGGGAGCCCTTCCTCCCCATCACCTAGCTGACTATCCTGATGTGTGCCAGGGGTTACCGGAAACAGGAGACCAAGAGCCAGGATCACATGCATGAGCTGCGGTTGCTCACGGCCCCAGTTGGAGGTCCCTACCTGACCGTGGAGCCTACTGCAGCGGAGATGACTGTCCTGTACGAGATCTGGACCCTGGTGGATGTTCAACTCACTCTGAGCAGTAGGGATCATGGTGACCCGAACTTCATGAAAGGATCACATGAAAACCAGTCGTCACATTCCACCAAGTTCCTGCCTCTTAGATCTTCCACTGCCTCTTTCCTCCTTCCCTGAAATTCAACCAGAACCACAATATGAGAGACTGTACAACATCTTTACTGCTTAAATGGCACAGAAGTTAAGGCGGGAGCTTTAACTTACATTTTCTCCATGCTTTTCGTTGCATGATTAGATGAGTAACCACCTTAACTTCTTCCTTAATCTGACAGATCTTTTATTTGTGAATATTTGCTATACTCTGCATGTCTTTGTTGCTATCTGGGGTCAGAGTTTATCCAAGTCTCCAAATGGGTTCACATATCAATTTTGGGAACCACTGGTCTAGTTTCTCTCTTCTAGCATCTGATTGAGATAGTTCCTTGCAGGGTAAGCACATATCTGTTCTGCAAGGCTAGTCAGAGCTGATAAACAAGCATTTTCTCTTGAAAGGATGTTGTCATCACAAGCTGGTCGAGGCTGATGAGACACATTAGTTGAATAAGAATGGGTGTTTTTAAATGAGATGGGCGGGGGGGGGTGTCCACGGTTGGTGCATGGGGTGGGTGCATCATGCGTAGGAGAGCGCTTCAAATGAGTTGCCCCGTGCATGATCGCCTGGTCCACGCACCACTCACCCCGTCCCTGCACAGGGCACCATGTGCAGCTGAGGTGAGCAGTACATGGGTCATGGGAGCACCCACCCCCATGCACTGAGTTCACCTGAGCACTCCCCTAAGTAAATGGTGGGTGTCCATGAGTGGGGATGTCTCGTTTTTAACAAATCCAATGTTCTACAGCAGGCATGGGGAAACTCCCCCCGCCCCAATAGGTCAGTTGGAAAATTAGAACAAGTTCCATGGGCCACACAAGATTTGGGGATGGGTTGTGCCCAGGATAGCTGAGGAAGAGGAGGGTCCAGATCTCCTTCAGTGCTTGAGAAAACAGACCAGATCCATGGATCAGACCCAGGAAGTGGAATGGGGCCAAATTACCGCTCCCCATGGACCAGTTCTGATGATCTTTTAGGTCTAGATCACTCTGGGCTATCAGAATAAAAAATTGACAATGACAACTGGCTTTTGATCACTTCTTCCACCTAATAGCTTATTGGTATTGTATTAACACTGCTACAGCTTTAATATAGCCTCAGTCATATCTGGCATGATTTAGCATTCTCTCTTATCTCTTCTGAGGCTAGCCTGCTGTTAAGCAAAATGGGAAGCACTGATTATAGCGATGCCCAGGCTGAAAACCTCTACCTTAAAGTTATTGCTCCTGGCTCTTTGCAGATTCATTCAGTCATCACCGCATTGGTTTATTGTCGGGTCCCTGCAGTAGTAGACTATTAGATACCATTTTGAAATGTAAGACTAATAAAGTACAGACACTGGATGATGGGTCATACACCTAAACCCTGTTTGCTACCCATAGATCTAATGAGTTGGGTAGTCAGCTGCAACCTGACGATACCCCTGAGATTTTGTTTCCAACTTCATTGCTACTGCTGTGTGTCATGTTGATCAGTCACTTAAGGCCAGTTTTTCAAGAGAGTTCAGTACCCACAGCTGCCGTTGAATTTTGAAAAGAGATCCACTTTTACTTACCCAGACCGCTGAGCTTTTCTGAAATTGTGGCATACTGGGATCTGTTGCTGTCACGGCTAGGAGACATGGGCTGGGGTCTCGGCAGGAAGGGACAGCGGAGTTGGGGCCATCAAAGGAAGGCCCGGGGGGCCACAATAACTAAGAGAGGAGGTAGGGATAAAAATGGGGACGTTAACCCACCACAGAAGCCAGTAGGAGCCCCGCAGCAACCGGGCGGGGAAATAGAGCCGGCAGATGCCGTCACGGCCGATTCTGGGGACGTGACCCAAACGTTGCACCGCTCGGTGAGGCTCCGTAACAGGAAGGGCGGGGCTAGCCCTACATAACGCCGCCAGGAAGTTCACAGCCAGAGAACAGCAGCGCTGTGAGACTGGCCCCGAGCGACTTGAAGGAGAGAGAGAAAGCAAAGAGTGTGGAGCAAGTGAAGGGTGAATGAGTGAGAGAGTGCGAGGTGAGTGAACAGCGTGGATAGAGTGCGAGAGTGATAGTGAGAGTGAGGAACGCGTGGTGAAGAGAGAGATAGCACCCCCTCCCCACGCCTACGTCTATCTGAGCCCTACCTTCCCGGTCAGTGTGTGAGTGTCTTATTCCCCTACCCTTGTTTCCCTGGGACCTGGCCCTCCACCTGGCCCCACTTAAACCAGCACCTCAATCCCTACTTCCCTTTTCATAGCACTGAGTGAGAGGAGTAGTCTGGGCACAAGGAGAGTGGCGAGTGAGGGGTCCCACTCGAGGTTGCAATCATCCCCCTACCCCAATGATGATAAGGCCTCGTGTCCATTAAGACAATTTGGGCCAACCAATATCCTGAGGGGTTGTTTTCCACAAGGACTTGTGTGGGACCTCGTGAGTGATAGGAGTGCGTGGGTGACTGATGGGAACTGTAAGGAACAGGTGGGTGGCCTCTGTGGGACATTTCCCTCTTTCCCCTTACCCATCCTGACAGTTCCCTTAAAAATGCCTAAATAGGAGCTGGACTCTTGAAAATGTCACCCTGACAGTAGACAGTTTTTGCAAATATGTAAGACATTTTTGAGGTCCTAAGTACCTTCACTTGCCACTTACTTCAGATGGAGTTGTGGGGGCTTCTGCAAGTGAAGGCCTTATCCTCCTCCGTACTTCTTATTTGAGCCTTCATTTGAGCCAATAAACGCTTGGAAAGAATATTTGAGATCCTTGGATAATGTGCTATTGATTGAACAGAATGTTATGGTATTTCCCAGCTCCACCTAATGCAAGAGGCTGGAGATGAAGGTAGAATTTTACCTTGCTTTAAGTTTTCCTCTGGCTTGCAAAACCCATGCACTACTTTGTATGGGTTTGCTTTTGTCAATCGGAAGTTATAAAGTCATTTGGAAAGTAGGTCAGTCAGTAATTCTGCAATTTGTTCAGGTTTGTGTTCACTCAGCATATCACAAAATACATTTTGCTGAAGTTCACTGAAAGAAATTAGCTGCCTCTGCTATTGAGAAAATAAGTGCCTTTGTTTTTCCTCCTCCTCTAATATGCCTCACCAATCCCTAAGGGAGTTGTGGCAGACTTCCCACTAAAACCTGCCCCCAGCAGAAAGCCAGAAGTAAGAGAACTCTTACACAAAGTTCTAAACCTTTTATGCTTACTCATTTGATCTGTTCTTAAATAGGGGTGTCTGCTAATTACCTATGACTAATAATAAGTATAATTTAAATGTTATACTCATCTTTGAATATACACCTCCAGTAAATGCTGGTCCACAGATCTGACACCCGACTTCATGTTCATTGATTACAGTGGTGCTATTCACAAGAGTAAGTTACTACTCAAGGATAACAATTTGGATGCTAGGGGGATGTAAAGCAACAGGTGTTTCTAAACGAGCAAGCAGGTGGGATGGAAGGTCCGTGGCCACTGAGTAGCACAGCTGCAGAGCAGCCACTCAGGTGGAGTGAGTGGGGAGGGATTCTAATGTGTGGCAGCCACCTCACACTTCCCCAGCCACAGAGCAGGGGGGTCAGGGGAAGTGCGCAGGGCTGGTATTTGTCCTGGGCATGAGCGCTGGGGAACTGAGCTTTCCAGCGCTCATGGCCGGTTCCTGTAACTTGCAAATGCCGTGTCCCCCACGCACCTGTCTCTTATACACATCTAGATGTGTATAAGAGACAGCCGAAACACAGTGCCTCTGAGCAGCGGCCCTGTCTGCTGGTGTGCGTGGCCACTCCAGTTCATGTAGGCAGGGGATGTGTGGGCACCCATTGCCATGTACTTTTTTGGCTTGCTCCCCATAGCGCACTCTGGATTTCTCAGCAGTGCCTCATGAGTGGCTCACAGGAGCGTGCATCCCCCCCAACACCACCTTCAGCCAGGCTGTCAGATAAGTGACTCCTGGGTGGCCATGCAGGGTAGCAAGAGGACCAAATGTCTGCCAGTGTGGCTAAATGGGGAGGTAGAAGGAGGCTATTAAAGCTAAAAAGGTGTCCTTTAAAGAATGGAAAGTTAGTCCTAATTAAGAGAATAGGAAAGAGCATAAGCATTGCCAAATTAGATGTAAAATGTTAATAAGAAAGGCCAAGAGGGAATGTGAGGAATGACTTGATAAAGACGGAAAAAATAATAAAAACTTTTTCAAGTACATCAGAAGCAGGAAGCCTGCTAGATAGTTGGTGGGGCCATTAGATGACCAGGGAGTGAAAGGGGCACTCAGGGAGGATAAAGACATTTCAGAGAAGATGAATGAATTCTTTGCATCTGTCTTCACTGCTGAGGATGTCAAAGAGATACCCAGACCGGACCGAATCTCTGTAGGCGATTAATCAAAAGAGCTGTCTCAAATAAGTGTGACTCTGGAGGAGGTTCTTGAGCAAATTGACAAACTGAATAGTAACAAATCACCAGGACCAGATGGTATTCATCCCAAAGTTCTGAAGGAACTTAAATATGAAGTTACAGACCTATTATTGGTCATTTGTAACCTATCCCTTAAATCTGCCACTGTACCAGAGGACTGGAGAGTAGCAAATATGACGCCAATATTTTAAAAGGGCTCCAGAGGTGATCCTGGAAACTAGACCAGCGAGTCTGACGTCAGTGCCGGGCCAACTGGCGGAAACGGATTTTAAGAACAAAATTACTGAGCATATCGCTAAACCTAGCTTAATGGGGGAAGGGTCAACATGGATTTAGGAAAGAGAAGTCATCATCATAGTTTATTGACGGCACTGGCTCTTGCCATGGCCCAGACTAACAACATACAAGGAACACACATACAAAAAGTAATACAGAATAATATAGAATAAAATACAAAATGTTACTAATTACTGCACCCTACTTACAAGAAAGGAGCAAAAACCAGACAGTGGCGATTCTCTTTTATCGATCGTAGCTTTGTTATATTATTATATTGTTACAGCTACTAAATCCCACCATAGCCCTACAGCTAACGACCATAAACAGAATAAAATTCCACATTTCCTCGTTTAACTAAAAATAATAAAATACATTTTAGCATTTGTCGTCACTTTAGCAGAGAATAATTTATCTCTTCATACTTTGATTCTTACCAGAGAACATGCCCTCCAATTTTTCACATTTATATATAATGAAACTATCAATAGTAGCTCCTTCCAACCATCGAAATACAACTACCAGCTTAGACAAATTTAGGAATATTTTAGCAAATAACTCCTGTCATATCCCTGTCAACACAGAAGCAATACATACATTTCAATGACTAACATAAATTGGTTGGGAGGACGGATATCCAGTTAGGCCACAATTGGATAGAATTCCTAGAAGGATGGAGTTTCTTACGACATCCTTACAAGAGGAGAGAGTATCCATATTTGGATCAACTAGGTTGAGTAGTTCTCATAGTGAAGCCCCTGACCTCGTGGTATTCCCTCTTAATAGTTTACCCTGGATCATCTGCCATTCCCTACCAGCCAAGTATGTAAAAGATGCCAAGGCCACCATCTCCTCCCTATGAGACTTCGCAAGTAGAAACAAAAACATATCACTCCATTCGTAGGGAGACAGCTCCCCAGAGAGGAGAGGAGTTATCCACACCTCCCTAAGTGCCTCAAAATATGGGCATCGTAATAAGAAATGCTCAGTTGTCTCTACTTCTCCTTTGGAAAGAGAAGTTATGCTTCACTAACCTACTGGAATTCTTTGAGGGTGTAAATAAGAATGTGGATAAGGGTGAGCTGATCAATATAGTGTGTCTGGACTTTCAGAAGGCATTTGATAAGGTCCCTCATGAGAGACTCTTGAGGAAATTAAAGAGTCATGGGATAAGAGGCAGAGTCCTACCATGGATTAGCAACTGGTTAAAAGATAGGAAGCAAAAGTAGGACTAAATGGTAAGTTATCACAGTGGAGAGAACTAACTAACGAGTGACCCAGGGATCTGTCCTAGGGCCGGTGTTGTTTAATATATTCATTAATGGTCTGGAGAAAGGAGTAAAGTGATCAAATCTGCAAATGACACAAAGTTATTCAAGGTAGTTAAAACCCAAGCAGACTGTAAAGAATTGCAGGAGGATCTTGCAAGACTGGGTGACTGGACATCCAAATGGCAGATGAAATTTAATGTGGACAAGTGCAAAGCGATGCACATAGGAAAAAATAACCCAAACTATATGTATACAATGCTGGGTTCTAAATTGGGGTTTACCACTTGAGAAAGGGAACTTGGAGTTGGTGGGGGCGATCCCAAGCCCACACCATACAGGTCTCCATCGCAGGCAATGAGCCCTGAGGATCGCACACATGCACACAATCCACAGGGCTTGGGGTCACGGCCATTGTGGACAACACATTGAAGTCTTCAGCTCAGCGTGCAGCAGTGGCAGTCAAAAAAGCAAACAATATTAGGAATCATTCGGAAAGGGATAGAGAATAAAACTGAAAATATCATAATGCCTCTATTGAGATCTATGGTATGACTGCACCTGGAGTATTGTGCACAGTTCTGGTCACCTCATCTCAAAAAAGACATAGTAGAACTAGAAAAGGTAGAGAAGGGCAACAGAAATGATCATGGGTATGGAACAGCTCCCATATGAGAGGCTTGGTAGGTTAGGGCTCTTCAGTTTGGAGAAGAGATGACAGAGGGGATATGATAGGTTATAAAATCATGAGTGGTGTGGAACACCTAAATAGGGAACGGTTTTTACCCCTCGCTAAGAGTACTGGAACAAAGGGACACTCCATTAAAATTAACTGGTAGTAAATTTAAAACAAACAAGAAAAACTATCTTTTCACTCAGCACACAATTAACTTGTGGAACTTACTGTCAGAGAAAGTGGTCACAGCAAGTAGGGTAGCTAATTTTAAGAAGGAATTGGATACATTCTTGGAGAATAGGTCCATTCATTGCTATTGGCCATGTAAGTTTGGGGAACAACAGGGAATGGATTGCCCGTTGTGACCTGTTGGGTACTTCTCGTTAGAGAAAGAGATTGACCACTATTGGAGACAGGATGCTGGGCTTGATGGACCATCCATCGGTTTCACCCAGTATGGCACTACATATGTTCTTATCTAGTTTAAAAATACCCAAACACAAACTGGGACCTTTGATTACCGGCTCTCCCTCCCCCATCACACTATTGTCTAATTCTTTGGGACTCTGTATCTCATATCCAGCCTTACATTGAGAGCTGTTCCAGCAGGAGCCGGAAAACTGAAGTGCCTCCCATGGAGAGTAGCTATTGCATCACTTCTTAAGAGTATAATACATACTCTCCCCTTAATAGTCCCATCTCCTCTGCACTTTTTGGATGCGTGGTTACACTAGTAGTGAAATGATACATAGAACCTTTCTGTTCTGCTGAGCGCAAAAGCACTATGACTTGCCCTTGTGCAGACAAGTAATGGAGAAATGGTTTGGCATGTACCAGGGGTGAACAAAGTTCCCAAACACAACATCCACATACCAAAATCTTCATATGGCCAAGAGGCAAAGCACACACATATACACACAAACCTCTCCTGCTTCATGAGTGGCTGGTGGAGTCCGTGCTTTATGATCATGGCTGCTGAGATTGAAGAGCAGCTGCAATGAAGTAAGAGAGGACCGTTAAAGCAGCATGGGGCCCAGGACTAGCCCTGGCCAGGAGCCACACTTGAACTGCTCAAGAGTCATATGTGCCCATCCCTGACATAGACCGTGAGGCCAGGCACCAGTGAGAGATTAACAGAAGGGCCCATGGAATCTCAGCAAGCAGGAGGCACCTAAAGTTCCAGGCAGAGCAAGTGTCACAGCCTGCCCCTCAACCTTTAGTCCCCAGTGTCTCTTTTGAGACATAGTCCTCTTAAGGCGTCCCCATCTCCCAGCCAGTGACCTGACCACAGAAGCAGTTCTGCATGTGATAAACAAGGTACGTGATGGGAAAAAACAGTATACCGGCTTGTAGAAAGGGACCCAGCATCTTTGGACTTCTCAGACTATGGCAGTGAGGACATTGGAAACACCTTGGAGGAGTATGGCCTAGCCACTCTTCCAGGGAAGGAGTATTTTACCTGCAACAAGGGATCCCTCCCTTACCCAGCTTGCAAGAAAGGGGGTTGTGTGGGGTAGCAGTGCCCAGACAGTTCTGCCAGGTATCATCATCTTACTATTGTACAAGCAGCATGCGGGGTTTTCCTTACCACTTCTAGCTCCAGCTCTCTTACTTGGGCCACAATTTGGGCTCAATGGGGCTACTCTGGAGTAAGTTGTTTGCAACATGTATTCTGTAACCACAGAAGCCATTTTTGTGCAATCGCTAAAGCTAACCAATAAATTCATTCAGGAGCCATTTATAAATAGATTTTATTTAAAAGTCAATTTACATAAAATAGGATACTCTTAAAAACTGCATATGTACAATGGAAGAAACCCCAGCAAGTGCATAAAAAATGCCTTCAATACATTAAAAAAAACTTCAGTTTTCAGATAAAATGAACCTTCGCACCAGACACACACACACACACACCAGACACACACACACACACGTGCGCGCGCGGACACCACATTTAAGACCAAACATAACTTTACAGTCCTCTAGTACAAGTGTTGGCAAACATTCTCAAAACATTCTAGCTGGTGATGTTAAGGACACAAGGGAAACGGATTTCTTTTAACTCTCCCCTCCTCTCCCAGTTTCTAAACTCTGTTGTACAAAAATAAGTCTTCATATTGACAGTGTTCCCATAGGCAGTTCAAGTTACATATAAAATAAAATGGTTTTGACATTACAAAATAAAAATTAAAATCCCCCATCAGAAAAAAGGAAGCATTGAGTGTTCATTCTTTTCACCCCTCCCCAAATAAAAAAGGACATAGGAATTAAGTGTGGAAGCAAGATAGATATCAATCTATCACTGGAAACAGGAATATAAACAAACCCTTTCATTGGTAATTAAAGACTTGGAGGGTACCATTAGACTACTGTACAACAGCAGGTAAAAAAAAATATTGGTCCCTACCAACTATTTACATAATTGCACTTTTTAAAAAAGAGAGAGAGAGAGATCACAAACCACCAGAGTTCTCTTTTGCTCCAAGAAAGAACTCTAGCAGACAGGTCCCAGAGTTCTGTCCTTTATAGTTTTTATAATGGTGCTCCTGGAAGGTAAAAGTTATCTTTAAGAGTCCTTTTCCTGTTCCTACTGCATCATTACAGGCATCCTAGACAATGAGGTCCCACAGCTCTGCTTTCAGGGTTGCTACAAAAGAAAAGGGAAAAGCCATTAGCACTGCACCACATAACTAACACACTTCACACAGCTCCTAGAAGAGGTGCATGGCTTCCTCTTCCTCCCTGGCCTCATTTCTAGCCTTAAATCAATTCCAGTGCAATTTAAGGCTTGCCCATAAAGCTATGTGCAAGTGATTTATTGCCCTAATGGCTGTAAAGTACAAGCAGAACTTGGCCCATATGCCGTTTTTCAATCTGTCCATGAAGGGAGGGGAAGGGGAACCCACACCCACTGAAAGTAGTTTCCTTCCTCCTCCTTCTGGATTTTCCAACTGAATCTGGTTTTGAGATGTGGAGGGAAAAGACAAACTTTCAGGAAATACAACAGGTTTCCACAGGATTTTCACCCGGTCAGTGCGAGCTCTACTAACCCTCCCTCCAGCACCATCATAAGCACATTCATTTGCATACTTTTATTTAAACTTGTAATGCGAAAGTGAAGCGCCAGAAACGCAACAACAAAACCTTCCAGCGCTAATGAAACCCGGAGTCTGGGGGGTTTGGGGTTTCTATTTTTGCAGGTAGAGTCTGGGCAAAGTTAGGCACAAGCTCTCAGGCACTGCTTCCACGTTTCCCCTGGGTCTAGAAGAGGTGCTTAAGGTGGATTCAACACTTGCAATACAGCCGGTACCATCTAGGGGGGTGGGCGCAAAGCGCTCCTTGCCATGCCCTCCGAATTCTTTGCGTTACGCTACCTACGCTGCAGTGGGCGCCTGGCTTCGGATGCAAGTGACTGTACATGCGCCTCGAGCACCCTTACCTGGCTTGGGGGGGGAGGGGGGGTGTCAGTAGTTCCCGAACCAGCTGGTGAAATCCAGCAGCTCGCGCTCCTCGGGGCTCAGCGCCCCTTCATAGCCGCTCTCGTCCGAGGAATAAGCCGAGTGCGGGGATCCGGGCATGGAGTTGCCTTCCCGGCCTTCGGGGGAGGAGGCAAAAGAAGGCGAGGCGGAGGAATAGGAACAGCCGCCAGTAGCAGCGCAGGGAGCGGGCCGCCCCGGCGGCAGGAGCCCGTCCGGGAAGACAGCGCTGACGGCATCATGCTCGTCGAGCAGCTGCTGCAGGGCTCGGATGTACTCCACGGCCGAGCGCAGCGTCTCCACTTTGCTCATCTTCTTGCTGGCGGCGCCGTTGGGCACGTGCTGGCGCAGGGTCTGGAAGCCCAAGTTCACCAGCTTCACCCGGTTCCTCTCGCGCTCGTTGCGCCGGGCTACGGCCGCCGCTCCCCCAGTCGCCGCCGCCGCCTGCTGCTGCTGCTGCCCTGCTGCCAGCGGCCCCGGGAAAGCCAATCGCCTCTTGCAGCGCAGCAGCTCGGGCGAGCTGGAGCGCCGCTTGGAGGCTTTGCAACGCGCCGAGGAGGAAGAGAGGGGGAGCTGAGCCTGGCCAGGGCAACCCTTAGCCGCCGCCAGCTGCTGCACCAAGGAAGAGGCAACCGGCTGGAACTTCATCCCCAAGGAGCCGGCGCTGCAGCCGTGCAGAGGGAAACTTTTGCAAGGGAAGGGTGGCTGTTGCATAGCAGCTGCGATTGCCCCGCCGTTCATCGTGGGGCATTTACCCTGCTCTCCGGGAGCCGGGGCAGAAGAAGGTAAATGGGGGTGGGGGCGCACTTTGCAAGGAGCTAAAGTTTGAGAGCAAAGTGAGCTCTGCGGCTCAATGCAAAAGTTGGAAGCGTGCCCCGCGCGTGAAGCCCCGGCCGCTTCAGGCAGTCACACGCGCAGCCCTAGCCCTGCTCCCTTGCGCGCTGTCAACGTGCCTCTGCAGCAGGTTTCTCCTAGCGCTGCCCCTTATCAACACGCGCTCCTGCTGCTGCCGCCGCCGCTCGCGAGCCCCGGGAGCAGCACGCGACGCGCCGTGCGCCACACACACAACTCCCCCCTCCCCCCCAGTCTCCCACCCAATGGGGAGTTCGCTTGGCAGCTTCGTACGCCCGGCGCGTGGCTCCCGGCGGAGGTTCCATAAACAATCCCTCCCCCTAGAGAGGAGCACGCGCTCGGATTCATTTGCATCCCAATGCCAGGCAGCCCGGGGTCTGGGCAAGCTTCAGTCCTTCTACCTGAGAACTGCAGTACATGCATACCTGCTTTCTGCTCCACACGCTTGCACGTCGTCTGGTTGGGGCGATCTGTTCCCACACACTTACGCTAAGAGTTTATCTTGCACCAAATTTACCACAGGATTAATTAACCTGGATTTGGAGATGTGCAGTTGATACGGGTTTATTTACTCTTTCAGAAACCTCTGGTTAAACGTTTTTTATTTGGATGATAAATACCTTTTTGGATAAATTAAATTTGTTTGCAAGGAGGTGAAACTAAAGACTCTTAATTCGGATTAAGAGTGTTCACGCTGGGGTTTAATGAACTCTGTGGTGTCACCCTTTTTAGAAACACATTACTCTAATTGCCTGAAGTAGCTTCATGTAGAAAGTGACTTTAGACACCTAAGAGAGTATCCTGTCAATCCATGGCTTTATTTTATATCCCCAAAGTAAAGTTTCTTTAACTGAACTTTTTGTCAAAGTTGCATAATCAGCTTCCTACTCCTGTTTTTCCACAAACACTTGACAAACCTTTAAAGATTCAGTACAGTTTAATTCTTGTTTATATAATAATAAACTCTGTGCAACACTTTCTTAAGCAATTGCTACACATACATTTTTTCAACCAAAGGTCACCTTGGGGATGAACTCAAGCACAGAAAGAAAAAAGAAAAAAATCTATAGAAGGTGTGGAAGGGAATTTCCACAAGGAAAATAGAAGGAATAGAAAATGTGCTTCAAGGTTTTAAATGAGAGGCTCCCTAGGTGGGGTCATATCTGCAAATGGGGCAGTGGTCTCAAATGATATATATTTGCGTGTATTTACTCCTATCTGGGATGGAATTAAGCTCAAGTCTCAAGATGGTGTGTTGTTGCAGACAAAAAGTTTGGGAACCACTGGTGTAAAACTTTAGGATGATACTTCCATGCAGGGACAGATAATCTTGCATTTATTTCATGCCTAGTTTCTTTGACTAGTGGAGTGCTAGGCACTGAAAGATTGAGTTTGGGTGAAGGGAGTGGAGATGAGGACATCCACTCAAGGACAGAGGATGGTCTCATGGTATAACATAGATCCATGATCTGGACCCTCCTCTTTGGGTGCCTTTAGATGGACACCTGCTTCACTCCTGCCCCGCCTCACCCCTGGGTGGCCTGCCCATGTGGAGGTGGACCACCCTGGGGTGAGGAGCATGTGCCGCCCGTTCCAGGCCAACTCAGCTCGCAGTGTTCCAGAATATCCTGGAGCACTTTGAGCAGAGTAGGCTGCCCAAACCCAGAGGTGGAGCAGCGATCCGTCTAAAGGATGGCCAGCCGGCCACCACAGTTCTGCTCCTGGCTGTGGGTTACCCCAGCAATGGCCATAGAGCTACAGGCAGCAGCCTAGAGTTGCTGCCGATCCACCTGCAGCTCTATGGCAATTGGCAAGGAGGAGGAAGTGCAGGTTGGTGGTGGTCTCAGTTTAAACCTGCCATCACCAGAGCAGACCCAGGGGTGCCCCCACCCCAGAGCAGAACCGGGAATGACCACCCTCAGGCCTGTCTAAAAGCACGCATTCTTTCTCCACCCTGTGTGCAACCCTGCCCCCAACTCCTTTGTAGCTCGCAGATCTTGTACTAATTTTCAAAGTGGCCTGAGGGAGGGGAAAGTTCCCCACTCCTGGTGTAGGCAAATTCCACTTTAAAGGCAACAGCATGGCTTTGTGATCAAGTAACTACCCTGGGAGTGAGACAATATGAGGGTTTCATTTCTTAGCTCTGTCACAGACCAAGTGTCCTTGGGCAAGGTACCTAATTTCTCTGTGCTTTGGTTTGCCCATTTCTAAAATAATGTATGAAAAACAAACACTTGTTTTGTTGCTACATGTATGACATCTGACTTAAAGCACTAGCAAGAAAGACCTGCCTTTTCCTCCATAAATGCACACTTCACTCGAGTCCAGTGTGACCACTGAGTATGATGGACATCCTGTCCTGAGCAGCTTCCTTCTGAGGGGTGCTACTAAGGGGATTGTGTGAAACTGTCAGTGCTGCCCCCTGAAGGGAGACATCCTGAGACTCCTGTTTTCTGTCAATCTGATCAGTCGGGAGCCTGAGCAGACTCCCCACAGCACAAACCCTGAGTTTGGACTTGTGTAGTGAAGGGGAGTGGGAGGTACAATGGCTTTGTCCTTGGCGTCTGACTGATTAGTGCTGGTCCTGACTTTACAATCATTGTTTCTAAAACCATAGAGCACAAATTTATCTTTGCTGCCCTCAACTGTCCCTTCTTCAAACACTCCTTTACCCAACTACACCTGCCTAAGCTGTATTAGAAAAAGAGAAATTTTACTGTCTGTTTGTTTTTATGTTCACATATGTAATCCCCCCTCCATGGGCTGGGGCTGGTCATATGTTGTTCCTAGGTTACTCATCAGTCCAATGTGGGGCATTAACAAACGAGACGGTAGCTCACATCAGGTGCCCATTTATATATGTCCCCCTGCCCATTTGTTAGGTGTTCACCCCCACCAGCCACGTGGCCACCACCCACTCGGCATGCAGCATGTGGACTAAATGTGCGCCTATGTGTCCGCGTCCCTTCAATTAGGTTGTGTGCAGCCTTGCAAGCATACAGGTTGGCCAGCAGCACCATAGAGTCGCAGGCGAAAAGCTTAGAGCATTCCAAGGAGTAACCACTTCCTGCCCCTCTCTCCACTTTTGCTCTCACTGACCTGCATGTAATGTCTGCCTTAAAAGCCCAGTCCATGCCAAATTCAAACGTCTTGTTCCAGCTCATCCTGGTTTTCAGCACACAGAGGACTGGTGGGGGAGGGAGGCACCATGCCGGGATGGCAAGGAAGAAAAGGTACCATGGTGGAACGGCAGGCTAGTGGGGAGCAGGGAAGCACCGTCGCCAAACGCTTCTCTGCAACTTCCGCCCGCGGATCCGCAGGAGGAGGAAAATGTACCCCGAGTCTGATCTCACCCGCAAGAGAGCGCGCCCAGCAGCCCCCAAAAGGGGCAAGCGGGGGGGGGGGGGAAATAAACTGACTTTGCAAATAACTAAAAGCACTTTTAAAATAATTAATGTTCAGTAAAATTCAATAAAGTTAAATTAAAGTCTATATTGTTAACTCAAGTAGTTATATTTTCACAATTCATGGCTTCTGTGCTTATTCTGGGAAAGGTCAGAGGTTTGTGGGAGTGGGAGCAGTGGAGAATAGCGGTATGGCGTAGCGATAAGCCACTTTGGGGAGGGGAAGGGAGATGGCAGGTGCACCAAAAATGGCTATGCCATCTCTGGCCATCTGCTTGCACATGCGAGTGGGGACACACTTGGGGTGGGGCAGTGGGGAATGGCAGTATGGCATAGCGATATGCTGCTTTGGGGGCTGGTGGCCAGAAGCACTTGCCCTTGAGGGTGGGGTCGGGGGTAATGAACTGGGAGTGAACAACTGGGGCAATCTATTCCCTGCTGTTCACTCGCAGCTCCCGACAGTCAGAGGTGACATCCCTCAAATCTACTTGGCTAATAGCTGTTAATGGGCTCCAAGAACCTAGCCAATCCTTTTTTAAACCCAGCCATTCTACTGGCCTTGACCACAACCTCTGGCAACAAATCCCCCAAGTTAATTGTGTGTTGAGTGAAAAAAATACTCTCTTTTATTTGTTTTAAATCTGCTGCCAGTTAGTGTCATGGAGTGTCCCCTTGTTCTAGTGCTATTTGAGAGGTAAATAGCCACTCCCTATTTACTGCCATTTAGTTGCCAAGTCACCCAGTCTCACAAAGTTCCTCCTGCAATCCCTCACAATCGGTTTGGGTTTAACTACCTCGAATAACTTTGTGTCATCCGCATATTTGATTGCCTATTTACTCCCTTTTCCAGATCATGAATGAATATATTAAACAACACCGGTCCCAGTACAGATCCCTGGCTGTATTTAAATACCACTTAGTCCTATCCCTTTTTTCCAATCCTTTAACCAGTTACCAATCCACAATAAGACACTGCCTCCTACCCCATGACTATTACATTTCCTCAAGAGTCTCCAATGCGTGAGGGACCTTATCAAACAGTTTCTGAAAATTCAGATACACTATATTGACTGGCTCACCCTTATCCATATGCTTATTTACAACCCAAAAAAAATTCCAATCAATTACTGAAGCACAACTTCCCTTTGCTAAATCCATGTTGACTTTCCCCCATTATATTGTGTTTATCAATATGCCCAATAATTCTGTTCTTCACAACCATTTCCACCAGTTTTCCTGGTAACAATGACCCTTTTCACATGAGATGCCCCCACCCATCTCCATGCAGTTTTGCTGCATGGAGATGGGTGGAGGCGCCCGTGTGAGTGCCACGGGGGCGCGCGCATGCTCCCACGCTACACCCATCTCCACCCATCACCCATCCATGGAGGAATGGGCTCCGATGCTCCATGGGTGGAGGTAGGTGGAGATGGGTGTGTACCTGTGGGAATGGGAGCACACCCATCCCCCACCCACCACAGACCATTTAAAAAGGGCCGATATCAGACTCACCAGTCTGTAGTTTCCAGGATCGCCTCTGGAGCCCTTTTTAAATATCGGTGTTACATTTGTTACCCTCCAGTCCTCAGGTACAGTGACAGATTTTATCAATAATTTTGGGGTGGGACATCAGGGCAAATATCGGTTACCGGATTTAAAAAAACTGGCTTACCTGGTTAATACCAGTTTACCGGTACCGGATCTTTTACATTGATTTCAATGGGGAACTGTCCCCATTGAAATCAATGGAGAGAGAGAAAAAAACCTCCCCCCTCCCCCTCCCAGACTGTGCGGGTGGAAGGGGGGAAAGACTTTTCCCCTAAGTCCCTAGTGTGGGCTCCGCGCCGCCGCTGGCGACCCAGAGCCCGCACCAGCAGCAGGTAAAGTACCGGTACTGTACTGATCCCTGGGGTGGGGGGTGGTTTACTTTAGCACACACCCCACCCCAGGGATCACCCTACCTCCCCACCCAGGGATCGCTGACGCCTACCTTGAGCTCCAGGCGGCGGCAGCGGTTCGGAGGCTTCAGCGCTGGCTGTGGCTGCCGGCTTCAGCACGCTACTAGGCCTTCCAGGGAACTTCCGGAAGTTCCCCAGAAGGCCTAGTAGAGTGCTGAAGCCGGCAGCCACAGCCAGCGCTGAAGTTGCCGGACCGCTGCCGCCGCCACCGCCCAGAGCTCAAGGCTGTCTCTTATACACATCTAGATGTGTATAAGAGACAGGCCTGGGAGGGGGAGAGAAACGCAGTTTTTTTGTGGTGTTTTTTTTACATTGCAGCCATTCATTGGAATGGCCGCAATGTAAAAAAATCCGGCACGGGGATCCGGTACCGGACCCCCCAATACCGGAATAATCCGATACTGCCGGTACACCAAAATACCGGCAGTATCGGATACCGGATGATCCGGTAGTCCCACCCCTAAATCGATAGGTTACAAATTACCAGTAGTAGGTCTGCTATTTCATGTTTGAGTTCCTTCAAAACTCTGGAGTGAATACCATCTGGTCCCGGTGATTTGTTACTATTTAGTTTGTCAGTTTGCTCTAGAACCTCTTCCAGAGTAGCACTAATTTGTGACAGTTCTTCTGATTCACCACCTACATAGATATTCCTTTTTCTATTCTGAATAACTGCTAACTTTACTTGAAATGCACCTTTTTTTCCTGTTGTGCACACAAGTAGGCAAACAAAAGCCTTCATCCTTATGCTTGAAAGCTGTCGACAATTTTTTATGTACAGTGGTTACAAGCAACAGTCTTCCATTATGACACTGGCGAAGATAAGTTTAGCTTGGTCCGTCCTATTCTGCACATATTGGAGTTTGAAGAGTCATGTCTCTGGGATGAAACATGAAGCCTTCCAGTCCCGATTTAGGCCATTCCTGCACGGTGTATTAGCGGTGGGATGGTAATAAAGACTGGTACACCATGTTTCCTGTTTGAGGGGGAAAGCAGTTTTCTGGGAGGTAGTGCCTTCTGCCTTGGAAAGGGGCTAAAGCCTTTTAAAATAGTTTTTGTGTATCTTCTCTGAAGCATGATGGTGATGTGTAGACAGAACCTGTTGTAAACTAGAGGGGAGGTTTGATGAAAGTCGTTTGGGAAGACACAGATATTGATAAGTCTCGTTTCCATGGGAATAATTGTGGTGGGGGAGTCATCCCCTACAGATTTCCTGCTCCCACAGTTCCAGTGGCATGGGGATGGGGTTTATGTGAGTCAAGGTGATCCAGTATTCCCCATGTATTTAAACCCAAAGTTATGCCACTGCTTTACCATACCTACCAGCCTGAAAAATCTGAGACAAATCTTTAATGTAGACTAGAGGCCCTGACTCTCCATTGCCTTGTATTTTATATCTTCTATATTTGTGCAAAGTATAAAACATGTCTTCTGAAAAAACAAATGTGCGGGCACAAATGTTATTTGTGCCTGCAAATAAATAAATAAATAGAATGTGCTTAAGGTATGCGGCTTGTTTAAATTGTTGCTGCCTTTATTGCCTGATAACAAAT
The DNA here is from genome assembly GCA_003113815.1 of Sphenodon punctatus. Taxonomy (NCBI): domain Eukaryota; kingdom Metazoa; phylum Chordata; class Lepidosauria; order Sphenodontia; family Sphenodontidae; genus Sphenodon; species Sphenodon punctatus. The sequence goes on from QEPC01003194.1 coordinate 4,729,619, forward strand.
CTCATTATTCACATTGAGATTTGGGCTAGACAAGTGCACTACTCACCCATGTTGACCAACCCTGACTATTTACCGCCCCCATGCACACAGGTTCTTACCTCACAACAGTCCCTATTACAGAGGGACATCCTTTCCTTGGGTGCTGAATCCCACTATCACATTTTCAGGGTTCAAAGTCCAAGAGAGAGGGAGACAATGGCCTTTTTTACACGGACGGCGCAGCAGCACCAATGGGTGGAGATGGGTGTGGATGGGTGGGTGAGCACACCCAGCGAACACCCAGTGGTGCTGAGCAGGGAGACATTTACACGGACAGTGCTGCAGGGAGTGGTGGGAAGGAAAGGGGAGGGGCCGGCAAACACCCAGCGACAAAACACCCATCCCAAGAAACACCTGGCGAACACCCGTGCAAGTACACGGACGGCGGGGAAGCCCCGCACAGCAATGGCACAACATGGCCGACCGAGGGCAAACGAAGCTGTGCAACGCAGCCCCGCCCCCGAGCTGCCAGGACCCACGTGGGCGGGGCAGGAGGGAGATGGTATGACAGCCGCTACAAACGAGCCGGCTCCACACAGCCCCAGCACAGAGCCCAGACAGTCCGGCGCCAGCCCCCCCCCCCCATACACACACACAGCAGAGTGGCACACACACAGCAGGCAACAGAAGCACACAGGGACGGGCCCATGGGGGGCAAGGGGGGGAATGCACCCACACAACACAGGCAACCCCCCCAACCCCCCCTGCAGAGGCACCCGCACAAGGGGAGAGGTCACAGCAAAGCACAACACGGACACACCGGGAAGGAACACGAAAGCCTTTAATAGAACGGGGAACCAGCAACAGGGGGCAACAACAACAGGGCAGGGAGGGGGAGGGGGCAACAGAAGGGGGGGCAGCACCAGCAGAGGCAGGTCCAGGACAACACCTGGTCAATAGGGCCAGCGACCTGGTACCAGCGCTTGGCCTGAGCGCAGTGCAGCTGCTCCAGGACATGCAGGAGAAGCTCCAGCAACTCCCCCTGCTCCCGGGTCCGCTCTGCGATCATGGCCTGCACTGTATGGGACAGAGGGAGAGAAGACAGCCATCAGAGCTGGCCCCAGGCACCAAGGAACAGAACCCGCCACGGAGGGACACAGGCACAGGGTCCAGCAAACAGCCAGCACACTCACGGATGTCATCGAACAGCCACCCCGCTGCCTGCATGTCCCACGCCACCCACTCCAGCTGCAACACCATCGCGCTCAGGCACAAGATCGCCAGCAGCACAACAACAGTAGCTGCAGGAGAGAAGGGACAGGGCACTGGGGAACGCCTGCACCAATGGGCCCTGGAAGGGCCAGGGGCCGCAACAGCACCAGGGGCACACTCCACACACTGACAGCCACACACCCCTGAGGAGCACCCAGACCCCTGCATGAAGGGGAATTGGTCGGGCCAAAGGCCGGGTCCGCAGCAACCCTTACTCAGCTGCCCAGCACCCATGGTGTCGCCGTCCATTCATCACCACCACCATAGACGACCCGCCCCAACAGGGGGTGACAGGGGAGGGGAGGGGCAGGGCCACACCAACCCACAGGCGAGTCCAGGGGGTGCCCGGCCAACTGCCCACTTCCACTACCACCCCATGAGCAAGCCCAGACAGCAGCGCCCATCAGGGAAGCCGCCAGGGGGACAAACACCACAGCCGCTGCCCACCCCACAGGCCCCGAGCCCACCAGTATACACCAAGCACACCCCCTGCAGACAACAACACAGATGGGGGCAGGAGGGCTGCCAAGGGGAAGGGGCACCCAGCCGCCACAGCAGCAACAGAAGCCAGGCAGGGCAGTCCATCACATAACAGCATTTTATTGGAGCTTGGGGAATGCAGGCCCCCAAGCACAGAGAGGCAGAGTACAGGGCTGCAGGTGGACCCATGGCTGGGCAAGAGAAGCACAACAGGAGGGCACAGGAGCGGCCGCACAGGGTGGGCGAGGGCACCAGGGCAGCCCCAGCAAGAGGGAGCAGTGGTCACCCAGAGGGGGCAATGGGGTCCAGGGAACCAGGCAGCAGCCAGCAGCAATGCAGATGGCAGTGCACAGCCCGATTGGAGGCACCGGGGGGGCAGACATTGCACCAGCCAGGGCACCGGGGGTGGCTGCAAGCGGGTGGCAGTGAGGCGCTGCTCATGGACGGTCTGGTGAGGGGGCCGGCAACCCTGGCGCTAGACCCTCCCAGGCGAACAGGGCCCTTCAGAAGCCTCGGGAGCACATATGAGCATCCACCAGGAAGCGGGAAAGGAGCAGATCTGCACCGGCGACTGCAGTCCGCACCGCTGGAAGGTCCCTCACCGATCGAAGGGAGGCAAGCTCTGCAGCGGAGGGGTCCCCGGTCTGGAGCAGCCCACCAGCCTCGGGGGACAGCAAGCCCAAGTCCCACAGGAGGGACCCCATGTCCGAGGGTGCGCACAGGATGCTGCAGGCATGCAGGAGGCTGCCAGTGTACAGACCAGCAACAGGGGGGGGGCCTGACAGCAAGGCGAGGCCAAACCCAGGTAGCTCCGTCAGCAGGCGAGCCACCGTTAACTCCGCAGCGGTCCACGGCACGACAGCAGCAGCCAGGTGCCCCCAAGGAGGCTGGCACAGGGGGGTGAAGCCAAGCTCAGACTCGGAATGGACCCAGCATGCCAGGGCCCCGACCTGGTGACCCATCATCCACATGTATCGTGGCAGGAGCTGGAAGCCATCCTCCGCCGACAGGTGGTCGCCCACCAACAGCTGCACGTTGGGGCTCAACCAGAGGACCACCAACAGCATGTCCTCATGGGGAGACCACCCCTCCCCAACATCCCTGGCTGAGGGCCCTGCAGAATTACTGGCCATGGTAGCAGTGGGGCCCGCTCCAGTGAAGCAACAGGCAGGAGACGGAGGGCTGTCGCAACTGGGACAAGCACAGACCGAGTGGCTACCCTCGCACACAGGCGGCCTTGCATGCCAGAGATAGGCTGGCCCGCTGTGGCCGCAACCCACATACAGGATGGAAGGGTTGCAGCACAGGTGCCAAGAGATGAAGGGGGCCATGGCCAGGCACTGCGCCCGGTCGTGGAGCCGAGGCAGGCATTGTATCCACACCGCACACAGCTGCAGCTTGCAAAGACAGACCCTGGCTGGGGGGACTGTAGTGCGGTTGCGGAGGCAGGGGTACCCTGAGGTGTGCGCAGTCCCATCCCCCCCCCCAGCAGGCATGCGGCCAGCGCATTCATGGGGACGCTCAGCCGGACCTGGCACCCGGTAGCCACCACGCACACCCCCAGTGCAGCACCAACCGGTGCCCTGCCCCCACCAGCCTACACAGTACATAAGGGACCCACTGCGGGCGGTCAGGCATGAGGCGGAGGGGCCATAACACTGGACCGAGCAGCACACTGAGAACGGGGACCCCGGGCTGGATGGACACAGAGGAGCTCCCATGATACCAGGGGAGAGTGGGCCGTGGGCACAGACCATACTGCGGCGTGTGCTGAGACCACAGCACGTGCCAGCGGAGTGTGGCTGAGAGTGGGGAGCTACAGAACTATGCTGCTGTGGGACGTGGACCCACAGGCCAGGGACGTGTTGCTGCTCCTCCTGGGTGCTGCCCTCCTGCTGCTGTGCATGCTGCTACAGCAGATAGCCATGCTCCGCCTGCCGGGTCACCGGTCTGTCCTCCTGGGGGCACGGCGGCGAAGGGCAGCAAACCTCAGGAGGACGGTGATCATGCGATGGGTGAGGTGGGCGGCTGTCCAACGCCGTGCCCTGTTGAGCTCCGTGGTGTCCCAGCACTGGTGCACAGGGCCAGCCCAATTCCCCCGTACCAACATGCCCAGGGAGGAGCGTTCCAGTGCATCTCAAAGCAGAACAGGGATCCCATCTGCCGCCGCATCGCTTCCCAAGCAGCTGAACGCCAAGCAGTGCCCGACCCACACCCATGTCCATAGGCCTGTGAACCCCTTCAATAAAGCTGGGTCCTACCTGTTACCTGAAACCGGGCCTCCATTCCATGTGTGGGCTAGGGGGTCCAGGGAACATGTCTCGTGGGTGGCCTGGGTGCGAGCGCCCTCCCCACACTGTCGGCGAGGGCCCCGCACAGTCCTGCCGGCCAACAGTTACCGGCTCACCTGTGCAGGTTCAGTGTACAACTGTTCCAGCCACCTCAACTGCATGAGGCCTCACTGGGCTAGCCCCCGGCCTCGTCGGCTGGGCAGGGACTGTACAGAGCCCCCAACATGTTGGTGCCCCCCTGCATGCCGCAACACCCACCACCCCTGGCCACATTTCCCGGGACAGAGGAAGTGAAAGCAAGGTAAAGGTACAACACATTTATTGGAGGGGGAAATGTAAATGGAAGGGGGATGGGGGTTAATGTCTGGGGCGCCCTCTCCCCCTCTTGGCCACACCACCAGTACTTGCAGGCTGGTGTACCCTGGCTGCAGCTGACTGCAGCACTCTCTGGCCAGATGGCCCGGCCTCCCTGTCATCCACTGGCCACTTCACACTGGCCTCCACTGATGGTCCCTGTGTGGAGAAACAAGATTGGGGTACGCGATCCTCATGTGCACTCACCTCTGTCCCATGTCGGGGCCCGGGCCACTGGATGCCCCATGGTCATCCAGGGAGCCCCCTACTTCCCACACGAGCATGACTCATGCCGTAGGGCACTCCCTGTTGGTGCGCACCCCTGGACAGCCCACCCATAGTATTATGGCACATGCTCATTCCAGTACAGCGTCACTGAGCAGGTACACATGCCTCTGGCAATGGCTGTTGCTCCCCAGCTTGTGTAGTGCATGTGCTCAAAGTGGCTTCAACAATGTGTTCCCTACCAGGGTCCTGCCTCGCGCAGGTCCCTGGATTCCTGGTGCCCCCCCCCCC
>QEPC01003194.1:4748805-4800363 GCA_003113815.1 Sphenodon punctatus
CCAGTCGCTTACATCAAGGACTGAGAAGAACTTATGGACCTTTGTAGGGTAAGATGCTTATTTAGGAACTCAACCAGTATAGATCAGGAATGCGTTATATTTACCTTTGATTTCTAGTAACCACTCTGTATCAACAATCTTGCTTATGTAATCAATAAACTAACTTCTTATCTTTATGAAGAAGTATCTGTGTCTAACATTGAAACACAAGTGAGCAACAAGAGTTCTCAAGCTCTTGTGAACCCAGAGAGTAAAGAGTCTGTAAACAGGAAGTATCGAGCCCTTAAGTGACAAGGGGTTGTCCCGGACCCTGCGGCAGGCTTGAATCAGTCAGAGAGAGAGAAATGATCCAAGTGGGCTGTACACGAGGGAAACTGAGTCACTCAAACCCGGTAAAGTGGGGGTGCGGACCTCCAACCCGTGACAGTGTGCGGAGAGACTTAGTGAACCCTGCCAGAGTGTTGAAATGTGTGAGAAAGGTGAGTGTTTGAGTGTGTGATTGTGTGAGCGATTGAAGGTGTGCGTGAGTGTCAAGAGTGCTTGGTGTACGCTCCCCTGTCTTTCCTCTGGGACCCTAAGGGCCTTTCCTATGTCAGTTTCCCCGAGGGTTGTATTTCTGGAACTCCCTACCTTGTTACCCTGGAACCCTCTCCCTGTGATCCCCACTTCCCTGGTCACCCTAACATTCCCCGGTGTGTGTGGTGTGGGTGCTGCGTGTCGGGAGGTGGGTTGTTAAGCAAACGAGGTGTGAGAGACTCATACTTGGCCCCGCTGATCGCCTTCCCTATGATGATCTGGCCTTCTCCCGTGCGGGAGAATTAAGGGCCACACAAGATCCTGAGGGACTGTTATAGCCCAAATTGGGTGCCAAACCAGAGGCGTGTGTGTGTCGAGAGTCTGGCTGCTTTCCCCTTCTTTCCTTCCATTTCCCCCTTTCCCTAACAGCAACTCAGTTCAGGGTTTCGAAGGCACGTTTTGGGGGAGATTAAAAAAACAACAACCTGACAACCCTCTTCTTGGAGGTTTCGTGGTTTTTCTTTGGTTTTTGTTTTGTTTCTTTCAAGGCAGCTACAGGCAAACTTTGCTTCCATTCACTGTAGGGTTGCATTGTGAATTTTAAACTTGGCAGACCCAGCACTCTCCCCCTTTGGTCTGCTCCTTTCCTCCCTGAAAGGGGAGACAGCTCCAGGTTTAAAAGTTTATTTTAGCTTTGATTGTGCCTATCTGCTATATGCATCTTAATCAGCTTTCACAATGCATCCTTGTGAGGACCCAAAGAATAGGGGCTTAGGCTGTGGGAGCTTTTGAATTTTTTGTTCTCGGGTAATTGTGATGGTGAAGGGGAGCTTGCTCTAATTAATTTAGTTAGTGTGTGTTTTAGTGAAGGAAGAGTTTAGTGATTTATAGCACAATGCTTTTATCTTTTTAAACAAGGAAGCCGCAGAGTGAATTAGCTATATTATTGGCGGTAGGTGAAAGACTAAATGGGCAGAGCCTGGGCCAGCACCCCCGGTTTCTGCAGCAGGGGAGAAATGTTTTAAGGAAACAATATGATGGTAATAATCTGGCTGCCCGTGGTTCTGCATGTAGATAATTCTGCAATTACCATGAAAGTATTTGTTTCCCTCCTTGTTCACAATCCTGAAAGGAAGCCCAGACATTTTTAAGTCAATCCTGGCTCCCTAAAGTGTGGTTGCGCACTGGCATCAGAATCTCGGAGGGGGGGGGGGTTATCCTAAAAAAAATTATTATTGGGGGAATAGAAAACTATTGGGCTTGAAGACAGCATTTTGATGTACTTTCAGACATCACACTTTCAAGTGGTAACTGGCCGTACCGTGGATTTACCACAGAACATTTGCTTGGATGCATTCACATGTCACAAATTGCCACCTGTGGAGTGGCACACCATGGCTTTGCCTCTGATTTAATGCATGGGAGCATTTTTATTTTTTTTTGCATGTTTGAATGGCTGCACCATGTGGTATCACAAGGTGGTCCACAGTAGACACGCCCTGAAAAATATCCCCCCAAGACAAAACTGTGGTACTCTCAGTGAAGTCCCAATAGATGGTAAATGTGGTTCAGCATTATGAGCACTTCTGCCACATAGTTACCTCTTGATTATTCCATTATAGTCAGTCCTGAAAACATCAAAAGAACCCTACTTCAGATTTACCATGTGGTAGAGACTTACTTCTAACACAGATCAGGCATTTATAGGAATGTCCTTTGTCGATAAGCTGATTTGCCACAGGTTTACCATTTCTTTTATTATTTGAAACAGCGATGTTTGAGAGTACCCTGAACAGCCATCTCTGCAGCCTATAGTAGAGCCGAATTGATGCTAGCCTGCGAAGTAGGAGCATAGAGAAGAGTACAACAGGCCCTTCTTGGCAACCCCTGTGCAAAGAATGCCCCCTCCATGTTCCTTTAAAAGGGGTTAAGAGAAAATAGGGACAGGGTTCTTTCTCCCTGTCAGACACATCCAGAGTGAACCAAAAATAGAGAGGCCTGTATAATTTTCTTCTTGTACATCAGAGTGAGAGGCTATGCTCTCTGAGTGAGCGCCCTCTTGTATGGTACGACTCTGCACTGCTCCTACACAGAGCAGCATCCAGCTGATAACGTTACATAAAATTACTCCGTGTAGGATTTTGCTCATTGTCTGCTTGCTTGCTAGCACCACCCTTGACTAGCTTGGATGGCTGAGCACCAGTACCAGAAAATACTGAGGGCCTGCATAGCTTAACTGATACCACATCAGCCTTTTAATCTGAGGGTCTGGAGTTCAAGTCCCTGTTCAAGCATTGTTTCTCTCATGAGTTGCGCTGGCAAACCTTTCTTGCCTGTGCCAACTTTTGTGGAAGACGTGGAGAAAGTGATAATTGTGCCACTTGGTGAAAGCTGATTGGGTGTGTGTATACAACACATCACCCATTTCTTATATTTCCCCCCCTAGAACATCCCCGCCCCTCCCCTCTCTGTGTGAAGTTATTTCTCCTCTAGATAAAAGAGTAGAGCTGAAATGGGTAGTGGGGTTATTATTTGTGGATGGGATTCACATTTACAGGTAGCCCTTTTGAGTATCCAAATAATATAAATGACCAAAATGGGTACTTGCATATCATTTTAAAAATTATTTGGTCCAATTATTTTAGTTTTTTACTTACTTTGGTTACATCGTTTTTGGTAATTTGTGCATTCATAATAGTGCCAATATTGCAAAAACAATGTGACCAAAATAACCAAACTGGGAAAAACAAATAACTGAAATGGATACATGACAAAGCATAAACAGATATTGGTTGTTGCCTTGAAGTGACATTTTTGGTTCAGGCTGGGCGTATCTGATGGGTTTACCTGTTTCTAATGGTACGAGTGTCAGCTGTGCTAAAGAGCACGCGTAGCCGTTCCTAATTTGGTATTGCCAGGGAGGAAACCACAAGCAACCACAAGTCCATCCTGTGGCTTCCATATCTTATCTCTCCTTGCCAGCCAGAAAACATCCCAGTGCCATAGGCAGAAATTGCCATGGAGATTATCCAGCTGCCCTTTAATCCTTTCATTGCTTCTTTGGATTTAATTGGGAAATCGTTCTCCACTGAGCTACCATTCATCCAAAGGGTATATCAGTCATACCAGGTAAGTTCAGCTGCACTGGTCTTACGAGCGTTTGCTCCATTGTCTAGAATAGAAAGATTGGCTGAATTGTTCTTTGGTGTGTTAATGATCTTGGTTCTCCAGTATAGCATGCTAAGAATTGGACTTCATCCAGACTTTTGGGAAGATATAAAATGCTAAATAAAAGCAGGTTGAGCAGTGAGATTTTAAGGCTGTGCAAAGTGAAGTGCACCTTGCTTACAGTCCTGGCCTCTTTTTTTATTTTTTATTTTAAACCAGAGGTTCCCAAGCTGTGAATCAAGACCCTCAATGGGCTCCACTGGCATAACTATAATAGGGACCGGTAGTACAACTGCATCATTTGCCCCCACCCCATGTGAGTGGGTTCCAGGTGGATCATAGTAAACCTGGCTAGAGCTCTAGTGAAGGTGGGGCCTTGGGTGCCGAGGGGGAGCACGGGAAGCTGGAATCCCTTCCCCCTCTGAGAAGTAGCAGGGACCACGAGGGAAGAGTCCACAAACATTGCTGATCTCTGGAGGAGCCTCAGGAGCAGCCATAATGTTTGAACACACATAGAGCAGTTGTTAGGCATGGCAGTAGCAGCCCAGGCAAATGGGTGGGATCCGCTCCAGCGTTGATAGCACCAGACTGTTCTCAGGAGTTCCAGTGGCAGCATGAGATTGCAGCTGAATCCCCCCCCCCCCATTTGCCTGAGCTCCTGGCCTCCTGCACCCCCAATTTGCACTCATAACTCCTCTTGCACCCACCCGTTGTGGTCAGGGCAGGTGGGGCAGTTGCGCATTTCACCACAGACATTTGGAGCAGCCAAAATGCACAAGATGCCTACCTGGCCCTGCCTGCTCGCTGGTGGCAGCTGCAGGAGGAGGAGCATCAGACGGCAGGGGCGAGGGGGCAGGGCACAGGTGGGCCCTGCTTCATGCCCAGGTCTTTGATGAGAGCCACACTGCCATCAACATAAGGGGAGCCTTGGACACCATGGTGGAGGGGTGGCTAAGGGAGGAAGCCCCATTCACTAGTATGGGTTCGTGGTAACTGATAATGCCGCGAACATGAAGAAGGCAGTGCTGGAGGGCAGGTTCCAGCACATCCCCTGCGCTGCCCACACCCTTCACCTGGTGGTGAGGGATGCCCTGGGCCTGAGGGAGAAAGCAGCAGAGCGCAGCAGTATCCCCCTTACCCTGTTCACTGAGAAGGACAGGAAGATTACAGGGTACTTTAACAAGAGTGTGAAGGATGGTTGCCTCTTGAGGGAAAAGCAAGGAGAGCTGGGGGTGCAGGAGCACTGCCTCGTGGAGGATGTCAGCACCAGGTGGAGCATCTGGTGGAGCAGGGGCGGGTCCTGCACAAGGTAGCCTCAGAGGGGGAGATTGGGGTGGAAAGGCCACTAGGGCGGGAGGAGTGGGAAATGATGGCCCAGGCCGTGCATGTCCTTAAGCACTTTAAGGACGTGACGGAGAGCCTGAATGCGGCAACGGCCACCCTGAGCCAGGTGACACCCCCCCGCCCCCCGTCCGAAGTCTCATCAGGAGGATGGAAGGCTTCTTGAGGGACCAAGGCGGGGGGGGGGGGGGGAGGAGGAACGGCAGCTTATACCAGAGGTGGTGGCCCTGGTACAAAAGTTGAAGGAGGGGCTGAGCAGGCATTCACAATAGTGCCAATATTGCCAAAACAATGTGACCAAAATAACCAAACTGGGAAAAACAAATAACTGAAATGGATACATGACATTCGCAAACGGCCCCTGCCCAAACCAGCTGGACCCCAGGGTGAAGGCGAGCTTGGCAGCTTACACGGCAGACTTCACCCTGAGGAAGCATGCTCTGGTGGAGAGGGTACAGGCAGTCAAGAGGGTCATGCAGCAGCAGCAGCAGGAGGGTGGAGATGGAGAGCACTCCTAGGAGCAGGAGCAGCTCCTTGGCCATCAGCCGCCCCGAGTGAACCACCCCAGGGCAGGCAGCATGGACACATGCAGTTAGGGAGGAGGTTGGCAGCAGCAGCAGGCAGAGGGAGCAGGAGCCTGACACTGCAGAGCGGGCAGTGGCAAAATATCTCAAGGAGCCGGTGGTGGATCCCAGCAGCAATCCCCTTCTGTACTTGGCAGAGAAGGGGAAAATATGGCAGGCTCTGACCAGGGTGGCACAGGAGCTAGTGCCCTGCCCACCACCCAGCGTGCCCAGCGAATGGGTGCTTTCAGCAACAGGGAACAACGTGAGTCCTCACCGTCTGAGGCTGGGGTACTGGGTTGGTGGAGCAGCTCTTGTTCCTAAAGGTCAACCTGCTGCTGTTGGCTTTCCCTGAGCTGGCCTTGGACTCACAGCGAGGGTAGGGGCACACAAGAGAGAGAGAGAAGCTCCCTGCTAACAGAACGAGAGAGAGGGTGAGACACACTCCTGCCCATGCTGTCACCCGCCATACATGACCAGAGAGACACACAGACAGGCTCCCAGCTGCTATAATGAGAGAGACTCCCCGCTGCTAGAATGAAAAAGACAGGCTACCCACTGCTAGAATGAGAGAGAAACAGAGAACCTCCCTGCTGCTAGAATGAGAGACAGAGAGAGGGGCTGGGAAGAGAGAGAGAGGTGCATCCTGCTTAGGGATGTGCAAACGTGGTTCAGGGCTCGGCCCGAACTCGGGGTGTTTGGGCCATTCGCGAACGGCCCCTGCCTAAACCAGCTGAACAAAGTTCAGGTTCCGAACCCATTCGGGCGGGGGACAAGGGGGAACCCGTTTTTTCCCTCCCCCTTCAAGACTGCGCGGGTGGAAGGGGTGCCGGGGCTCACCTACGCACCCACCCTGCGCAGCCTTGGGAAAATATATATAGAATTTTTATTTTATTTTAAACCACCCCAGGGATCGCCCTACCTGGTGGTGCTGGGACTCCAGGTCTGGCGGTGGCAGTGGTAGCGGCAGCGGCAGTAGGTCCTGCGGTGCTCCGGAGTGCTTCATGCCTCTACTAGGCCTTCCGGGTCAGGTGACCCGGTCACCTGACCCAGAAGGCCTAGTAGAGGCATGAAGTGCTCCAGAGCGCTGCAGGACCTGCTGCCGCCACTGCCAAACCCAAAGCCCCAGCACCACCAGGTAGGGCGATCCCTAGGGTGGGGTTTTAAAAAAAAATGTTTTTAAAAAATTCCGAGGCTGCGCAGGGTGGGGGGGGAGGTGAGCCCTGGTGCCCCTTCCACCTGTGCAGCCTGAGGAGGGGATGGGGGAGAACGGGTTCCCCCCGTCCCCCGCCCAAACGGGTTCTGCCCTCCCGAACAGGTTTGGGCCTAACACCACGAACCCCAATGGTTTTGGGGGGGTGAACCCCGAATGGGCCGAACACCAAACCCCCTGGTGTTCACACATCCCTAATCCTGCTCAAGCTCCCACCTGCCTGACTACCTGCTTCTCCGATGCCACACACCGCCGCCCACTGCCAGAGAGCATCTCTCTCTCTGTCACCCCCCCACAGAAGCATGCCCTGCTGCTGCTACTGCCACCGCCACCGCTGCTGCCAAACTCCCACCTGCCCAACTGCCTGCTTCTTCCATGCCACACGCTGCCGGAGAGCCTCTCTCTCTCTCTCTGGCACTCCCACACAGAAACATGCCCTGCTGCCACCGCCACTGCTCCTGCCAAGCTCCCACCTGCCCGACTGCCTGCTCCTCCCATGCCACATGCTGCCACCCACTGCCAGAGCCTCTCTCTCTCTCTCTGGCACCACAACACAGAAAAATGCCCTCCTACTGCTACCACTGCTACTGCCAAGCTCCCACCTGCCTGCTCCTCCGATGTCACACACCGCCGCCCGCTGCCAGAAAGCCTCTCTCTCTCTCTCTGGCACTCCCACACAAACATGCCCGGCCCCTGGCTGTTCCAACTGCGGTGCTGTCTACAAACTGATATAAGCTACCACTCCAGTCCCAAGAACCATCATCAGGGTTCTGGGGCTGTCATTCCACTGCATCCAGAAGCTGCCACTCCAGTCCCAGAACCCACCATCAGGGTTCTGGGGCCGTCATTCCGCTAAAGGAGAGCTATCATTCAACTGCATCCAGTAGCTGCTATTCCAGTCCCAGGACCCATCATCAGGGTTCTGGGTCCATCATTCTGCTCACAGGGAGCTGTCATTCCACCGCATCCAGAAGCAGCCACTCCAGTCCCAAGACCCACGATCAGGGTTCTGGGGCCTATGCTCCAGTCACAGGGGGCTGTCCATCCACAGCATCCAGAAGTAGCCACTCCAGTCCCAGGACCCATTATCAGGGTTCTGGGGCCATTGTTGCAGTCATGGGGGGCTGTCATCCTACCGCATCCAGAAGCAGCCATTCCAGTCCCAAGAACCATCATCAACTTCTCAAGCTCCTCTAGTATAAAAGGCACCCACTGTTGCCCACTGCCAGAGAGCCTCTCTCTCTTTTTCTGGCACCCCCACACAGTTCCATTAAATCCTTTCTAGGGATATAAGTCCATGTGGGGCTGGAACACAGGGGGACATGGTGAGAATGATGAGAGCCAGCGCAAAGAACCTTTTTTTTACGAGGTAGCAACCTGCTGCTCGTGTCCAAACAACTGCCCACCACCATGGCATGCATGTCCTGATGGCCTCGAGCACCTCTCTAGGCTAAAAAGCACTCTCCCCTTTCAGAGTGACAGTACCATCCAACCCTTTCTAGGTATATAAGACAAGTCCATGCGGGGATGGAACGCACTAACGCAGGGTGATGTGGTGAGAATGATAAGAGCCAGCATGAAGAACCTTTTTTTACAAGGTAGCAACCTGCTGCTTGTGGAGAGAAAGTCTCCCCACTGCTAGAACGAGAGAGACAGACATGCTCCCACCCATGTCATCACCTGCAGTACATAACCAGGGAAGGAGAGAGAGAGGCTCCCTGCCGCTAGAACAAGAGAGATGGGTGGGGGGTGGGGAGGTGCATCCAGCTCAAGCTGCCACCTGCCAGAACCAGTGAGACATCTCATCTGTGCTCATGCTCAATGCCCACGTCCAGCAGCAAACCTACCAGAATTAGATGGAAATAACACACAACGTAATTATGTGCCTGCCTGTGTGCCTCCCTGTACCTGCTACCACCTATCGCAATGATTGAATGAAGTGTGCCCAATCAAGCACTAATTCTAGGGACATCATGCATCTCCCATGGGCTGTGATTCCACTGTACCTGAAGCAGCCATGCCAGTCCCAGAAACCATCATCAAGATTCTGGGACTGTCATTCCAGTCACGGGGGGGCTGTCATTCCACTGCATCCAGAAGCAGTCACTCCAGTCCCAAGAACCATCATCTGGCTGCTGCTGCTGCTCATGCCTGATTGGCCAGTAGCCACCAGCATCCACCCGCCAGCCTGTCCCCCCCCGCCAGCATACTCCTCTGAAACCACCCGCTGATACCTGCTGCGACTGCTGAAAGAGCCCCTCTGCCCACCAGCAGCCGCTGCCTGCTGTGAGCTGCCAAAGAGCCCCTCTCTCTTTCTCTTTGGCACCCCCTCACAGAAAATAGCCCTGGCTGGCTGCTCTACCTGGGGCACTGTCTGAAAGTCTGCTATGCCCTTCCCCCCCACCCTCCCGGGGCAATCTTTCTACGAGTTGAACACACCTCTCTACTTGAGGGCTTCTAAGGGACCAACTGACAAATGTAACCAAGGACCTTTTTAGAACAGTGGGATTTTAAACCCGCAGCTCTTGGACACCTCCATGGGGGGCTTTACACGCTCCTCCATGAACCAGACGTTGCGTGGGCGCCATTAGAAACAGCGGCGCAGGTGACTCTCAGGTGTTTTGAGAGGTAGCATAGTAATACCTCGATAATTGAGGTCTGTATTACACCGCGTCTCAAAACACCTGGGAGTCTCCCAGTGCCGCTGTTTCTAAAGGTGCCCGGGTGACTTCCGGTTCACGGAGGCGCATCTAAAGTCCCCCCATGGAGGTGTCCAAGAGTCCCGGGTTTAAAATCCCGCTTGTCTAAAAAGGCCCCAAGTATTATATATCACAACTCAGCTTCCCAAGACTGCCACCCATGGGGCGATCTCTCTGTGATCTGAAGACACCCCACCACTCGGGGGCAATCTCTCGGTGAACTGAAGACACCTCGTCACTTGGGGGCTTCCCAAGGCTGCCCCCATGCAGCGATCTGTCAGAGCGGGCAGTGCACCTGCCGATGCCCCTGCCAGACTGCCACAACCTCTCTCTCTCTCTGGCACACCCACACAGACACAAACAAGCCCTGCCCCTTCTGGGGGGCTGTCTGCAAGTTGAGACCCTGCTGGCACATCTTGGGGCTAATATACTACATGTGCAGCTGCTATCAGGTAGGGATCTGACAAGCTGTATATATAATGAGATTCTGCCACCTGCCGGAAGAAGCACAGAGGAATAAAAGATTGGACAGTTCAAACTCGGCTGGTAACATATATCACTTTTATAAAAACTTTTTAAAACACATTTTAACTCTGTACAAAACAAACATTAACATTATAAAAAGGCATATATAAATAACGTCTGTGGGCCGGTCCCCGGAACGTGGGAAAAGGCGACAACGGTGCGTGGGATCAAGGTGCAGGCACGTCATCCACCTCTGCCCCATGTCACATGGCAACGTCCAGGGCCCCCACCATGGACTCCTTCCATGCCACCAGAGACTGGCGGAACGAATCCAGGGTGTCCTTTTCAGTATGAATGTGAATGAATTTATTATGGCTTTAAGCTTCCGCCATAGCCTAAGGTGAACAAATATACACACAAACAAATAACAATTCAATACAACATAAATCCATCACTACCACAGATAAATATAAGACATCCAAGGATAAAATCACATTAATATATAAACTACTAAACATAATTTTCCCCTGCTAAACAAACAGCATAGCGGGGGTACCCAATCCAAACAATAAGATCTTTTGTTAGATTTTTTTAAAATCTTTTTTGAAATGTCTTATTGTTCAGTATGAATGTATTCTGTGTATGCCTGGGCCTGCCACTCCCTGTTCTGGAGCCCATCAAATTCCTCCACCAGCCTGTCCTCCACATTCCAGGTGTGGGCCTTGAAGCCAACATATACGTTTTGGCGGGCCTCCGCAGCAAACCCCGAAATGCCCTGACTTCAGGGGTCTCCTCTTCCCGGGGGGCTGGTGAATCCTCTGAGGAGCTGGAGGGGGAAGGACTGGGATGGCACATATTCTTCCACACTTTCCTCCCTCCACCCAATGTTCCTCCCTGCCGCTGCTGCTCCTGCCAGCACGAGACACGTCCCTCATCACCTCGATGAGGTGGACGGTGTGGCAAAATGCCTGTTTCCCTACCAGAGAACCCTAGACAAACACTCTGCTACATCCTATCAAGCCCCCACCCCACCCCCCAGGGTCTGGACAAATGCAAGGTCACAGGACAAGTGTTCCGGGCATGCTCCAAAAGCCAAGGACAAGGATCAGTATCTCAAGGTGAACGCCATGATGTCTCACCTAAGTGACCTCATGGGTCAGAGGGCTCAGGCAGTTCACCTGGTTTGGAGAAACCCCTACCTGGGGGCGATTCCCAAAGGGGAGGAGGGGTCGAGCTTAAAAAGCCAGAACACACCCCTTCCACTCTCTCTCGGAACTCACTGACTGAGATCTCTAGCAGATGCTGCTAGGCTGGTGACCTCCCTGCCTGGAGGCACACATGGACTGCATTGCTTGGCAGTGACTTTGTAACTCTGGCCTTTGCCAGAAAAAGAACTTGGACCCCATAGGAAAACCATCCCCTATGGAGACCTGATCAGAACCAGTGTGAGTATTTGCTTGCTACCTCAGCTACAGTTATAGGAAGATGCTTTCCAAATGGACTACTATGTCTACAGGACTGACTCTAATTGCTTAAGGATTATCATCTCTGGTTCTCGGGGAAAACTTTGCTTTTATTCCTTTTTAAAGTCTTAGTTTTCTTTTTACTCTACCGGGCGTGTGTGTGCATTATTGGCTGAACATTATACGTCTTCCTAGGCCAAGCTACTAAAGAGGGGAAATCTACCTATTTGGCTACAAGCCAACAGCTTTGGAATCAAGGGAAGCCTCTGGTGGGTAGCTCTGTGGATCTCCCTCCAACACAGAGGAGGAAATCCCAGGAACAGAGTGCCAGGAAAGGGGAGTGCTTTTGGGAAGCTGTAAGGCTTATGCCTTTTGGGGGTTCACATTTCCTGAGTGGTGTGAATGCCCGCTGGGAAACATTCAGGTAGTGGCAGTGGAATATCAAGTGTTTTGTGGGGTTTGCAAGCTGTGGGAACCCCTAGCCAGAGATTTGGAGAAACACAGTGAGGTGGGTGGCTCAGCTGTGTAGCGCCCTCTACTGGCGTTTCTCCACAGACAGTCTCAACATGAGCAGTCAGTCCCGACATGATCCCATGTCCCCCTTTTAATTTTTTTGTCACAGAGCTAAAGAACATAAAAAGATAGGAATATAAGAAGTGTCACGTTGTGGGCCTTTTTAGGCAAGCAGGATTTTAAACCCGTGACTCTTGGACACGTGTGTGCACGGGGAGGGGGGGGGGATTTAGACGCTCCTCCATGAATTGGAAGTCACCCGAGCGCCATTAGAAACAGTGGCTCCGGGCAACACCCGGGTGTTTTGAGACGCAGCATAGTACAGACCTCGATTATCGAGGTATTACTATGCTGCATCTCAAAACACCCGGAGTCACCCGGTGCCATTGTTTCTAATGGTGCCCGGGTGACTTCCAGTTCACAGAGCAGCATCTAAAGCCCCCCTGCGTAGGTGTCCAAGAGCCACAGGTTTAAAATCCTGCTTGTCTAAAAAGGTCCTAACTCAGACCAATGGTCTATCAAGCCCTGCCTGCATTCTGCCTCCACAAGTGGGTGGCTGGCCAATCTCTCTCTCTGCGGGGGACTTCCGAACAGGTCATAGGGCAATCCATTCCCTATTGTTCCAGCCCCGGTGCCTTACCTTGCATTCTGCAAATCCGCCTTCCGGGTATGGAAATACTTCCATGCCACAGACCTTGTTGGCCTGGGTTGACCCTGTGACGTCCGTCTTGTTCGGCCTTTACTAGCGGTGTCATCATCACCACCCTTTCTGAAACAGGAACACATAAACACCTACATAATAGCATGGGTTTATGGTGATGCCTCTAGTCCTTACCAGACCAATACCCATTCTCCCACACCAAGTGGATGGATGGTGCTACAGTACTGTCAACTCACCTCTTTCCCTTTCTTCCACGTACACCACCACCTGGGATGCTGTAGTGTCTGCAAGTTGAGACTCTGGCTGCTGCTGCTGAAAGAGCCGCCCCACCCCTGGCAGACCCAGAAATAAGACACGTGCAGATCCTGCCCCTCTGCTGCCACCCGCTGATGCCTGCTGTTTGTGCCTGACTGCCCACCACCCGCACACCAGCAAGCTCACTCTAAAGGATAGTATTCTTCTTGTCCTCCAAGCTATCTGGAACAATAAATAAAAATAAATTTTATTTTTTATTTTAAAAATTATATTTTTATTTTATTTTCAAACCTGGCAGTGCCAACTCCTCTGCCCTCTTCCTCCTCTGGTGAGGAGCCCACCTCCACCACCTCACGAGATGGTCCAGCCTGGGCCTCCATTTGTTCCTCCACCACCTCCTTGACCTTCCTCCTCAGGTTCATCTTCCTACCACTCCCTTCATCTTCCATCCTCACACAGACATGCACAACCCACACACACAGCTACAACACACAAATTCATAACCAATTTTTCACACAAGCCACACAGATAACACGCCACCGCATACGACAACACACGCGATCGAACTACCATTTCAAGTTTTTGGTCTAGCGAGATCACAAGACCAATAATCAATATTGATAACGATAATGAGAAAAAATCTTTGTTGGAAACCGGTATCAGTATCGATAACGTCAATAATGAAAACGACATTATCATTATAAAGATAATGATAAAACAACACATTTTGATAACAACAATGATAACGATAACAAAAAATGACATGGGGCTCTGGTACACATCCCAAGTGTGCACACATGGAACTGAGTGCACGCACATTGGGTGGGGGAAGCAGTGCATGCAAGAGTGTGTGTGCATAGAATTTTGTGTATTTGTGTAAACATGTAAGTATAGGCATGCCTGTGTGTTAGAGAAAGAGAGGGCGGTGGGGCTTATCTAAATAAGGAGAACCTGTCCTCAAGTAGTAGAGAAAAAGGCCTTATCTTTAGAAAATTTTCTTGGTGCTGGCCATGGAAGGTTCGCGTCCATTCCTGTGCATGCTGCCCTGATCCTACAGTTTGAACACCCTTCGTTACCTACTCAGGGACAAAAATTATTGTAAGATAGCTTTAGTGTTTGGTGGTCTAGTGGTTGCTCAAGAAACCCATAGTCCTAGTTGCTAATCTTCTGTTCTGCTACTGTGGTCAAGTAGGAGAGAAAAAGGCTGTACCTTTAGAAAATGTTGCTGGTGCTGGCCGTGGAAGGCTTGCGTCCATTCCTATGCATGGTGCCCTGATCCTGGAGTCCGACCACACTTCTTTACCTACTTGGAGACAAAAAATTTTGCACGATACCTGCAGTGCTTGGTGGTCTTGTGGTAAGGCTCCTTCTTCAAGAAACCCTGGGTTCTAATATTCTGTTCTACTACTGTGGTCAAATAGCAGAGAAAAAGACTTTACCTTTCAGAAAAATTTGTTGCTGCTGGTCATCGAAGGTTCGCGTCCATTCCTGTGCATGGTGCCCAGATCCTGGAATTCAAACACCCTTCTTTACCTACTTAGGGACAGAAATTGTTGTTAGTTAGCTGTAGTGCTTTGTGGTCCAGTCGTGCGGTGCCTTCTTCAAGAAACTCTGCGTTCTAATCTTCTGTTCTGCTACTGTGGTCAAGTAGGAGGGAAAAAGGCAGTACCTTTAAAAAATTCTGGTAGTGCTGGCCATGAAAGATTCACGTCCATTCCTATGCACAGTGCCCTGATCCTGGAGTCCGAGCACCCTTCTTTACCTACTTGGGGACAAAAATTCTATTTACCAAACAGCAGGGAATGGTGGTCTAATGATAAGGCTCCTTGCTCAGAAAACCCTGGGTTCTAGTCTCCTGATCTGCTACTGTGGTCAAGTAGGAGAGAAAAGGCCATACCTTTAGAAAATTTTGTTGGTGCTGGTCGTGGAAGGCTCACATCCATTCCTGTGTGTGATACCCTGATCCTGGAGTCCGAACACCCTATTTTACCTACTTAGAGACAGAAATTCTATTAAGCAAACAGAAGGGCTCAGTGGTCTAGTGGTGAAACTCCTTGCTCAAGAAACCTTGGGTTCTAATCTTCTGTTCTGCTACTGTTGTCAAGTAGCAGAAAAAAAGACAGTAGATTTAGAAAATTTTGTTGGTGCTGGCTGTGGAAGACTCACGTCCATTCCTGTGCATGGTGCCCCGATCCTGGAGTCCGAGCACCCTTCTTTACCTACTTGGGGACAAAATTTTTAGCTATCCTTCTTTACCTACTTACGGAAACAAATTCTAGTTAATTATAGCCCGGAAAGCCATGATTTTGGGTTCTAATCTTCTGTTCTGTAACTGTGGTCGAGTACGAGAGAAAAAGGCATTACCTTTAGAAAATTGTGTTGGTGCTGGTTGTGGAACGTTCACTTCCATTCCTATCCACGGTGCCCCGATCCTGGAGTCCGATCACCCTTCTTTATCTAGTTAGGGACAAAAATTCCACCCATAAAAAAGTAGGGCTCATTCATCTAGCGGGGAGGCTCCTGGCTTAGAAAACCCATGGTCCTGGGTTCTAATCGCCTGTTTGACTAAAGTTGTCAAGTAAGAGAGAAAAAGTCCATACCTTTAGAAAATGTTGTTGGTGCTGGTCGTGGACGGTTCACGTTCATTCCTGTGCACGGTGCCCTGAACCTGGAATCCAGACACACTTCTTTATCTACTTAGGAACAGAAATTCTAATCAGAAAGGAGTAGGGCTCACTGGTCTAATGGCAGGGCTTCTTGCTCGGGAAACCCATGGCCCTGGCTTCTACTATCCTATTCTACTACTGTGATTGAGTAGGAGAGAAAAAGGTCATATGTTTAGAAACCTTTGTTAGTGCTGGACGTGGAAGGCTCCAGTCCATTCCTGTGCACAGTGCCCCGATCCTGGAGTCCGAGCACCCTGTTTTATCTACTTAGGGACAGAAATTGTGTTTAGCAAAGTACAGGGCTCAGTGGTCTAGTGGTGAAACTCTTTGCTCAGGAAATCCTGGCTTCTAATCTTCTGTTCTGCTACTGTTGTCAAGTAGGAGAGAAAAAGGCAGTACCTTTATAAAATTTTGGTGGTGCTGGCCGCGGAAGACTTGCATCCATTCCTGTGCACGCTGCCCTGATCCTGGAATCTGAGGACCCTTCTTTACCTACTTAAGGACAACAAGTCTAGCTATCCTTCTTTACCTATATAGGGACAAAAATTCTAGTTACTTCTAGCCTGGAAACACATCGTCTTGGGTTCTAATTTCCTGTTCTGCTACTATGGCCAAGTAGGAGAGAAAAATGCCATACCTTTAAAAAATTTGGTTGGTGCTGGCCGTGGAAGGCTCCCGTCCATTGCTGTGCACAGTGCCCCGATCCTGGAGGCCGAGCACCCTGTTTTACCTACTTAGGGACAGAAATTCTGTTTAGCAAATAGATGGGTTCAGTGGTCTAGTGGTGAAACTCCTTGCTCAGAAAACCCTGGGTTCTACTCTGCTGTTCTGCTACTGTTGTCAAGTAGGGGGAAAAAAAGGCAGTACCTTTATGAAATTTTGCTGGTGCTGGCCGCGGAAGGCTCCCGTCCATTCCTCTGCACGGTGCCCCGATCCTGGAGTCCGATCACCCTGCTTTACCAAGTTACGGACAAAAATTCCAACTGAGAAAAAAGTAGGGCTCATTCATCTAGTGGGGAGGCTGCTGCCTTAGAAAATCCTTGGTTCTCATCTCCTGTTCTGCTACTGTTGTCAAGTAGGAGAGAAAATGGCAGTACCTTTAAAAAAAATTTGTTGGTGTTTGCTGTGGAAGGTTTGTGTCCATTCCTGTGCACGGTGCCCTCATCCTGGAGTCCGATCACCCTTCTTTACCTAGTTAGGGACAAAAATTCCAACCAGCAAAAAGTAGGGTTCATTCATCTAGTGGGGAGGCTCCTGGCTTAGAAAACCCTTGGTTCTAATCTCCTGTTTCGCTACAGTTGTCGAGTAGGAAAGAAAAAGGCTGTACCTTTAGAAAATGGTGTTGGTGCTGGTCGTGGAAGGTTCACGTTCATTCCTGTGCACGGTGCCCTGATCCTGGAATCGAGACACACTTCTTTATCTACTTAGGGACAGACATTCCAGTCAGGCAGGAATAGGGCTCAGTGGTCTAGTGGCAGGAAACCCATGGCCCTGGCTTCTACTATCCTATTCTACTACCGTGATTGAGTAGGAGAGATTGAGTAGGAGAGAAAGGGTCGTACCTTTAGAAAATTTTGTTAGCGCTGGCCATGGAAGGCTACCGTCCACTCCAGTGCACAGTGCCCCGAACATGGAGTCCGAGCACCCTGTTTTACCTACTTAGCGACAGAAATTGTATTATCAAACAGAAGGGCTCAGTGGTCTAGTGGTGAAACTCCTTACTCAGGAAACTGTGGGTTCTAATCTCCTGTCCTGCTACTGTTGTCAACTAGAAGAGAAAAAGGCAGTACCTTTATAAAATTTTGGTGATGCTGGCCGCGGAAGACTTGCATCCATTCCTGTGCACGGTGCCCTGATCCTGGAATCTGAGCACCCTTCTTTACCTACTTAGGGAAAACAATTCTAGCTGTCCTTCCTTACATACATAGGGACAAAAATTATAGTTAATTCTAGCCTGGAAACATATCGTCCTGGGTTCTAATTTCCTGTTCTGCTTTTAGGGCCAAGTAGGAGAGAAAAAGGCCATACCTTTAGAAAATTTGGTTGGTGCTGGCCGTGGAAGGCTCCAGTCCATTCCTTTGTACAGTGCCCCAATCGGGGAGTCCGAGCACCCTGTTTTACCTACGTTTGGACAGAAATTGTGTTTAGCAAATAGATGGGTTCAGTGGTTTAGTGGCGAAACTCCTTGCTCAGAAAACCCTGAGTTCTAATCTCCTGTTCTGCTACTGTTGTCAAGTAGGAGAGAAAAAGGCAGTACCTTTAAAAAAAATTTGTTGGTGCTGGCCGCGGAGGACTTGCGTCCATTCCTGTGCACGGTGCCCCAATCCTGGAGTCCGAGGACCCTGTTTTACCTACTTAGGGACAGAAATTCTATTTAGCAAACAGAAGGACTCAGTGGGAGAGCAAAAGGCAGTACCTTTATAAACTTTTGGTGGTGCTGGCCGCGGAAGACTTGCATCAATTACTGTGCACGTTGCCCCGATCCTGGAGTCCGATCACCCTTCTTTACCTAGTTAGGGACAAAAACTCCAACCAGAAAAAAGTAGGGCTCATTCATCTAATGGGGAGGCTCGTGCCTTAGAAAACCCATGGTCATGGGTTCTAATCTCCTGTTCTGTTACTATGGTCGAGTAGGAAACAAAAATGCAGTACCTTTAGAAAATGCTGTTCGTGGAAGGTTCATGTTCATTCCTGTGCACGGCGCGCTGATCCTGGAATCTGAGTATCCTTCTTTACCTACTTAGGGACAACAATTCTAGGTCTCCTCCGTTACCTACATAGGGTCAAAAATTCTAGTTCAACTTAGCCTGGAAACACATCGTTCTGGGTTCTTATCTCCTGTTCTGTTACTATGATCAAATAGGAGAGAAAAACGCCACACCTTTAGAAAATATTTTTGGTGCTGGTCGTGGTTGTGGAAGGTTCATGTTCATTCCTGTGCACGGTGCCCTGATCCTGTAATCCAAACACACTTCTTTATCTACTTAGGGACAGGAATTCTAATCAGAAAACAGTAGGGCTCAGTGGTCTAGTGGCAGCGCTTCTTACTTGGGAAACCCATGGCTCTGGCTTCTACTATCCTATTCTACTACTGTGATTGAGTAGGAGATAAAAAAGTTGTACCTTCAGAAAATTTAGAAGGCTCCCATTCATTCCTGTGCACAGTGCCGCGATCCTGGAGTCCGAGCACCCTGTTTTACCTACTTTGGGACAGAAATTCTCTTTAGAAAACAGAAGGGCTCAGTGGTCTAGTGATGAAACTCCTTGCTCAGGAATCCCAGGGTTTTAATCTCCTGTTCTGCTACTGTTGTCAAGTAGGAGAGAAAAAGGCAGTACCTCTATAAAAATTTGGTGATGCTGGCCGCAGAAAACTTGCATCCGTTCCTGTGTATGGTGCCCTGATCCTATGGCCAAGTAGGAGCGAAAAAGGCCATACCTTTAGAAAATGTGGTTAGTGCTGGGCGTGGAAGGCTCCCGTCCATTCCTGTGCACGGTGCCCTGATCATGGAATCTGAGCACCCTTCTTTACCTACTTAGGGAAAACAATTCTAGCTATCCTTCCTTACCTACGTATTAAAATTCTAGTTAATTCTAGCCTGGAAACACAACGTCCTGGGTTCTAATTTCCTGTTCTTCTACTATGGTCAAGTAGTAGAGAAAAAGGCCATACCTTTAGAAAATTTGGTTGGTGCTGGCCGTGGAAGGCTCCCGTCCATTCCTGTGCACAGTGCCCCGATCCTGGAGTCCGAGCACCCTGTTTTACCTACTTAGGGACAGAAATTGTGTTTAGCAAATAGAAAGGCTCAGTGGTCTAGTGGTGAAACTCCTTGCTCAGGAAAGCCTAGGTTCTCATCTCCTGTTCTGCTATTGTCATCAAGTAGGAGAGAAAAAGGCAGTACCTTTATAAACTTTCGGTGGTGCTTGCTGTGGAAGGTTTGCGTCCATTCCTCTGCACGGTGCCCCGATCCTGGAGTCCGATCACCCTGCTTTGCCTAGTTAGGGACAAAAATTCCAACCAGAAAAACACACATCGTCCTGGATTCTAATTTCCTGTTCTGCTACTATTGCCAAGTAGAAGAAGAGAAAAAGGCCATACCTTTAGAAAATTTAGTTGGTGCTGGCCGTGAAGGCTCCCGTCCATTTCTGTGCACAGTGCCCTGATCCTGGAGTCCGATCACCCTGTTTTACCTACTTAGGGACAGAAATTGTGTTTAGCAAAGAGAAGGGCTCAGTTGTGTAGTGGTGAAACTCCTTGCTCAGGAAACCCTTGGTTCTCATCTCCTGTTCTAGTACTGTTGTCAAGTGGGAGAGAAAAAGGCAGTACCTTTATAAAATTTTGGTGGTGCTGGCGGCGGAAGACTTGCATCCCCTCCTGTGCACGGTGCCCTGATCCTGGAATCTGAGCACCCTTCTTTACGTACTTAGAGACGGAAATTTTGTTTAGCAAACAGAAGGGCTCATTCATCTAGTGGTGAAACTCTTTCCTCAAGAAACCCTGGGTTCTAATCTCCTGTTCTGCCACTGTTGTCAAGTAGGGGAGAAAAAGGCAGTACCTTTATAAACTTTTGTCGGTGCTTGCTGTGGAAGGTTTGCATCCATTGCTGTGCACGGTGCCCCCATCCTGGAGTCCAATCACGCTGCTTTACCTACTTAGGGACAAAAATTCAAAACAGAAAAAAGTAGGGCTCATTCATTAGTGGGGAAGCTCCTGCCTTAGAAAACCCTGGGTTCTAATCTCCTGTTCTGCTACTATGGTCCAGTAGGAGACAAAAAGGCCGTACGTTTAGAAAATGCTGTTTGTGGAAGGTTCACATTCATTCTTGTGCTCGGCGCCCTGATCCTGGAATCTGAGTACCCTTCTTTACCTACTTAGGGACAACAATTATAGCTATCCTCCTTTACCTACATAGGGTCAAAAATTCTAGTTCAATTTAGCCTGAAAACACATCGTTCTCGGTTCTAATCTCCTGTTTTGCTACAGTTGTCGAATAGGAGAGAAAAAGGCCACACCTTTAGAAAATGTTGTTGGTGCTGGTCGTGGAAGTTTCACGTTCATTCCTGTGCACGGTGCCCTGATCCTGGAATCCAGACACACTTCTTTATCTACTTAGGGACAGAAATTCTAGTCAGAAAGGAGTAGGGCTCAGTGGTCTAGTGTAAGGGCTTTTTGCTCGGGAAACCCATGGCCCTGGCTTCTACTATCCTATTCTACTACTGTGATTGAGTAGGAGAGAAAAAGGTCGTACCTTTAGAAAATTTTGTTAGTGCTGGCCGTGGAAGGCTCCCGTCCATTCCTGTGCACAGTGCCCCGATCCGGGAGTCCGAGCACCCTGTTTTACCTACTTAGGGACAGAAATTCTTTTTAGCAAGCAGAAGGGCTCAGTGGCCTAGTGGTGAAACTCCTTCGTCAAGAAACCCTGGGTTCTAATCTCTTGTTCTGCCAGTGTTGTCAAGTAGGAGAGAAAAAGGCAGTACCTCTATAACCTTTTATAGGTGCTTGCTGTGGAAGGTTTGCGGCCATTCCTGTGCACGGTGCCCCCAGCCTGGAGTCCGATCACGCTGCTTTACCTAGTTAGGGACAAAAATTCCAATAAGAAAAATGTAGGGCTCATTCATCTAGTGGGGAGGCTCCTGACTTTGAAAACCCTGGGTTCTAATCTCCTATTTTGTTACAGATGTCGAGTAGGAGAGAAAAAGGCCGTACCTTTAGAAAACGTTGTTGGTGCTGGTCGTGGAAGGTTCACGTTAATTCCTGTGCACGGTGCCCTGATCTTGGAATCCAGACACACTTCTTTATCTACTTAGGGACAGAAATTCCAGTCAGACAGCAGTAGGGCTCAGGGTCTAAGTGGCAGGGCTTCTTACTCACGAAACCCATGGCCCTGGCCTCTACTATCCTATTCTTCTACTGTGATTGAGTAGGATATAAAAAGGCTGTACCTTTAGAAAGTTTTGTTAGTGTTGGCCGTGGAAGGCTCCCGTCCATTTTTTAAATTATTTTTTATTTGCTCTGCACAGTGCCCCGATCCTGGAGTCCGAGCACCCTGTTTTAGCTACTTTGGGACAGAAATTCTCTTTAGCAAACAGAAGGGCTCAGTGGTCTAGTGTTGAAACTCCTTGCTTAGGAAACCCAGGGTTCTAATCTCCTATTTTGCTACTGTTGTCAAGTAGAAGAGAAAAAGGCAGTACCACTATAAAAATTTGGTGATGCTGGCTGCAGAAAACTTGCATCCGTTCCTGTGCATGGTGCCCTGATCCTATGGCCAAGTAGGAGCGAAAAAGGCCATACCTTTAGAAAATGTGGCTGGTGCTGACCGTGGAAGGCTCCCATCCATTCCTGTGCACGGTGCCCTTATCGTGGAATCTGAGCACCCTTCTTTACCTACTTAGGGAAAACAATTCGAGCTATCCTTCCTTACCTACATAGGGACAAAAATTCTAGTTAATTCTAGTCTGGAAACACATCATCCAGGGTTCTAATTTCCTGTTCTGCTACTATGGCCAAGTAGTAGAGAAAAAGGCCATACCTTTAGAAAATTTGGTTGGTGCTGGCCGTGGAAGGCTCCCGTCCATTCCTGTGCACAGTGCCCCGATCCTGGAAACCGAGCACCCTGTTTTACCTACTTAGGGACAGAAATTCTATTTAACAAAAAGAAGGGCTCAATGGTCTACTGGTGAAAGTCCTTGCTCAAAAAACCGTGGGTTCTATTCTCCTGTTCTGCCACTGTTGTCACGTAGAAGAGAAAAAGGCTGTACCTTTATAAAATTTTGGTGGTGCTGCCTGCGGAAAACTTGCATCCATTCTTGTGCACGGTGCCCTGATCCTGGAATCTGAGCACCCTTCTTTAACTACTTAGGGACAACAATTCTAGCTGTCCTTCTTTACCTACATATGGATAAAAATTCTAGTTAATTCTAGCCTGGAAACACATCGTCCTGGATTCTAATTTCCTGTTCTGCTACTATTGCCAAGTAGAAGAGAAAAAAGGCCATACCTTTAGAAAATTTAGTTGGTGCTGGCCGTGAAGGCTCCCGTCCATTTCTGTGCACAGTGCCCTGATCCTGGAGTCTGATCACCCTGTTTTACCTACTTAGGGACAGAAATTGTGTTTAGCAAAGAGAAGGGCTCAGTTGTGTAGTGGTGAAACTCCCTGCTCAGGAAACCCTTGGTTCTAATCTTCTATTCTGGTACTGTTGTCAAGTAGGAGAGAAAAAAGCAGTACCTTTATAAAATTTTCGTGGTCCTGGCCTCGGAAGACTTGCATCCCTTCCTGTGCACGGTGCCCTGATCCTGGAATCTGAGCACCCTTCTTTACCTACTTAGGGACAGAAATTCTGTTTAGCAAACAGAAGGGCTCATTCATCTAGTGGTGAAACTCTTTTCTCAAGAAACCCTGGGTTCTAATCTCCTGTTCTGCCACTGTTGTCAAGTAGGGGAGAAAAAGGCAGTACCTTTATAAACTTTTGTCGGTGCTTGCTGTGGAAGGTTTGCACCCATTGCTGTGCACGGTGCCCCCATCCTGGAGTCCAATCACGCTGCTTTACCTAGTTAGGGACAAAAATTCAAACCAGAAAAAAGTAGGGCTCCTTCATTAGTGGGGAGGCTTCTGGCTTAGAAAACCCATGGTCCTGGGTTCTACTCTCCTGTTTTGCTACAGTTGTTGAGTAGGAGAGAAAAAGGCCGTACCTTTAGAAAATGTTGTTGGTGCTGGTCGTGGAAGGTTCACGTTCATTCTCGTGCACGGTACCCTGATCCTGGAATCTGGGCACCCTTCTTTATCTACTTAGGGACAACAATTCTAGCTGCCCTTTACCTACATATGGATAAATATTCTAGTTAATTCTAGCCTGGAAACACATTTTCCTGGATTCTAATTTCCTGTTCTGCTACTGTTGCCAAGTAGGAGAGAAAAAGGCTATACCTTTAGAAAATTTGGTTGGTGCTGGCCATGGAAGGTTCTCGTCCATTCCTGTGCACAGTGCCCCGATCCTCGAGTCCAATCAACCTGTTTTAACTACTTAGGGACAGAAATTCAGTTTATCAAACAGAAGGACTCAGTCGTCTAGTGGTGAAACTCCTTGCTCCGGAAACCCTGCGTTCTAATCTCTTGTGCTGCTACTGTTGTCAAGTAGGAGAGAAAAAGGGTGTACCTTTATAACCTTTTGTTGGCACTTGCTGTGGAAGGTTTGCGTCCATTTCTGTGCACGGTGACCCGATCGTGGAGTCCGATCACCCTGCTTTACCTAGTTAGTGACAAAAATTCCAACCATAAAAAAGTAGGGCTCATTCCAACCATAAAAAAGTGGGGCGGCTCCTGGCTTAGAAAACCCATGGTCCTGAGTTCTAATCTCCTGTTTTGCTACAGTTGTCGAATAGGAGAGAAAAAGGCCGTACCTTTAGAAAATGTTGTTCGTGCTGTTCGTGGAAGGTTCACGTTCATTCCTGTGCACGGTGCCCTGATCCTGGAATCCAGACACACTTCTTTATCTACTATGGGACAGAAATTCTAGTCAGAAAGGAGTAGGGCTCTGTCGTCTAGTGGCAGGACTTCTTGCTCGGGAAACCCATGGCCCTGGCTTCTACTACTGTGATTGAGTAGGGGAGGAAAAGGTTGTACCTTTAGAAAATTTTGTTAGTGCTGGCCGTGGAAGGCTCCCGTTCATTCCTGTGCACAGTGCCCCGATCCTGGAGTCCGAGCACCCTGTTTTACCTACTTAAGTGCAGAAATTCTATTTAACAAAGAGAAGGGCTCATTGGTCTACTGGTGAAAGTCTTTGCTCAGAAAACCATGGGTTCTATTCTCCCACTTTTGTCACGTAGGAGAGAAAAAGGCAGTACCTTTATAAGATTTTGGTGGTGCTGGCCGCGGAAGACTTGCATCCATTCCTGTGCACGGCACCCTGATCCTGGAATCTGAGTACCCTTCTTTACCTACTTAGGGACAACAATTCTAGCTATCCTCCTTTACCTACATAGGGTCAAAAATTCTAGTTCACTTTAGCCTGGAAATACATAATTTTGGGTTCTAATCTCCTGTTCTGCTACTATGGTCAAGTAGGAAAGGAAAAGGCCACACCTTTAGAAAATGTTTTTGGTGCTGCTCGTGGAAGGTTCATGTTCATTCCTGTGCATGGTGTCCTGATCCTGGAATCCAGACACACTTCTTTATCTACTTAGGGACAGAAATTCTAGTCAAAAAGGAATAGGGCTCAGTGGTCTAGTGTCAGGGCTTTTTGCTCGGGAAACCCATGGCCCTGGCTTCTACTACTGTGATTGAATAGGAGAGAAAAAGGTTGTACCTTTAGCAAATTTTTTTTAGTGCTGGCCATGGAAGGCTCCCGTCCATTCCTGTACACAGTGCCCCGATCCTGTACTCCGAGCACCCTGTTTACCTGCTTAGGGACAGAAATTCTGTTTAGGAAACAGAAGATCTCTGTGGTCTAGTGGTGAAACACATTGCTCAGGAAACCCTGGGTTCTAATCTCCTGTTCTGCTACTGTTGTCAAGTAGGAGAGAAAAAGGCAGTACTTTTATAAAATGATGTTGGTGCTGGCCGCGGAAGACTTGCATCCATTCCTGTGCACTGTGCTCTGATCCTGGAATCTGAACACCCTTCTTTACCTACTTAGGGACAACAATTCTAGCTGTCCATCTTTACCTACATAGGGGAAAAAATTATACTTAATTCTAGCCTGGAAACACATCGTCCTGGGTTCAAATTTCCTGTTCTGCTACTATGGCCAAGTAGGAGAGAAAAAGGTCATACCTTTAGAAAATTTGGTTGGTGCTGGCCGTGGAAGGCTCGCGTCCATTCCTTTGCACGGTGCCCTGATCCTGGAGTCCGAGCACCCTGTTTTACCTACTTAGGAACAGAAATTTTGTTTAGCAAGCAGAAGGGCTCAGTAGTCTAGTGGTGAAACTCCTTGCTCAGGAAACCCTGGGTTCTAATCTCCTATTCTGCTACTGTTGTCAAGTAGGAGAGAAAAAGGCAGTACCTTTATTAAATTCTGGTTGTGCTGGCCGCGGAGACTTGCTTCCATTCCTGTGCACGGTGCCCTGATCCTAGAATCTGAGCACCCTTCTTTACCTACTTAGGGACAACAATTCCAGCTATCCTTCTTTGCCTACATAGGGACAAAAATTCTAGTTAATTCTAACCTGGAAACACATTATCCTGGGTTCTAATTTCATGTTCTGCTGTTGGTTCATAACCAATAAGGAGCAGGACTTTGTGGCCTATACTTTGCCTACATAGGGACAAAAATTCTAGTTAATTCTAACCTGGAAACACATTATCCTGCGTTCTAATTTCATGTTCTGCTATTGGTTCATAACCAATAAGGAGCAGGACTTGGTGGCCTAGAGTTGAGGCTCCTTTCCTTGCTCAGAAAGCCAGAGGTGGTTGGTTCTAAAGCCCTGCATCAGGGCTTGTACGAACAGGTCTTGGGCAAACAGAATCAATAGAACGTACATACTATCCCAGCATGCTCCACGTGCTACCATTGAGGGCAAACGAAAAGGGCTTTGCGTGGGTCTTGCCCGACCAGAATCGATAGAATGCACATAATATCTAAGTACCCTGTGTGCTAAACGTGGAGAGTGAATGAAGCGGGCCTCGTGTGAACAGCATTGATATAACAAATGTTCATAGGTGTGAAGAGTACAATCGGAGAAAGTTTGATTGCAAAGGTGGTGATGCCCCAAAATTCCAACCTACACACTTGGGTGTAAACAGTTCTTTTCTAGGGGCCCAGGCCTTTATCTTCTTGGGAACCAAAACCATAAGCTACTGGAAGCAGGACGGGGCAGTCTAGAAGTAAGACTCTTTTCTCAGGAAGCAGACGGTCATGGGTTCTAATCCCCTGTGCTGTTGTTGTTGTCAAGTAGCAGAGAAAAAAGCTGTACCTTTACAAAATGTTTGTTGGTGCTTGCTGTGGAAGGTTTGCGTCCATTGCTGTGCACGGTTCCCCGATCCTGGAGTCCAACCACCCTTCTTTACCTAGTTAGGGACAAAAATTCCAACCACAAAAAGTAGGGCTCAATCAACTAGTGGGGAGGCTCCTGGCTTAGAAGACCCTGGGTTCTACTCTCCTGTTTTGCTACAGTTCTTGAGTAGGAGAGAAAAAGGCTGTACCTTTAGAAAATGTTGTTGGTGCAGGTCTAGAAAGGTTCACGTTCATTCCTGTGCACAGTGCCCTTATCCTGGAATCCCAACACATTAATTCTAGCCTGGAAACACATCGTCCTGGGTTCAAATTTCCTGTTCTGCTACTATGGCCAAGTAGAAGAGAAAAAGGCCATACCTTTAGAAAATTTGGTTGGTGCTGGCCGTGGAAGGCTCCCGTCCATTCCTGTGCACACTGCCCCGATCCTGGAGTCCGATCACCCTGTTTTACCTACTTAGGGACAGAAATTTTGTTCAGCAAACAAAAGGGCTCAGTAGTCTAGTGGTGAAACTCCTTGCTCAGGAAACCCTGGGTTCTAATCTCCTATTCTACTACTGTTGTCAAGTAAGAGAGAAAAAGGCAGTACATTTATAAAATGTTGGTGGTGCTGGCTGAGGAAGACTTGCATCCATTTCTGTGCATGGTGCCCGGAACCTAAGCACCCTTCTTTACCTACTTTGGGACAACAATTCCAGCTATCCTTCTTTGCCTACATAGGGACAAAAATTCTAGTTAATTCTAACCTGGAAACACATTATCCTGGGTTCTAATTTCATGTTCTGCTATTGGTTCATAACCAATAACAGGCAGGACTTGGTGGCCTAGAGTTGAGGCTCCCTGCTCAGAAAGCCAGAGGTGGTTGGTTCTAAAGCCCTGCATCAGGGCTTGTACGAACAGGCCTTGGGCAAACAGAATCAATAGAACGTACATACTATCCCAGCATGCTCCACGTGCTACCATTGAGGGCAAACGAAAAGGGCTTTGCGTGGGTCTTGCCCGACCAGAATCGATAGAATGCACATATCATCTAAGTAACCTGTGTGCTAAACGTCGAGAGTGAATGAAGCGGGCCTCGTGTGAACAGCATTGATATAACAAATGTTCATAGGTGTGAAGAGTACAATTGTGTGTCCCGAGCACCCTGTTTTACCTAATTAGGGACAGAAATTCTATTTAGCAAATAGAATGGTCAGTGGCCTAGTGGTTAAACAACTTGTTCAATAAACCTTGGGTTCTACTCTCTTGTTCTGCTACAGTTATCAAGTAGGAGAGAAAAAGGGTGTACCTTTATAACCTTTTGTTGGTACTTGCTGTGGAAGGTTTGCATCCATTCCTGTGCACGACGCCCTGATCCTGGAACCCAGACACACTTCTTTATCTACTTAGGGACAGAAATTCTAGTCAGAAAGGAGTAGGGCTCAGTCGTCTAGTGGCAGGGCTTCTTCCTCGGGAAACCCATGGCCCTGGCTTCTACTACTGTGATTGAGTAGGAGACTAAAAGGTTGTACCTTTAGAAAATGTTGTTAGTGCTGGCCGTGGAAGGCTCCCGTTCATTCCTGTGCACAGTGCCCCGATCCTGGAGTCCGAGCACCCTGTTTTACCTACTTATGGGCAGAAATTCTATTTAATAAAGAGAAGGGCTCATTGGTCTACTGGTGAAAGTCTTTGTTCAAAAAACCGTGGGTTCTATTCTCCCACTGTTGTCACGTAGGAGGGAAAAAGGCCGTACCTTTATAAAACATTGGTGGTGCTGGCTGCGGAAGACTTGCATCCATTCCTGTGCACGGTGCCCTTATCCTGGAACCTGAGCACCCTTCTTTACCTACTTAGGGACAACAATTCTAGCTGTCCTTCTTTACCTACATATGGATAAAAATTCTAGTTAATTCTAGCCTGGAAACACATCGTCCTGGATTCTAATTTCCTGTTCTGCTACTATGGCCAAGTAGAAGAGAAAAAGGGCATACCTTTATAAAATTTTGGTGCTGCTGGCTGCGGAAGACTTGCATCCCCTCCTGTGCACGGTGCCCTGATCCTGGAATCTGAGCACCCTTCTTTACCTACTTAGGGACAGAAAATCTGTTTAGCAAACAGAAGGGCTCATTCATCTAGTGGTGAAACTCCTTCCTCAAGAAAACCTGGGTTCTCATCTCCTGTTCTGCCACTGTGGTCAAGAAGGAGAGAAAAAGGCAGTACCTTTATACATTTTTGTCGGTGCTTCCTGTGGAAGGTTTGCATCCATTGCTGTGCACGGTGCCCCCATCCTGGAGTCCAATCACGCTACTTTATCTAGTTAGGGACAAAAATTCAAAACAGAAAGAAGTAGGTCTCATTCACTAGTGGGGAGGCTTCTGGCTTAGAAAACCCATGATCCTGGGTTCTACTCGCCCGTTTTGCTACAGTTGTCGAGTCGAGTAGGAGAGAAAAAGGCTGTACCTTTAGAAAATGTTGTTGGTGCTGGTTGTGGAAGGTTCACGTTCATTCTTGTGCACGGTGCCCTGATCCTGGAATCCAGACACACTTCTTTATCTACTTAGGGACAGAAATTCTTGTCAGACAGGAGTGGGGCTCAGTGGTCTAGTGGCAGGGCTTCTTACTTGAGAAACCCATGGCCCTGGCTTCTACTATCCTATTCTACTACTGTGATTGAGTAGGAAAGAAAAAGGTCATACGTTTAGAAAATTTTGTTAGTGCTGGCTATGGAAAGCTCCCGTCCATTCCTGTGCACAGTGCCCTGATCCTGGAGTCCGAGCACCCTGTTTCACCTGCTTAGGGACAGAAATTCTGTTTAGGAAACAGAAGGGCTCAGTGGTCTAGTGGCGAAACTCATTGCTCAAAAAATCCTGGGTTCTAATCTCCTGTTCTGCTACTGTTGTCAAGTAGGAGATAAAAAGGCAGTACCTTTATAAAATTTTGGTGATGCTAGCCGCGGAAGGCTTGCGTCCATTCCTGTGCATGGTGCCCTTATCCTGGAATCCCGACACACTTCTTTATCTACTTAGGGACAGAAATTCTAGTCAGAAAGGAGTAGGGCTCAGTCGTCTAGTGGCAGGGCTTCTTGCTCGGGAAACCCATGGCCCTCACTTCTACTACTGTGATTGAGTAGGAGAGAAAAATGTCGTGCCTTTAGAAAATGTTGTTAGTGCTGGCCGTGGAAGGCTCCCGTCCATTCCTGTGTGCAGTGCCCCGATCCTGGAGTCCGAGCAGCCTGTTTTACCTACTTAGGGACAGAAATTCTGTTTCGCAACCAGAAGGGCTCAGTGGTCTAGTGGTGAAATTCCTTCTTCAAGAAATCCTGGGTTCTAATCTCTTGTTCTGCCACTGTTGTCAAGTAGGAGAGAAAAAGGAAGTACCTTTATAAACTGTGGAAGGTTTACAGCCATTCCTGTGCATGGTGCCCCAATCCTGGAGTCCAATCACCCTGCTTTACCTAGTTAGGGACAAAAATTCCAATAAGAAAAAAGTACGGCTCATTCACCCTGGGTTCTACGCTCCTGTTTTTCTACAGTTGTCGAGTAGGAGAGAAAAAGGCCGTACCTTTAGAAAATTCTGTTTAGCAAACAGAAGGGCTCCATGGTCTAGTGGTGAAACTCCTTAGTCAGAAAGCCATGGGTTCTAATCTCCTGTGCTGCTACTGTTGTAAAGTAGGAGAGAAAAAGGCAATACCTTTAGAAAATGTTGTTGGTGCTGGTCGTGGAAGGTTCAAGTTCATGCCTGTGCACGGTGCCCTGATCCTGGAATCCAGACACACTTCTTTATCTACTTAGGGACAGAAATTCTAGTCAGACAGGAGTAGGGCGCAGTGGTCTAGTGGCAGGGCTTCTTGCTTGGGAAACCCATGGCCCTGGCTTCTACTATCCTATTCTACAACTGTGATTGAGTAGGAGAGAAAAAGGTCATATGTTTAGAAACCTTTGTTAGTGCTGGCCGTGGAAGACTCCAGTCCATTCCTGTGCACAGTGCCCCGATCCTGGAGTCCGAGCACCCTGTTTTACCTACTTAGGGACAGAAATTCTGTTTACCAAACAGAAGGGATCAGTGGTCTAGTGGTGAAACTCCTTACTTGTGAAACTGTGGGTTCTAATCTCCTGTTCTGCTACTGTTGTTCAGTAGAAGAGAAAAAGGCAGTACCTTTATAAAATTTTGGTGGCGCTGGCCGCGGAAGACTTGCATCCATTCCTGTCCACGGTGCCCTGATCCTGGAATCTGCGCACCCTTCTTTACCTACTTAGGGACAACAATTCTAGCTATCCTTCTTTCCTACATAGGGACAAAAATTCTAGTTCATTCTAGCCTGGAAACACATCGTCCTACGTTCTAATTTCCTGTTCTGCTACTATGGCCAAGTAGGAGAGAAAAAGGCCATACCTTTAGAAAATTTGGTTGGTGCTGGCCGTGGAAGGCTCCCGTCCATTCCTGTGCACAGTGCCCCGATCCGGGATTCCGAGCACCCTGTTTTACCTACTTAGGGACAGAAATTTTGTTTAGCTAACAGAAGGGTTCAGTGGTCTAGTGGTGAAACTCCTTGCTCAAGAAACCCTCGGTTTGAATCTCCTGTGCTGCTACTGTTGTCAAGTAGGAGAGAAAGAGGCAGGACCTTTATAAAATTTTGGTGGTGCTGGCCGCGGAAGACTTGTGTCCATTCCTGTGCACGGTGCCCTGATCCTGGAGTCCGATCACCCTTCTTTACCTAGCTAGGGAGAAAAAATCCAACCAGAAAAATGTAGGGTTCATTCATCTAGTGGTGAGGCTCCTGGCTTAGAAAACCCTGGTTTCTAATCTCCTGTTCTGCTACTATGGTCAAGTAGGAGAGAAAAAGACCGTACCTTTAGAAAATGTTGTTCGTGCTGGTCGTGGAAGGTTCACGTTCATTTCTGTGCACGGTGACCTGATCCTGGAATCCAGACACACTTAGGGACAGAAATTCCAATCAGAAAAGAGTAGGGCTCAGTGGTCTAGTGGCAGGGCTTCTTACTTGGGAAACCCATGACCCTGGCTTCTACTAACCTATTCTACTACTGTGATTGAGTAGTACAGAAAAAGGTCGTACCTTTATAAAATGTTGGTGGTGCTGGCCGCGGAAGACTTGCATTCATTCCTGTCCACGGTGCCCTGGTCCTGGAATCTGCACACCCTTCTTTACCTGCTTAGGGACAACAATTATAGCTATCCTTCTTTCCTACATAGGGACAAAAATTCTAGTTAATTTTAGCCTGGAAACACATCGTCCTAGGTTCTAATTTCCTGTTCTGCTACTATGGAAAGGTAGGAGAGAAAAAGGCCATACCTTGAGAAAATTTGGTTGGTGCTGGCCGTGGAAGGCTCCCGTCCATTCCTGTGCACAGTGCCCTGATCCTGGAGTCCGAGCACACTGTTTTACCTACTTAGGGACATAAATGCTGTTTAGTAAGCAGAAGGACTCAGTGGTCTAGTGGTGAAACTCCTTGGTCAGGAAACCGCTGGTTTTAATCTCCTATTCTGCTACTGTTGTCAAGTAAGAGACAAAAAGGCAGTATCTTTATAAAATTTTGGTGGTGCTGGCCGCGGAAGACTTGCAATCCATTACTGTGCCCGGTGCCCTGATCCTGGAATCTGTGCACCCTTCTTTACCTACTTAGGGAAAACAATTCTAGCTATCCTTCTTTACCTACATAGGGACAAAAATTATACTTAATTCTAGCCTGGAAACACATCGTCCTGGGTTCTAATTTCCTATTCTGCTTCTATGGCCATGTAGGAGAGAAAAATGCCATACCTTTAGAATATTTTGTTGGTGCTGGCCGTGGAAGGCTCCCGTCCATTCCTGTGCACAGTGCCCCGATCCTGGAGTGCGAGCACCCTGTTTTACCTATATAATATATCAATTTTATTGAGTAGCCTCCAGGGCTATTTCAAAATAAACACATTATAAAAAGAGGTACAGTACACATACATACACATACAATTTAGATCTCACAACATATTACCTCATAAAACTAAATTATAACTATCACCACTACAGACAAAACAAAATTAAAATTCTCAAACCTTGCTAATTTATTATTGGATGGAAAAAGTTGAATATCAATAAAACTTAAATTACATGTTAGAGGCTTTAAACATAAAGACCCTGAGACAAAAGTTTGCTATCGACTTCGCGCAGGGACCCCTGGGCTCTAACAGTACAGATGTTATCGCCTCGTCCCACAGTACCCTCCACCTATCATCAATAAATGGGGAGACATATTTCTCTCTTAAAGCACTATAGGCCGTACCGTGTAGCAATATGTGTGTTACTGACTCGGGAGATTCAGAATCGCAGAAAACACAAACTCTCTGTTGATATGGCGTTTGCTTATATCTGCCAGATAGGACCGCCGAGGGGAAGGCGTTCATCCTCATTAAAAGAAAGGCCCTTCTCAGAGGCCATGATGACCAGTCCAGCAGATAGGCAGCTGGAGCAATACTAATACTATACTCCGGGGCGCTCCTCTGATCTGTCCGGGCTGCTGATTCCCTCTGCAGAGTCTGATCGCTAACACGTTGGGCAATCAAACCACCAGCCCCCTTCCTGCCCAGGGGGTACAAGATATCTCTAGACAAGCCCAACCTGCCCAATTCTGCTTCTGCCCTCAAGCTCCAATCATCTACCAAGTTATCATTATGGACCAAATACAATAACGAGTTTGAGGGCGGCGCAAATACTACCACCTTCAGCCAATACTTTAGAATCATAATCAGCACTACAGACCTTACCGGAACTACTCCCACTTCAGCTCTTAAAAGCACTTGCGGTATACATTTCGGAGCACCTAATATTGCTCTCAAGAGAAAATTTTGTATCGGCTCGAGCTTCTCCAAGGCCGAAAAGCCCCACACAGCCACAGCATAGAAATACTGGGCAAGCACCTTAGCCCTAAATAAGAGCAGGGCGGGGCTAACAAGTCTAACCCCCTGGGAGTGAAAAAAGCTAATTATTGTATTAGTCGCTTTCCTTGCTTGATCTTTAATTACTCGCAGATGTAAAGACCAGCTACATGACGCTGAAAAGGTTACCCCCAAGTATTTAAATGAATTAACTTGCTCTATGACCTGGCCATCCAAGATCCAGCGATGGTGACGATGGGATTTACTAAAAACCATAACTTTGGTTTTAGTATAGTTTACCGTCAGGTTTTCTGATTTACAATATGATTCAAAACTCAACATGCTACGCCGAAGTCCTATCTGCGACAATGACACTAAAATAGTGTCATCCGCATACAATAAGAGATGCAGTCGATGGTTACCTAATTTCGGAGCATGATTATCTGCTACGGCCATAAAGGGGACTAAGTCATTTAAATAAAGATTAAAGAGGGAAGGAGTCAGGATGCATCCCTGGCGCACCCCCCGGTTGATTGTGATTTCTTTGAAACAAGAGCTTTGTAAAGCGGGCGCACTAACAGCTGGTTTCCTTTGTGCAACGAAATTAACAGGTACATCAAACAACCGTCTATAGATCTATTATAGAGTTTATACCATAGGCGCTCTCTATCGACAGTGTCGAATGCTGCCCTTAAGTCCACAAAACAGCAGAATAGGGCCGTCTTGACCTGGCCCAGCGGGTATTTTGAGATTAAACGCCTTAGGGTATAAATGTGGTCAACCGTAGAATGCCCTGATCTGAAACCCGCCTGTTCAGGGTACAAAATCTGTTCCTCCTCCATCCACTTCTGTAACCTGAGCAATAAATACTTGGAATATAGC
The DNA here is from genome assembly GCA_003113815.1 of Sphenodon punctatus. Lineage (NCBI taxonomy): Eukaryota > Metazoa > Chordata > Lepidosauria > Sphenodontia > Sphenodontidae > Sphenodon > Sphenodon punctatus. Next base: position 4,783,004 of record QEPC01003194.1, read on the forward strand.
TTGCCCACTACAGAGAGCAAGCTTATCGGTCGGTAATTTTCTGGATCCTCCCCGTTACCCTTTTTATATATGGGGACCACTAAGCTTTTTTTCCACTCTCCTGGCATAACCCCGTCTTGGTTTATTTTCGTAAAAAGAGGGGCTAACCACTTAGCCCACCACTCTGCCTGACATTTTAATAGCTATGGGGTTATATAGTCCATTCCTGGCGCCTTTCCCCTTTTCAGTGACCCAATAAGCTCCACCACCTCATGGACAGTAACCGGGGGCCATTCCTGGAACTGATTGAGTGGTTTCATGACCAAAGTAGTTCCCAAACCCGTCGGTTTAGCAAACAATGCTTCAAAATGCATCTGCCAAGCCTCTGGGGGTACCTTTAATTCCCCTACCTGGTTGCCCCTAGAATTGTATCGCGCAATCAAGGCCCAAAATCTGCTGGTATCCTTTGTCCTTGCTGCTTGCTGTAGTTGGGCCCATTGTATAGAGACAAATGTCTTTTTCTTATCTCTGAGTATATATCTATATCTTCTCCTCTCTATCGTCACCCTCTTCTTATTTTCACTAGTCTCATTAGTTTGCCATGCTTGCACTATCCTTCTTAACCTTCTTCTAGCCCCCCTACATTCCCCGTCAAACCAGTTTGGGCTGGAAATTTGACCCGTAGGCACTTGCTTCCTACAAGTCAACAAAGGCAGCAAGGACTGACAGAGTAATTCAAAGGCCTCAACTGCCTCTGGGCCCGCCGTGGTTATCACTTCAGAAAGGGCAGTAACCTGCTCTTCCTGGGTGAAACTTAAGAAGGCCAGTTCCAATTCAGGTGACCATCTTGCTCGAGTAAGGCACCACGCTGTACTTCCTCCCAGCCTACCTTGAGTCCCCCGCTCAACCCTACCCAACCCCGGTACCTCAAGCCTCAACACTAGGGGCGAGTGCTCGGTTTCCAGAGCCCTGGGAATCCTTAGCTCCCGTACCAAAAATAAAGATTTCGCTGTAACCATCAAATAATCGATAATGCTCTGCCCTACTGCGGAGTGGTACGTAAAGTTGCCCTCCAAGTCCCCATACAGCCTCCCATTAAGTACAATTAATTCCAACTCATTTACCAACTGATGAAACAAGGGGGCCCTTGCACTTATGACCCGGTCCATGGAGACCCGTTCATTGGTGCTGGCCGTGGAAGGCTCCAGTCCATTCTTGTGCACAGTGCCCCGATCGTGGAGTCCGGGCACCCTGTTTTACCTACTTAGGGACAGAAAGTCTGTTTAGACAATGGAAGGGCTCAGTGGTCTAGTGGTGAAACTCCTTCCTCAAAAAACCGTGGGTTCTAATCTCCTATTCTGCCAATGTTGTCAAGTAAAAGAGAAAAAGGCAGTACCTTTATAAACTTTTGTCGGTGCTTGCTGTGGAAGGTTTGCATCCATTGCTGTGCACGGTGCCCCCAGCCTGGAGTCCAATCACGCTGCTTTACCTAGTTAGAGACAAAAATTCAAACCAGAAAAAAGTAGGGTTCATTCATCTAGTGGGGAGGATCCTGGGTTAGAAAACCCATGGTCCTGGATTCCAATCTCCTGTTTTGCTACAGTTGTCGAGTAGGAGAGAAAAAGGCCGAACCTTTAGAAAATGTTGTTGGTGCTGGTCGTGGAAGGTTCACGTCCATTCCTGTGCATGGTGCCCTGATCCTGGAATACAGACACACTTCATTATCTACTTAGGGACAGAAATTCTAGGCAACACGTAGTAGGGCTCAGTGGTCTAGTGGCAGGGCTTCTTGCTGTGGAAACCCATGGCCCTGGCTTCTACTATCCTATTCTACTACTGTGATTCAGTATGAGAGAAAAAGTTTGTACCTTTAAAAAAATTTGTTAGTGCTGGCCGTGGAAGGCTACCGTCCATTCCTGTGCACAGTGCCCCGATCCTGAAGTCCGAACACCCTGTTTTACTTAGTTAGGGACAGAAATTGTATTTAGCAAATAGAAGTGCTCAGTGGTCTAGTGGTGAAACTCCTTGCTCAGGAAACCTTGGGTTCTAATCTCTTGTTCTGCTACGGTTTTCAAGTAGGAGAGAAAAAGACAGTACCTTTATAAAATTTTGGTGGTGCTGGCCGCGGAAGAATTGCATCCATTCCTGTGCATGGTGCCCTGATCCTGGAATCTGAGCACCCTTCTTTACCTACATAGGGACAAAAATTCTAGTTAATTCTAACCTGGAAACACATTATTCTGGGTTCTAATTTCATGTTCTAGTATTGGTTCATAACCAATAAGGAGCAGGACTTGGTGGCCTAGAGCTGAGGCTGCTTGTTCAGAAAGCCAGAGGTGGTTGGTTCTAAAGCCCTGCATCAGGGCTTGTACGAATAGGCCTTGGGCAAACAGAATCAATAGAATGTACATACTATCCCAGCATGCTCCACGTGCTACTATTGAGGGCAAACGAAAAAGGGCTTTGCGTGGGTCTTGCCTGACCTGAATCGATAGAATGCACTTAATATCTAAGTACCCTGTGTGCTAAACGTGGAGAGTGAATGAAGCGGGCCTCGTGTGAACACAGCATCGATATAACAAATGTTCATAGGTGTGAAGAATACAAATCGGAGAAAGTTGAATTGAAAAGGTGGTGATGCCCCAAAATTCCAATCTACACACTTGGGTGTAAACAGTTCTTTTCTAGGGGCCCAGGCCTTTATCTTCTTGGGGACCAAAACCCTAAGCTACTGGAAACAGGATGGGGCAGTCTAGAAGTAAGACTCTTGGCTCAGGAAGCAGAAAGTCATGGGTTCTAATCCCCTGTGCTGTTGTTGTTGTCAAGTAGCAGAAAAAAAAGCTGTACCTTTTAGAAAAATTTTGTTGGTGCTTGCTGTGGAAAGTTTGTGTCCATTGCTGTGCACGGTCCTGGAGTCCAATCACCCTTCTTTACCTAGTTAGGGACAAAAATTCCAAACAGAAAAAAGTAGGGCTCACTCATCTAGTGGGGAAGCTCCTGGCTTAGAAGACCCTGGGTTCTAATCTCCTGTTTTGCTACAGTTGTTGAGTAAGAGAGAAAAAGGCCATACCTTTAGAAACTGTTGTTGGTGCTGGTCATGGAAGGTTCACGTTCATTCCTGTGCACGGTGCCCTGATCCTGGACTCCAGACACACTTCTTTATCTACTTAGGGACAGAAATTCTAATCAGAAAGGAGTAGGGCTCAGTGGTCTAGTGGCAGGGCTTCTTGCTGTGGAAACTAATTCTAGCCTGGACATTTTGTTAGTGCTGTTCTGCTACTGTTGTCAAGTAGGAAAGAAAAAGGCAGTACCTCTATAAAATTTTGGTGGTGCTGGCCGCGGAAGACTTGCATCCATTTGCGTGCACGGTGCCCTGATCCTGGAGTCCGAACACCCTTCTTTACCTGGTTAGGGACAAAAACTCCAACCAGAAAAAAGTAGGGCTCATTCACCTAATGGGGAAGCTCCTGCCTTAGAAAACCCATGGTCCTGGCTTCTAATCTCCTGTTTTCCTACAGTTGTCGAGTAGGAGAGAAAAAGGCCGTACCTTTCAAAAATGTTGTTGGTGCTGGTCGTGGAAGGTTCACGTTCATTCCTGTGCACGGTGCCCTGATCCTGGAATCGACACACACTTCTTTATCTACTTAGGGACAGAAATTCCAGTCAGAAAAGAGTAGAACTCAGTGGTCTAGTGGCAGGGCTTCTGGCTTGGGAAAAAACTCCTTCCTCCACAAACTCTGGGTTCTAAGTTCCTGTTCTGCTACTATGGTCCACTAAGAAACAAAAAGGCCATACCTTTAGAAAATGCTGTTCGTGAAATGTTCACGTTCATTCCTGTGCACGGTGCCCTGATCCTGGAATCCAGACACTTCTTTATCTACTTAGGGACAGAAATTCTAGTCAGACAGGAGTAGGGCTCAGTGGTCTAGTGGCAGGGCTTCTTGCTCGGGAAACCCATGGCCCTGGCTTCTACTGTCCTATTCTACTACTGTGATTGAGTAGGAGAGAAAAATGGCGTACCTCTAGAAAATTTTGTTAGTGCTGGCCGTGGAAGGGTCCCGTCCATTCCTGTGCACTGTGTCCCGATCCTGGAATCCGAGCACCCTGTTTTAACTACTTAGGGACAGAAATGCTGTTTAGCAAACAGAAGGACTCAGTGGTCTAGTGGTGAAACTCCTTGCTCAGGAAACCCTGGGTTCTAATCTCCTATTCTGCTACTGTTGTCAAGTAAGAGAGAAAAAGGCAGTACCTTTATAAAACTTTGGTGGTGCTGGCCGCGCAAGACTTGCATCTATTCCTGTGCATGGTGCCCTGATCCTGGAATCTGAGTACCCTTCTTTACCTACTTAGGGACAACAATTCTAGCTATCCTCCTTTAGCTACATAGGGTCAAAAATTCTAGTTCACTTTAGCCTGGAAATACATCGTTCTGGGTTCTAATCTCCTGTTCTGCTTCTATGGTCAAGTAGGAGAGAAAAATGCAGTACCTTTATAAACTTTTATTGGTGCTTGCTGTGGAAGGTTTGCGTCCATTCCTGTGCACGGTGCCCCGATCCTGGAGTCGGATCACCCTGATTTACCTACTTAGGGACAAAAATTCCATTAAGAAAAAAGTAGGGCTCATTCATCTAGTGGGGAGGCTCCTGTTTTAGAAAATCCATGGTCCTGGCTTCTAATCTCCTGTTTTGCTACAGTTGTTGAGTAGGAGAGAAAAAGGCCGTACCTTTAGAAAATGTTGTGGGTGCTGGTCGTGGAAGGTTCACGTTCATTCCTGTGCACGGTGCCCTGATCCTGGAATCCAGACACTTCTTTATCTACTTAGGGACAGAAATTCTAGTCAGACAGGAGTAGGGCTCAGTGGTCTAGTGGCAGGGCTTCTTGCTCGGGAAACCCATGGCCCTGGCTTCTACTGTCCTATTCTACTACTGTGATTGAGTAGGAGAGAAAAATGGCGTACCTCTAGAAAATTTTGTTAGTGCTGGCCGTGGAAGGGTCCCGTCCATTCCTGTGCACTGTGTCCCGATCCTGGAATCCGAGCACCCTGTTTTAACTACTTAGGGACAGAAATGCTGTTTAGCAAACAGAAGGACTCAGTGGTCTAGTGGTGAAACTCCTTGCTCAGGAAACCCTGGGTTCTAATCTCCTATTCTGCTACTGTTGTCAAGTAAGAGAGAAAAAGGCAGTACCTTTATAAAACTTTGGTGGTGCTGGCCGCGCAAGACTTGCATCCATTCCTGTGCATGGTGCCCTGATCCTGGAATCTGAGTACCCTTCTTTACCTACTTAGGGACAACAATTCTAGCTATCCTCCTTTAGCTACATAGGGTCAAAAATTCTAGTTCACTTTAGCCTGGAAATACATCGTTCTGGGTTCTAATCTCCTGTTCTGCTTCTATGGTCAAGTAGGAGAGAAAAATGCAGTACCTTTATAAACTTTTATTGGTGCTTGCTGTGGAAGGTTTGCGTCCATTCCTGTGCACGGTGCCCCGATCCTGGAGTCGGATCACCCTGATTTACCTACTTAGGGACAAAAATTCCATTAAGAAAAAAGTAGGGCTCATTCATCTAGTGGGGAGGCTCCTGTTTTAGAAAATCCATGGTCCTGGCTTCTAATCTCCTGTTTTGCTACAGTTGTTGAGTAGGAGAGAAAAAGGCCGTACCTTTAGAAAATGTTGTGGGTGCTGGTCGTGGAAGGTTCACGTTCATTCCTGTGCACGGTGCCCTGATCCTGGAATCCAGACACTTCTTTATCTACTTAGGGACAGAAATTCTATTCAGAAAGCAGTAGGGCTCAGTGGCTTCTTACTCAGGAAACCCATGGCCCTGACTTCTACTATCCTATTCCACTACTGTGATTGAATAGGAGATAAAAAGGTTGTACCTTTAGAAAATTTTGTTAGTGTTGGCCGTGGAAGGCTCCCGTCCATTCCTGTGCACAGTGCCCCGATCCTGGAGTCCGAGAACCCTGTTTTACCTACTTTGGGACAGAAATTCTCTTTACCAAGCAGAAGGGCTCAGTGGTCTAGTAATGAAACTCCTTGCTCAGGAAACCCAGGGTTCTAATCTCCCGTTCTGCTACTGTTGTCAAGTAGGAGAGAAAAAGGCAGTATCTCTATAAAAATCTGGTGGTGCTGGCTGCAGAAAACTTGCATCCGTTCCTGTGCATGGTGCCCTGATCCTGGAATCTGAGCACCCTTCTTTTCCCATTAGGGACAACAATTCTAGCTATCCTTCTTTACCTACATAGGGACAAAAATTCTAGTTAATTCTAGCCTGGAAACACATTGTCCTTCGTTCTAATTTCCTGTTCTGTTTCTATGGCCAAGTAGGAGAGAAAAAGGCCATACCTTTAGAAAATTTGGTTGGTGCTAGCCATGAAAGGCTCCCGTCCATTCCTGTGCACAGTGCCCCGATCCTGGAATCTGAGTACCCTGTTTTACCTACTTAGGAATAGAAATTAGGTTTAGCAAATAGAACGGTTCAGTTGTCTAGTGGTTAAACTCCTTGTTCAGTAGATACTGGGTTCTACTCTCCTGTTCTGCTACTGTTGTCAAGTAGGAGAGAAAAAGGCAATACCTTTATAACCTTTTGTTGGTGCTTGCTGTGGAAGGTTTGCGTCCATTTCTGTGCATGGTGCCCTGATCCTGGAGTCCGATCACCCTGCTTTACCTAGTTAGGGACAAAAATTCCAACCAGAAAAAAGTAGCGCTCATTTGTCTAGTGGGGTGGCTCCTGGCTTAGAGAACCCATGCTCCTGAGTTCTAATCTCCTGTTTTGCTACAGTTGTCGAGTAGGAGAGAAAAAGGCTGTACCTTTAGAAAATGTTCGTGCTGTTCGTGGAAGTTCACTTTCATTCCTGTGCACGGTGCCCTGATTCTGGAATCGAGACACTTTTTTATCTACTTATGGACAGAAATTCTAGTCAGAAAAAGTAGGGCTCAGTGGTCTACTGGCAGGGCTTCTTGCTTGGGAAACCCATGGCCCTGGCTTCTACTATCCTATTCTACTATTATGTTTGAGTAGAAGAGAAAAAGGTTGCACCTTTAGAAAATTTTGTCAGTGCTGGCCGTGGAAGGCTCCCGTTCATTCGTGTGCACAGTGCCCCGATCCTGGAGTCCGAGCACCCTGTTTTACCTACTTAGGGACAGAAATTCTATTTAACAAAAAGAAGGGCTCAATGGTCTACTGGTGAAAGTTGTTGCTCAGGAAACCGTGGGTTCTATTCTCCTGTTCTGCCACTGTTGTCACGTAGGAGAGAAAAAAGCCGTACCTTGATAAAATTTTGGTGGTGCTGGCCGCGGAAGACTTGCATCCACTCCTGTGCACGGTGCCCTGATTATGGAATCTGAGCACCCTTCTTTAACTACTTAGTGGAAGTAATTCTGTTTAGCAAACAAGAGGGCTCATTCATCTACTGGTGAAACTCCTTCCTCAAAAAACCCTGGGTTCTAATCTCCTGTTCTGCCACTGTTGTCAAGTAGGAAAGAAAAAGGCAGTACCTTTATAAACTTTTGTCGGTGCTTGCTGTGGAAGGTTTGCATCCATTGCTCTGCACGGTGCCCCCATCCTGGCGTCCAATCACCCTGCTTTACCTAGTTAGGGACAAGAATTCCAACCAGAAAAAAGTAGGGGTTATTCATTAGCGGGGAGGCTTCTGCCTTAGGAAACCCATGGTCCTGGGTTCTACTCTCCTGTTTTGCTACAGTTGTCGAGTAGGAGAGAAAAAGGCCATACCTTTAGAAAATGTTGTTGGTGCTGGTCGTGGAAGGTTCACGTTCATTCCTGTGCACGGTGCCCTGATCATGGAGTCCAGACACACTTCTTTATCTACTTAGGGACAGAAATTCTAATGACAGGAGTAGGGCTCAGTGGTCTATTGGTCTAGTGGTCTAAAATTCTGTTTAGCAAACAGAAGGGCTCAGTGGTCTAGTGGTGAAACTCCTTACTCAGAAAACCATGGGTTCTAACCTCCTGTTTTGCTACTGTTGTCAACTAGGAGAGAAAAAGGCAGTACCTTCATAAACTTATGTTGGTGCTTGCTGTGGAAGGTTTGCGTCCATTCCTGTGCACGGTGCCCTGATCCTGGAGTCCGATCACCCTTCTTTACCTAGTTAGCGAAAAAAATTCCAACCAGAAAAAAGTAGGGCTCATTCATCTAGTGGGGAGGCTCCTGACTGAGAAAGCCCTAGGTTCTAGTCTCCTGTTTTGCTACAGTGGTCGAGTAGGAGAGAAAAAGGCCGTACCTTTAGAAAATGTTGTTGGTGCTGGTCGTGGAAGGTTCACGTTCATTCCTGTGCACGGTGCCCTGATCCTGGAGTCCAGACACACTTCTTTATCTACTTAGGGACAGAAATTCTAGTCAGAAAAAGTAGGGCTCAGTGGTCTACTGGCAGGGCTTCTTGCTTGGGAAACCCATGGCCCTGGCTTCTACTCTCTTGTTCTACTACTGTGATTGAGTAGGAGAGAAAAAGGTCATACCTTTAGAAAATTTTGTTAGTGCTGGCCGTGGAAGGGTCCCGTCCATTCCTGTGCACAGTGCCCCGATCCTGGAGTCCGAGCACCCTGTTTTACCTACTTAGGGACAGAAAATCTACTTAGCAAACAGAAGGGCTCAGTGGTCTAATGGTAAAACTCCTTGCTCAGAGAACCTTGGCTTCTAATCTTCTATTCTGCAACTGCTGTCAAATAGAATAAAAAAAGGCAGTACCTTCATAAAATTTTGGTGGTGCTGGCCGCGGAAGACTTGCATACATTCCTGTGCACGGTGCCCTGATCCTGGAATCTGAGCATCCTTCTTTACCTACTTAGGGACAAGAATTCTAGCTATCCTTCTTTACCTACATAGGGACAAAAATTCTAGTTAATTCTAGCCTGGAAACACATCGTCCTGGGTTCTAATTTCCTGTTCTGCTACTATGGCCGAGTAGAAGAGAAAAAGGCCATACCTTTAGAAAGGAAAATTGGTTCACTTACCTGTGAATTTTCCTTCTGCGGGGGATGCTCCTGGCCGGCCAGTCAGGATAGTAGGGTATATCCCGCCGGGAAACAATAGGAGGCAGACAACTAATTTTGTAGACCCCTCCTTCCAGGGATCTATCCTCTATCCTCCAGTCTTTCCAAGCTCTATAGGCCTGATCCCTCAAAACCTATGCTCTAATCAAATTTAACTGTAACGAAACTCACTTCACTGGATTAAACTAGGAATTGTGATTCCTAAGAACTTGCCTCGATTTGAGAAGAGGCCAGGGATTAATGATGTGACCATAGGGGCCCATCCTGTTTATGCCCCACAGAGTTCTTGACACTCTGGGTGGGGACTGGCCGGCCAGGAGGATCCCCCGCAGAAGGAAAATTCACAGGTAAGTGAACCAATTTTCCTTTCTCCCGGGGGATCCTCCTGGCCGTCCAGTCAGGATAGTAGGGATGTTCCCAAGCAGTACCCCAGATCACTACTATGGGAGGGAGTACGGAGGAGAGAACTCCAAAGAGGAATTCACCTAGCCCTTATTTGGCGGAGATTTTTCCCCTGAGAACTGCCTGAAGGACCCTCCTCCCGAAGGCCGCCTGCATCGAGTCCTGCAACTTGATCGTGTAATGTTTAGTAAATGAATAAATGGATGACCACGTTGTGGCTCGGCAGATCTCCCCATAGGAGGCTGCGTTCATGAAGGCTTGCGAGGTAGCCACGCCTCTTAGGGAGTGCGCGAATATACCCCTCAGAGGTAACTTATCCGATGCCCTATCAGCTTCTGAAATGCAGAGCGTCATCCACTTGGCTATTAATGTTTTTGATGCCTTTAAGCCCCGTCTCTGTGGGTTATAGGAGACGAACAGGGCTGCAGTTCTCCTTACGGATCTGGTCTTGTCTATATAGATTCTCAAAGCCCTGCAAACATCCAAGGTGTGCCAGGAGCGTTCTAGAGGATGACTTGAGTTGGGGCCGAAGAAAGGTAAATTAATCTCCTGTTCTCTAAGGAACCTAGAGTCCACCTTTGGGCTAAAAGCTGGGTCCAGCCTGAGGACCACCGAGGACTCCTTAAAGGAGCAGAAGGCTGGTTCGATGGACAAAGCCCCCAATTCTGATATCCTCCTGGTTGAGGTGATTCCTATGAGGAGCGTCAGCTTAAAAGATAGGAAATACAAGGAGACCTCCTGGAGAGGCTCAAAAGGGGTCCCGGACAGGGCTCTGAGTAGGAGGTTCATATTCCACGACGGGAAGCTATGAACGACAGGGGGAAGAGATAATTCTGGAAGCCCTAAGGAAACATTTGATGCGAGGAAGGGTTGAGATGCTTTGTCCCCTGATAGTGCTTAGCGCGCTGTTAAGAGCTGCTACCTGCCCTTGTAAGGTACTAGGTTTCAAACCCATTCCTAGGCCCTGTTGTGGGAAGTGCAATATATTAGCAACAGAAGCCCTATCAGGTCTGAATGCCCTACTCTGACCCCATAGAGAGAATCTCTTCCAGGAGCTCTGGTAAATTCTTTTGGTTGCTGGTCGTCTCGATTGCAGCATAGTCTCAAACACCCTGTTAGAGTAGCCTAGATGGCCCAAGGCTCTCCTTTCAATCTCCCGACTGTCAGTTTGAATGCGGTCGGGTTGGACTGGTCCCTGAGCCAACAGATCTGGTAGTGGTGGTAATCTGAGGGGAGGTTCTGCGCTGAGGTCGAGCAGATCCGCGAACCACTGTCTCCGTGGTCACCAAGGTGTCACCATGATTGCCTCTGCTCCCTCATTCCGTATCTTTGTTATGGTCCTCTGAAAGAGAGGTAACGGAGGGAAGACGTACAGAAGCCCCTGAGGCCACTTGATGTTCAGGGCATCGAAGGCCATTGCCTCGCAGTCCGGATGTCTGGACACGAAGACTGTTGTCTTTGCGTTGCTGGGCGAGGCGAATAGGTCGACTAAGGGGAGGCAGAATTGATTGGATATCTCTTCGAAAGCCCTCAGGTGCAGGGGCCATACCCCTTGGTCCAAGTCCACTTTGCTGAGCCAGACAGCCCGAGTGTTCGCTTGTCCTTTTATGTGGAGCGCTCTGATGGATTGCACGTTTTTCTCCACCTACCCGATCAGCGTGGTTGCCCTCCGGTGTAGCGTCTCTGATTGGGAGCCGTCTTGGTGTTTCAGATATGCCTTTGCCACCATGTTGTCCATGTACACCAGTATGTCTCTGTTCCGTAGACTCTGGACTAGAATCAGTAGTGCCAGGTAGATTGCTCTCAACTCCAGCCAGTTGCTATGGTGCTGTTTTTCCCCCGCTTTCCATTTTCCTTGAGTTGACAATGATTGCGTGTGCGCTCCCCAACCATGTAGACTCGCGTCTGTTGTTAGGGTCGTCATCTCTGGGTCCACTAGTGGCATCCCTTGCTGGAATCGGGATGGAAGGACCCACCACCTGAATGATTTCTTCAGGTCTGCAGTCACTTGAATCCACGGGTTCTCTCCTTGTGTTATCTCGTCTTGCCATGGTCTCAGAAATCATTGTAGTGGTCTGGTGTGGAATCTGGACCACTGTACGATCCCTAGGCAGGAGGACAAGACTCCCAGTAGACTTGCTAGGGTCTTTAACCTGGTTCAGCGAACCTCTGTGACCTGTCATATCAGGTTGAGGAGTTTGTGTTGGCTCTATTGCGAGAGAAAGAGTCTGAAGATCTTGGTGTCTAACACCACTCCCAGATGTTCCAATGATTGTTCGAGATGGCACCTTTTCTTGTTGATTACGAACCCGTGTTCTTGTAAGTATCTGATAGTCCTGGTCAGGTCTTTCTGGGCTCGTTCGTATGTTAGGGATCTTATTAAGATGTCGTCTAAGTAAGGGTGAAGTTAGATCCCTTCTGTCCTTAGGTTTGCTATGAGCGCAATTAAGATCTTGGTAAAGGTCCTTGGCGATGTGGCCAGTCCAAACGGCAGCGCTGCATATAGCCAACGCTGGCCCTCATAACTGAATCGGAGCCATTGTCGATGTGCTGGCAGTATCGGAACGTGGAGGAAAGCCTCCTTCAGATCTAGAGAAGTAAGCCACTCCCCCTTCGAGATGGCGATTCGAATGGGCTGCAAGGTCTCCATTTTGGATTTCTGGACCTTGACGGACCGGTTCAGATCCTTTAGGTCCAACACTGCTCTCCATTCATCCGATTTTTGGGGGACCAGGAATAGAATGGAGTAGAGACCCTGTCCTCTTTCGTGGTATGGGACGGTTTCTTCAATGGCTTTGATGGAGTTCAGCTTGGCAACTTCGTTTCTTATAGCTGTCCGTTTCTGTATTTGGAGATGGGTGCGGTGCAGAAGGACTCTCTGGGAGGGCTGGAGAACTCGATGATGTATCCCCTTATCACGGTCTGGAAGACCAAGGCATCTGTTGAAGCCTGCTTCCATCTTTCCGCGAACCATTGGAAGTTTGTCCCCCAGTTTTTCTGACCCTCCTGTGCCTGAGGATGATGAATTGTAGGGGCGAAAGGACCGCTAGAATGTTCCTACACTCTGTAGGGACTGCTTTTTTGGACTTGTCCGTGGCGTCGGCTAGGACCTTGTCCAAGCACAGCCCGAAGAGCTTGCGTCCCTGGAATGGACCCCCTACCAGTGCATTCTTTGATATGTTTTTCCCCTTCCATGAGCGCAGCCGGCAGCGTGCGGCCACATTGGATGCTGCTGCCATGGCTGCCCATCGGAGAGCATCTGTTGACGAATCCGCAATAAATGCATAGGCCAGGTGAATTCTGGTAGACAGGACTCTCGTCCTCTTAGGGACAGAAATTCAGTTTAGCAAACAGAAGGGCTCAGTGGTCTAATGGTGAAACTCCTTCCTCAAGAAACTCTGGGTTCTAATCTTTTGTTCTGCTACTGTTCTCAAGTAGGAGAGAAAAAGGCAGTACCTCTATAAAAATTTGGTGGTGCTGGCCGCGGAAGACTTGCATCCGTTCCTGTGCCCGGTGCCCTGATCCTGGAATCTGAGCACCCTTCTTTACCTACTTAGGGGCAACAATTCTAGCTATCCTTCTTTACCTACATAGGGACAAAAATTCTAGTTAATTCTAGCCTGGAAACACATCGTCCTGGGTTCTAATTTCCTGTTCTGCTACTATGGCCAAGTAGAAGCAAAAAAGGACATACCTTCAGAAAATTTGGTTGGTGCTGGCCTTGGAAGGCTCCCGTCCATTCCTGTGCACAGTGCCCCAATCCTGGAGTCCGAGCACCCTGTTTTACCTACTTAGGGACAGAAATTCTATTTAGCAAACAGAAGGGCTCAGTGGTCTAGTGGTGAAACTCCTTGCTCAGTAAACCCTGGGTTCTAATCTCCTGTTCTGCTACTGTTGTGAAGTAGGAGAGAAAAAGGCAGTACCTTTATAAAATTTTGGTGGTGCTTGCTGTGGAAGGTTTGCGTCCATTCCTGTGCACGGTGCCCTGATTCTGGAGTCCGATCACCCTTCTTTACCTAGTTAGGGACAAAAATTCCAAACAGAAAAAAGTAGGGCTCATTCATCTAGTGGGCATGCACCTGCCTTAGAAAACCCATGGTCCTGGATTCTAATCTCCTGTTTTGCTACAGCTGTTGAGTAGGAGAGAAAAAGGCCGTACCTTTAGAAAATGTTGTTGGTGCTGGTCGTGGAAGGTTCACGTTCATTTCTGTGCACAGTGCCCTGATCCTGGAATCGGGACACACTTCTTTATCTACTTAGGGACAGAAATTTCAATCAGAAAAGAGTAGGGCTCAGTGGTCTAGTGGCAGGCCTTCTTGCTTGGGAAAAAACTCCTTGCTCAGCAAACCCTGGGTTCTAATCTCCTGTTCTGCTACTATTGTCATGTAGGAGAGAAAAAGGCAGTACATTTATAAAATTTCGGTGATGCTGGCCGCGGAAGACTTGCATCCACTTCTGTGCACAGTGCCCTGATCCTGGAATCTGAGTACCATTCTTTACCTACTTAGGGACAACAATTCTAGATATCCTTCTTTACCTACATAGGGTCAAAAATTCTAGTTCATTTTAGCCTGGAAACACATTGTTTTGGGTTCTAATCTCCTCTTCTGCTACTATGGTCAAGTAGGAGAGAAAAAGGCAATACCTTTATAAAATTTTGTTGGTGCTGGTTGTGGAACGTTCGCGTCCATTCCTGTGCATGATGCCCCGATCATGGCGTCCAAGCACCCTTCTTTACCTTCTCAGGGACAAAAATTCTAGCTCTCAAGCAGAGGGGATCAGTGGTCTAGTAGTGAGGCTCATTGCTCAGGAAACCCATGGTCCTGGGTTCAAATATCCTGTTCTGCTACTGTCATCAAGTAGAAGAAAAAGAGGCCATACCTTTAGAATTCTAGCTACCAAACAGCAGTAATTGGTGGTCTAGTGGTGAGGCTCCTTTCCCCAGAAACCCATAGTCCTGGGTTCTAACCTCTTGCTCTGCAACTGTGGTTGAGTAGGAAAGAAAAAGGGCATACCTTTAGAAAACTTTGTTGGTGCTGACCGTGGAAGGTTCGTGTCCATTTCTGTGCATGGGTCCCCAATCCTGGAGTCCGAGCACCCTTCTTTACCTAATTAAGGACAAAATTCATAACCAATAATGAGCAGGACTTGATGCCCTAGAGTTGAGGCTCCTTGCTCAGAAAGCCAGAGGTGGTTGGTTCTAATACCCTGCATCAGGGCTTGTACAAAACCCTTGTTTCTAATCTCCTGTTCTGCTACTGTTGTCAAGTAGGAGAGAAAAAGGTACTACCTTTAGAAAAATTTTATTGGTGCTTGCTGTGCAAGGTTTGCGTCCATTCCTGTGCATGGTGCCACGATCCTGGAGTCCGATCACGCTGCTTTACCTAGTTAGGGACAAAAATTCCAGCCAGAAAAAAGTAGGGCTCATTCATCTAGTGGGGAGGCTCCTGGCTTAGAAAACCCATGGTCCTGGGTTCTAATCTCCTGGTTTGCTACAGTTGTCGAGTAGGAGAGAAAAAGGCCGTACCTTTAGAAAATGTTGTTGGTGCTGGTCGTGGAAGGTTCACGTTCATTCCTGTGCACGGTGCCCTGATCCTGGAATCCAGACACACTTCTTTATCTACTTAGGGACAGAAATTCTAGTCAGAAAGGAGTAGGCCTCAGTGGTCTAGTGGCAGGGCTTGTTCCTCAGAAAACCTATGGCCCTGGCTTCTACTATCCTATTCTACTACTGTGATAGAGGAGAGAAAAAGGTCGTACCTTTAGAAAATTTTGTTAGTGCTGGCCGTGGAAGGCTCTCGTCCATTCCTGTGCACAGTGCCCCGATCCTGGAGTACGAGCACCCTTCTTTACCTACTTAGGGACAGAAATTCTAACTTGACAAAAGCAGGGATTGGTGGTCTAGTGGTGAGGCTCTTTGCTCATGAAACCCATGGTCCTGCTATTTAATATCCTGTTCTGCTACTGTTGTCAAAGAGAGAAAAAGGGTGGACGGTGCCCTGATCCTGGAGTCCGAGCAGGGCACTGTCGGACTCCAGGACACCGTCGGACCCCAATCCTGGAATCCAAGCACCCTTTTTTACCTACTTAGGGACATAAATTCTAATATCCAAGCAGCAGCGATTGGTGGTCTAGTGGTGAGACTGCTTGCTGAGAAAACCCTGGGTTCTAATCGGTTGTTCTGCTACTGTGGTTGAGTAGGAGAGGAAAAAGCTATACCTTAGAAAATTTTGTTGGTGAAGCCCAACAAAAATCAGAAAGCAATAGGGGGTCAGGTCCATTCCTGTTTATGGTTCCCCGATTCTGGAGTTTGAGCACCCTTCTTTACCTACTTAGTGACAAAAATTGTAATTACTAAGCCATGTACTTATGGTGTAATATTTGGTCCCCATTACCCCCGGGGTCATATACGGCTTAAGCCCCAACATGGTCGGTCAGACTGGAAAGTTTGGAATTACATACACTATTCAACAATATATATTACTTGTTTCATCCATGTGCCTTATCAGGGAATTAATAGGCCCCGGAGGGGGTGTACAGAGGCTGCCATCCACTAAACACTGGCAGGCACTCAAAAGACTGATAGTTTTGGAGATGCCATGACTTTTGCAAGATGTTTAAATAGTCAGACCTTCTGTACCTTATGACCTAGTTATCTCAGCATGAACTCTTGGACTATAGCACAGGGCCTGGTTGAGCATGGTGGGGGTCCATTCTAAGTCAGCCCAGCTTCCAGACTGTGTGGCCATGGCTTCCACCCCATGCTCCAACTTTCTCAGCTCCACCAAGCATGTTGGTCACCAGCCACTATTGCACCCAACTAAGTACAAGTGAGCTCAACCCCTCAACCAACAGAGGGCAACAACTTTTAGGAAGGAATGCTGTTGTCTGTTACGTACCATTGGATTTCAATTAGGTTCCTGGGGGGCTGGCATCCATACCACAAAACTATCATTGCTACAAACCTTAATTGGTGCCATTGTTGGGGAGACCAGCTAAGAACTGAATGCACATGAAGACTGAAGCATCCTCCTACCTCTTTGACTTTTCCAGTATGGCATCTCTTAGAATTTTTCATTGCTGGAGTAACAGTTGTCAAGGTTACCGCAGTGGTGGAAGTATTAGAATAGACAGGCTTCTGGCAGATTAACTGCTGATTTCTCTAACCCTCTTCTGAGTTGCTCTAGACCAGCTTGGCCCAAGATATATCTGCTGAGCCACCAGTGTGTATCACACAGACCCATGTAGTTTCCTAGCCATAGGCCTCACAGTGGCCTGTCCCTGGATATCACATCACCAGACAAGATGTGTTACTGGAGAGTTCATAAAGGCCTGTTGCCTTGGCACCCACTGAGCAAGCTAAATCTGATGATCCCATAGCAACCTGTATTTATGACACCAGCACTAGTGGCACAAGCCAGAGGGACTGAACTACTGAATGCACAAATACCTGTGTCTTACACAATTCTGTCATGTGGCAGGCTGGTGCTTCAGTCAATTAACAACAAAAAACTTACCAGTTTAAAAAAAACACTTAAATGCACAAGACCTAAAACCCAAAAAACAGGGAAATTAAAACACAATTACACCTACAACACCTATAGCAAAACGCATGTACATAACCATAATATATCTACTACCTTACAATCCATAGCTTCATTACTTAGCAACAAGTAACCATGGTCACTTATCTATTTTGTACATTTAAAATTATTAACATTAGACCACACAAACACACAACAAAGTGCATTTACTGTGCTTGGCAGGGCACCCTGTCCAACGTACCATCATCTCAGTTGTGAGACAAACTGGATACGTACAGAAATTGCATACAAGTTACAGAATGAGCAGATAACCCTTCCCAAGGTACTTCCCAGTCACCTGAAGGTACTTGATTCACTCCTGTAGAACTGAATACCGTGTACTGAACAAATAGGGAACACATCCCAACATAGTGTAATCCCTGC
>QEPC01003194.1:4801756-4828589 GCA_003113815.1 Sphenodon punctatus
ATTTTATTTTCCTAATGGATCTTTTTCAGACTTTGTGGATATGATGGTCCTCACAACTTACAGCCATGGTTAAATTTTCAGAAAGGTAGGTCAAGCGGTTTCCTCAAAATCGGGGCTTCAGCAGTCCCCTGTTTATAATGAACAGTGGCTGTGCATTTAAGTTTCTTCCAGCTACCGCTGGAAGAAAATAAAAGGACCCAGGCAAAGCAGAAAAAAAGAGAGAGGGAATGAACTGGGTTATTCCTAGAGGTTATAAAAACCCAGCATCCCTTTGCTTCCTCTCAGATCCTGGAGAGAGTTCCCCAGAGGGACATTAATCTCTGATTCCCTTTTTCCTTTGAGATTTAAAGCGAGCCAAGATCTCCTACTCCCTCTGGGGTCAACGAAAGAAAATTCTCAAGTAGAGACAGGGAAGTAAAACAACAATCCATTGCATATTGGTGAATATTGATTAAAGAAAATTATTGTCTAAACAAATCTTAGTTGATGTGATATTCGTATCTTCATTAATTTGGACACTTCATTTTGTAAACTTTATTTGGTAGTTCTTTTTTTCCATTTTGGTTTCTTCAGTTTTTGATACTTTGTTCTCTTAGGTGGTACTGTGTAGTGCTAGTAACATGCACCTAGCGCCGGCCTTAGAATTTGTAGTGCTCAGAGCGTCAGCGCTCCACACAGCTGTGCCCATTTTAAAATGATCAAAATACCATTACTCTAAAGAACCTGAGGCTAGAACCATGGGGCATCCTATCCCACCCTTTCTCTTGGGCCCCAGATAGGTGACAAACACTGTCATACCCAGCAAACTGGAGAGGCTGAGTCGGATACCATCATCCGAGGTTGCCATATCAGAATTTCAAAAATAAGGGACACTATGGAACGCTCCCTCTCTCTGTGTGTTTTTGTTTTAGTAAGAGATTTTCCCTTAAAAATAACCCTTCCATTGCCTTGCAAAAATCTGGGCCTTCGCATAGGGTGAGCAATGTTGGAAAGGCCTTTACCAGCCCAGCTGGTTAGTCACATGATCCAGTGTGACCTCATATTGGCTGCCCACTGACATCAGCTTAGTCAGCTATTACAGGAGCTGATGATCTTACAATGACCTATATTTTGACACCATCCTGGGAAGCAGGAAGTGATGGTACTGTAGTCAGTATTGGACTTTCTCAGGATCTGTATCTGCAGATTAGGGATTAGGCAGTTAAGATCTGGTAGTAATAATTTATTGACCCTTTATGAACTGCTGGTGTAATAGAATACAAGTTTTATGTAATATCCAAAGCCCCAGCTCCATCTGTCTGTCCATATTCTCAATTAATCTGGCTGTTGCAGGCACAGGTGATCCAGGCTGATGTGTCAAAGCAGGCAGATAGAGAGCACTGCTTCCAATCTTGGGCTGTTGCCACCTGCAGCTCTCCAGAGACAAGAGCTGGGGCAGCCATAAATAAGGGGCTCTTTAGGCCTGCCCCTCCATGGTGCAGTGAGCCCAGGAGTAACATTGGGTCAGGACTGAAGGCCCCTTCCCATGTGCGCACACACCAAACATACCTTAAATTGGGGAGAGAAGAGGAAGATGACGCTGCTAGCAAACTTATGAGCTCCCCACAAATGTCCTGTGTAATGAATGGGAAAGGAGTATTTCTACTGGAAATTCTTCTACTCATTAAGAAAAACTATTGCATGCTGGGTCCATTTACTGCTCTCAAAGGGCTGTTGTGAGAGGGCTTCTGAAGACTCCATCTTCTTCACAAAAAAGAACTTGTTCTCACGAGTGCGTCAGAGCTGCCATCAGGGTAGAGGGAGAGTTTTGTCACTTCCCCCGTGGGGCACTATTTGCATAAATATTAATTTGTGCAAATTTATGTAAAATCAAAATGACTAATTACCTAACAGGCTGGGCTGGGGGGGGACAGACTTTTTTTAAAAGCACTCTGAAAAAGGAAGGAGTTACAGATCCATATAATAACCTCTTTCATGAGCTAGACTTGCACCCTTGTCTTTTTCTAGTCTTTGTATGAAGGCCCTGTCACAGAGTACAGGGATGTTTTCTGCCCCTGGTAGGGACAAAATTTCAGCAGCTTCTGACATATTTAAACCCTGTTTCCTTCTAATCCATACATTGCTTGAAAACGCTGGTGCTTGCTGTCTCTTTAAGCTACAGGGAGAGGCACCAGTTTAACAGTTTCTTTAAGTATTTTCTAGAAATTTTCCTAATGTACACAGAGCCTTGGAAACAACTTTTAGGTAGAAATGTGGGCCACAATCTTGCAACTACTTCCAAGTTCATTGGCCCTTTGTCCATTGACTGAAAATAACCTGAGAGAGGCAAACAAATTATGTTTAAAAGCGAATTAGAAGCATCTATTGACTTGGAACACAAATCTGTTCTTTTGGCCTGCGAGGACCTCTAGTGGGCAATATGTATTTTTCTCTTTATTTTTTCTTATTTTCTTTCAATAAGAAAATAAGAGGGATGAAAAGGAAGATAGTTTTGCCATTGTAGAGAAGTCAGAGTTCCTTTTAAACCAAATATTTAAAAGCACAGTTGATTTGCAAAGTGACTTGAAAGACACTATTGTGTGGTTCAGTTCTTTAATATCTATGTTTTTCCTCCTATATTAAATATACACACAATGTTTTCCTCTAGCTATCATCTCGGTAAACTGCCTGGAATATAGCAGTTCTGTTCTGTCCTTATGCATTGTCTCCTCTTTGTGTGTGTGTGAGAGAGAGAGAGAGAGAGAAGCTCCTCGTGCTTACTTGTGCAACTGACTTTAATCAGTCTGCACTGCCTGAAACATCGGAAGAGTTGGAATGAGTACTAAAGTTAGTATCCCATGAGTAATGCACACATTTTGGGGCACCCCGATGGGCTATCCAAGGACCAGTCAGTAGCCCAATTCCCCAAAATGCAAGCATTACCCAGAGAAACTGATACACCCAAGCCGGGACTCGGGAGCGCTGAAAGCTTGGCTCCGCAGTGCTCCGTCTGGGGCGTGTCAGTTTCAGACAAGCCCTGGGTGGAGGGCCCCAAGTGGGCCAGGGCTCCCTCCACACAGCACTCTCATAGGTGCTGTGGCCGGGAAGCTGCTTTTGAACGCGACATGCACCAGCCGAGAGCACTGTGGAGCCTGGCTCCAAAGTGGTCCCAGTCAAGGTTGGTCACTTCCAAAGGCTGGCCAGCCAGTGCTTTCCCCCACCCACCCACCCACACCTTAATAGCACCTCTCAGGTGAGAGGTACAGTGGAGGGGAGGGGTGGGGAGAAAAGTGGCCTTTGAAACTTACAAGCCCCAGGTGGGACCGCTGTGGAGTTGGACTCTGCAGCATTCCTGGCTGAGGCTTGTCACTTTCAAAGGCCAGCTGGCACATTCAAGCTGCCTGTTGAGTCCCGTTTGAGAATCGATGGTGCCCAGAAGGGGCTGGGTTGATTCAGGCACCCCGGATTTGTCAAAGGTGTCTGAATCTTTGGGTGCCCGGTTGCAGCTCTAAACTTAGGGTTTTAACAAACAAGACCAATAACTCCCTGGAGTCCTGGTTCGGTTCGTGCAGCCCCCACTCACATGTTTAGTATGTAGAGCCTAATAAACGGGCAGCTCTCTACGTGTCTTCTTTTGTGCATGCGCACATCCCCCACTCACAGGCTTAGCGTGACAAACCTAATACACAGGCAGACATTCTTCCCTGCCATGCTCCGCCCACCATCCACCCCGTTCCCAGTATCCCGCCCCGTCATGTCTCTCAGCCACACTGAACGATGGGAACAAGACGCTGCCCCAGCTGCTTCTTTCTTTTGGACTATTATGACTCCAGAAAGTGGTCCAGCACATGCTATCCCTGCCCACTCATGGAGGCTTATGCCTGGGTTTATATGTTCCAGCATTTGGTGACTGTAATTAACTAGTTGCTATGCACACAGTGCTGTTTATTGAGCAAATCACATACTTCATTGAGCACCTACAGGGGCATAGCTAGGGTGGAATGGGACCCTGGCCAAGAAGTCAAGATGGGCCCCGCTATTTGTGTCCTGCTGGCGGGCCTAGGGGTGTCGCCTGGCTTGGCGGGCCTAGGGGCCCTGCTATCAAACACACAAGACACCCAAAATGCAACCAGCCTATTAAGCGCATTATGCCATGAAAAGAGATTATATAGATGTGTCTCCCCATAATCAATTCACCCCATAACCAGTTCATTTGTGCCCCGCTCCATATAATCAATTCACACTGCCCCACACCCATAACCAGTTCATTTGCGCCCTTGCCCCCATATAATCAATTCATGCTGCCCCACACCCATAACCAGTTCATTTGCACCCCCAGGACAGCATGAATTGATTATATGAGGGACTCAAATGAACTGGCTATGGAGTGGGGGTTTAAAGACAGTATTCCTGTTAGCAATAAGTTAATTAAGAAGAGTTAGTGAAATAGCAGCCATAATAATCTCAGATCCACATTTGCAGATTTTCCAAGATAGAATAGATATTGCTTTACATCCTAAATTCCTACCTAAGATAGTATAAGTAAGACAGTTGTGAGAATGTGGCCCTTTTTACACGGGCCTCTTCCACCCATGAACGACACAGTGTGTGCACCCGCAATGAGCGGGGTTACATGCATGTGCCCATCCGGTGGAGCCATGTAAAAATGGCCTGTGAGGAACCACTCGAAGAAGAACAAAAGGTTGCTGCCTTGTAAACAAGGTTCTCCAAGATGGCTCCTAACATTCTCACAGCACCCACCCTTTCAGCCCCACATGGACTTTTTTTCTTATTTTCCTAGAAAGGGTTGGAAGAAACTGTCATTCTGGGGGGAAAGAGTGCTTTTTATACTAGAGGAGCTTGAGTCTATTATTCGAATATGGTGAGCATGCACAACCCAGTTGTGAGAATGTTGAAAGCCATCTTTCTTGATGTAGCTAAGCCAAGCGCGTGCACCTGGGACCTCGCATCCTCATGAATGTTCACTCCTTGCCTCTCCCACTGTTCCCCTTCCTTCGTCTCCCTTCCCCCCCCTCCCCCGTCTCTCAGATTGTAAGCCCTAGGGCAGAGACCATGTCTATTCAATTACTTTTTAAAGCACCAGGTACATTGCTTGCGCTATATAAATGCTTGTTAATAATAAAATAAAATAATAAATAATAATAATAATCTTGAAGAACCTTCTTTACAAGGCAACAACCTTCTGATCACTCACATGGGGAGGAGTTGTTTACAAACAGCTTTATCTCCCAGTCCAATCGGTGTCCCAGCTCCCGCTGCTACTGCAGCACTCCTAGCAGGCAGAGGCAAGTGAGGGAAGGGGACCCCCCCATGATGTGGGGGTCACGGGTGCCCTGAACCCGAGCCTCCTCCTGCCCAGCTCAGGTGTGAGGCTGCCCCCACAGGGCCAGGCAGCAGCCCTCTTGTGCCTTGCAGCCCCTAGCTTTATACCGGGTTCGCTCAATGGACGCTATGCCCCTGAGCACCTACAATGAACATTGAAAGTGAAAGTCAAAATTGACAGCAAAAGCAATACGTCTTTACTAGGGATGGGCGAACAGAACCGAGTTCGGAAATTCGGTTCGGTTCGGAAATTTGGTTAGGAAGTTCGGTTCAGTCAATCGAACTATTAGAGTTCGGTCCGAACTCTGAACTTCCGAACAAAGTTCAGAAATTCAAACCCCATTGAACTAAATGGAATATAGTTGGGGATGGGCAAACAGAGCCGAGTTTTGAAATTCGGTTCGGTTAGAAAATCGAGTTTGGTTCAGAAGTTCAGTTCGTCCGACCGAACTGGTCGAGTTCTGTCCGAACTCCGAACTTCCAAACCGCGGTCGCCCATCCCTAGTCTTTACATGCTCTCACTACCTTGTTACTCACATCCACAGTTCACAGCAATGTACTAGCAGGTAGCAGCACATCATTTTATCGAGGTCTCACCTGCTATGGTGTTGGAAATCCCCCTTGGTTCACGTAAAACCCGCAGTCAAACATGTGCCTCTTGTACCCCCTTCTACAGCAGCACCTACCGTTGCATCGCCTGCATCACCAACCCTCCACCTGTGCTGCTTCTCACCTTTCCTTTTCCCAAGCAGATTTTGTAATGGACCAATTAGTTGGTGAATGTTACAAAACAACATGAGACAATCAGTTGTTGGACAAGATAACACAAACCAATCAATTGTTTAATCAGTGTCCCTCCTTCCGAAGGTCAATAAGCCTGTATTGCTTACTTAGCTGTCTGGTCTCTTTTCTGAGCCACTCGCTCCATAGGTTGTGCTCCATAGGAACCCACATCTGCCATACCACCTACACGCAGGAGTGCTTGCAGCAGGAGCAATTGCAGCAGGAGAGGGCCATCAATGAACAGTAACCAGTCCATTAGCTCATAATACGGAGGTGTTTGCCTCCTGCAGCCAGAGGTTAAGTTGTTGTCCTGGATCTCCTTACACCCTCTCCTCAAATCCTTGGCCAGCTGCTGGCACTGGTTCCTATCCCTGGTGTATCCCTGCTGTGCCATCTGGAGAGAAATCTCATAGAACACTACCTTGTTCCTGTAGCACTTCACCAGTTGGTATTAGACCTTCTGCTCCCCCTCACAGAGCGATGAAGGCCTTGGTCTCCCTTACTTCAGCGAATGCACCTTTGGCAGGCAAATCAGAAGGTGGACGTGCCTGAGCTGGAACACTGGAGGAGCAGTGTTAGTAGTTGCTGACTGTTGTTCTGAGGAATGGCCATGGCAATGGAAAGGCTGTGGAACTCACTCCAAAAAAGGCAGTGGCTTTGAAAGAGAACACATTGGGAACATGCTGCAATCCAGGATGAGCTAGGACAACACTTGTTTAAATTTCACATGCATTGGGCTTTTAAGGCAGATGTGACATGCGAGCAAGAGCAGAGAGAGGGGGAGGAAGTGGTCACTTCTTGGAATGCTTTAGGTTCTTCGCCCGTGACTCTGTGGTGCTGGTGGACATGTACATGCGTGATGCTGCATACAATCTAATTGACGGGACATGGACGCATGAGCTCACATTTGCCCACAGGGTGGGCTCTACATTCTCTGGGACCCTACTGTGAATGGGGACTGCATGTACGTGGGTGGTGGCCATATGTCTGGTGGGGGAAAACACCTAATCAATGCACAAGTGGATACTCTGGCTGAAACTCGATCTCAATGTTTTTTCTTGATTCTCATTGAGAATCATGGTCCTCGACTCATTTTTAGAGAGAATTGATAATCAAGAAAGCCCCAAGTTTGACACTTTCTCAGTCAAGAATGTTCTCAATTTATTGTTTACCATTTACCGTGATTTACCATGTATCATATACTGATTTACCGTCTACTACTTACCATATACTGCATTCATCCCAGTAATGTGCAAGAACAAAATGGCTGCCTTTTTGAAAAATGGTGGTGACACTGCCGGCACCAATCTTGGAAGATGGCTGCACATGTGCAGAACAGCTGTGGTGGCCATTTTGCACATGTGCATTAGTGGGACAAACATGGTAAATGGTAAATCATGGTAAACTGAGAAAAATTCTTAACCGAGACCTCGAACTGTTCCTGAGATCGTCCTGAGAACTCGGTAATGATTCTCAATTCTTGTGAGATTTTCACAAGAAACAAATTGATTCTTGTTTCAGCCCTGCCTACCTGGTGTGGGCTACCATCTCATTTGTTAACATCCTTAATAGTCATATGTGTCCGTTATGCAAACAAGGCCGGATCCAGGCATGTGCAAACTGTGTGACCACACAGGGCCCCATGTTTTGGGAGGGGGCTCCCACAAGAGCCACCGAATATACACAGTCCATGAACAAACTTGAAACAACAACCTGAGTCTGACATGTGATGGGCCTGTGGGATCCCACATCACCATTTTGCATGGGGTTCCAACTTTCCTGGATCTGGATGCAAAGAAGGAATAGAATTCTCTCTATTTTTCTCTTGACCCCACAATACTCAAAAGAGTCGGCAGTAGGCAAAACTTATTTTCTGGCTAACAATGTGCTCTGATCCAATTCTCTAAACCTGTAATAGAGCATGCCTTCTCATAGAGTTGATGTCGGTTTCCTCTGGGTTTTTTTTCTCTGTGTAAAGATCACTTTAGCTGTGGTGACTATCTGTATCTTGCATGACTTCCTGGTTGCAAATTAACAAGAAAACTTCCCCTTTACTAGACACTGAACTTAGGATGGTGCAATATCATGCTGTTTTCTGATTTGTGTGGCCTACTGTGCAATCGTTTGTCTTTTATTCTTTTCTCTTAGTATCACTTGGTTTCTCTTCTTTTCCTTTTCTTCTAATTTTAACCCCTCCAGTGTTCATCCACACAACCCAGGAATTGGAGGTCTTTTGTCTGGTGTTCAGGTTGACCTATGAGTAGGGTTCCCACTCCTTTGGGTTTTGAACTGGAGTCTTTGGGTGTTGCTGTTTTTTTAAAACACATCAGATCTGAGCTCCAGATGACCTGGATAACCCAGAGAAACTGGACCTTTGGATGGAATAGGGGGTCATGTTGAAAAGAGGCAGGATATCTTTCTGACATGGCCTCATTCCTTTCAGAGTGTTGTAACGTCTTGGCATTCTAATGGGGACGTGACCACATCAGAAAGGCATAGGAAAGTTCCATTCTGGTGTGGCCCTGTCCCCTTTGGGTCAAAGTCTGAGGGAAAGTAGCAACCTCCCTACATATGACCTGGTGTTTGGAAATAAGAGAGTTCTTGCCAGTTCTAATGTTAGGTGATGGGCTATTTCAAATTTGAAATCCATTGATGCAGATTAACATTGTCTTCTTTTTCTTCTGCTGAAAAGGTGGCACCTTTTATTTCATTTATTTATTTTTCAAATTTATGCGCTCCCTTTTCCACAAAGACTCAGGGTGGCTTACAACCAAAAAAACAACAATAAAATTCATACAATAAAACACTCACTCACTCCCCTCAAAACTCCCACCCTTCCCACAACACTATCCAGTAACCCAACCAATCCTCATCCCCACCTACCAAATGCTCTTTCAAATGAAAATGTTTTACACCACCTCCAGAAGATGATCCGGCTTGGGCTCCATCCTATGGGCAACGGTAATAGATGGAACCTGCAAGAAGGCGCCCCCGACCGACCGTAGGGGCTGCGAAGGAACATGGTAGGGCAGGCAATTTCAGATATATGGCACCCAGACCATTTAGGGCTTTAAAGGTCAAAAACAGCACCTTGACTTATGCCCAGAATGCTCTAGGCAGCCAGAACACAGGTGTAATGTGCTCCTGGTGACCTGTCCCCGAAAGGAGCTGAGCCACTGCATTCAAATCAAATTGTTTATTATTAATGTGACCAAAGGTCATAGACAATACAAA
Organism: Sphenodon punctatus; assembly: GCA_003113815.1. Classification (NCBI taxonomy): domain Eukaryota; kingdom Metazoa; phylum Chordata; class Lepidosauria; order Sphenodontia; family Sphenodontidae; genus Sphenodon; species Sphenodon punctatus. The sequence goes on from QEPC01003194.1 coordinate 4,811,096, forward strand.
ACATAAAACTTACAAACCATCATTAATACAAAATAGGATAACTATTCTTATTACATAAGCCGCAGAAATGAAAATTTACCTAAACGGCTCTATGCTGTCACTTAAACATCTACAAACAACTTATACTCTAAAAACAGCTTTTGATCATGAATAGCCTGAATAAGAAATTGGGCCACCATTTTAACATTATCATTTCTAGAGCCTGAAAGCAAGATCATCAACAGATCTGTGCCTGACCTTCCCGGGAATTTCGCCAACAAAGGAGAGATGAACCGCTCCCTAATCTGATCATACAGATGACAATACAATAGTAAATGTTGGGTAGATTCCATAGACAACTGCTCGTATGGACATAACCGCTCTCCATAAGGTATCCCTGTTAGTCTACCTACCATAACAGCTTCCAGTCAGTCATCAAGGGTAGCCCAATATAGAGCATGTTGCAGTAATCTAGCCTCGAGGTGATGAAAGCATGAAAGACAGTGGTCAGATCTGAATCAGAAAGAAAAGGCTGCAACCTTCTCATCAGATGGAGTTAGTGAAAACCACTCCTGGCCACCACCGCAACCTGTCAATCCAGGCACAGTGAGGGGCCCAAAAGCACTCTAAGGTTGCAAACATGATTAAACATAGGGAGCCGGATCCCATCAATGGCAGGTGTCCCAACACCCTCCAAGTCACAGGACTGGCCAAGCATCATCACTTCAATCTTGTCAGGATTCAACTTCAATCAGTTCACCCTCATCCAGTCCCTGACAGCAGCCAGGCATTGGGTCCGCGGATGAAAAATAGAGGTAGAGCTGAGTATCATCAGCATATTGATAACACCTCACCCCAAACCTCCAAATGACCTCGCCCAGCGGCCTCAGATACAATTTGAACAAGAGAGGAGACAGAATTGAACCCTGCAGGACACCACAGGGGAGGTCCCAAGGTGACGACGACGAATCACCCTGATCACCACCTGCTGGGACCTCCCCAACAGGAAAGAATGGAACCACTGAAGAGTGGTCCCATGCACCTCTGCCAGGTCCCCAGTCATGTCAACAACACCTTGTGATCAACTGTATCAAAGGCCACAGAAACATCTAACAAAATCAACAAGGAAGAATTCCCCCTGTCCATCTCAAGGTGCAGGTCATCGACCAAAGCCACAAGCACAGTATTTGTGCCATACCCAGGATGAAAACCTGACTGAAATGGGTGCAGGAATCCAACAGCTTCACCATGAGCCTGGACCTGATGGGCAGCCACCCATTCAATAATCTTCCCTTTTTACGGAAGGTTATTGAATGAATACTCATGTTAATACTATCGGATTCCTTCCTAAAAAGGGAAGGTTAGAGACAGGCCAATAGCTGGCCAGGGAGCCAGCGTCCAAAGATGGTTGCTTAAGCTGGGGCCGGACCACCACAGATTTAAGGGTGCCCGACACCCTCCCCTCCTGTAGGGAGATGTTGACCATCCCAGTCAGCAACAGCCCCCAACATCTCCCAGCCAGTTTTCATCAGCCAGGACAGACAAGGATCTAATTCACAACTGGTCAGATGGAAAAATTTGAACAAGAGGGGAGACATCACCCCATGCACCTCCCCTGCATTGGTGGGTGATGCCAAGTGAAACTGATCCAGATAAACAGGACAAGAATGAGCTTCCATAACCCCAAACTCAACTCTGCAGTTAAAAATGGCAGCACCCAAGTTTATTTGATTTGCCTTTACTCATGAATCATTGTAGTAATTTTTGATTCCTGTTAATTTTGTTCTTTGTTTCTTTTACTTGTCATTTTTTATACACCCTTCTTCTCCCATTAGAGTTTGGCCCAGAAGTTGTATTGTTGTGAGTGTTAGCAGTGGGCCTGAAATGAGAAACCTGGCTAGTGATGCTTCCATCTGAAGCAGGGCATTCACCAAAGTTTGCATGATGTGGAAGCTTACCGGCTTTCCCACTGTTTTCACTATTTTCCATTATTTTTTGCAAGTTGAACAGGGCTGTCTCAGGCCAGTCCCAAACCCCGTGTGTGACCCATGTGCACCTCCGGGGGCTGTGGAGAGGAAAACATGCCAGCTATGCACCAGGGAAGTGCTGAAAATTACCATAAAGGGTCTGTAGAACTATCACAAAACTGTTGTAAAACTCCTGGAAAGTGACAAAAAGTCCCAGAAACTGACAAAAGTGACAGGAAAAGCACAGAATCATCGGAAACTGATGAAGTACCAATGGACACTCACAAGTACTCCCAAAAGGTTGGTATTTACCTTTGGAATGGGAACACTTGCACTCATCTCAGCCCTTGTTGGCAGTGAGCTATGTGGCCCATCTGTAAGAACGTAAGTAGCAGGGGCAGTAGGTCCCCTAAGAAAGGCAGGGGCAATGCCCCTCCTGGCCCCCCAAGACTCCCCCAGCCAACAGACAAGCTATTAAAAAATTTTTTAAAAAAATTTAAATAAAAATTGGTAGCCTTTTTGGTAAGAATTGGTAGCCTAAGGTAGCCTTCAGGGACAAAAGGGAGGCGTTCTCCCTTTATGTGGAGTGGGCGGCTAGAAGCGCCGTCCATTCCGCATAAAGGGACCCTGCAATGAAAGAGTGCCGCAGGGGGCACTCTTTCATTGCAGGGGCCGGGCAAGGCTAAAGTTCATACCTGAGCACCCAATAGAGGTGCCCCCGGTATGAACTAAGAGCTGCGCGTGCGTCAGCAGCTCCCTGCACAGGCTGGGTCCGAGCCTGTGCAGGGGGCTGGGAGCTGCTGACACGCGCACAGATCTTAGCCTCCCCGAGTTCCTTCCTCCCTCCCTCCCTGGATGCAGATTGGGGCTGACGCTGAGGAATGGTCAGGAGCCGGCCCCACCATGGTTGGTGAGTTAATTGCGGGGTCCAGGGTGGGAGTGGGGGGGTACATGGGGGGCGAGTGTGGGCACACAGGGAGCACACGGTGTGGGAGATGGAATGTGATTTTTGTTCACTTTATGTGGAGTGTTTGTTTTGCTACTGCATTTTGGGGATCTGTGGATACCTTTGTAGCCTTGTGGGAATAGTTTGGTTTCTGGTTTTTATATGGGTTTTGTTCACTTGATGATGTGGAGTGTTAAATACTAATCCTCACCCCCCCCCACCCATGCACATGCAGCAGAGGGTGAGGGGGAATTAGTATTTAATGCCTCATGATTCAATTCAGGTTTTGAAATCCTGAGATGTAACTGTTAGTCTGGTGATTCATGGGTCTTAAAATCCCCACCCCACACACACGCAACAGAGGGCAAGAATACTGCTTCAGAAGGGACTTCTGAAGCAGGGATTGGGATCCCTCCAACACACATGCAGCAAGTCCCTTCTTTCTGAAGCAGTATTCTTGCCCTCTGCTACGTGTGTGTGTGTGTGTGTGTGTGTGTGTTGGGGAGGAATTTTAAAGTCCCATGAATCACAATTTAAAAAAAAAAAAAAAAACACACAGAAACCACATGCAAACTGTGTTTTGTTGCAATCCTTGATCTGGTGTAAAAATGGTGACTGGTGGGTTTCAATCTGTGGTTTTAAATGGGACCAATGATAATCTTGCACAGTTATGTAGAATGCATTGTCAGTCCTCAGTATCGTGAACTACTGGACTCAGGCTGTGACTTGGGTGCTTTACAAGGATTAGTGCCTGTATTTTGGGTTTATAAATTATTTATTTTAAGCTTGATGTGCATGCAAACTGTGTTTTGTATGTTAACCCTGGGAACTCCTTGCTGCTGGGTTATGCCACCTACCGTTGCTGTGGCTCCGCCTACCATTGCCCTGGCTCCACCCTAGGCTCGCAGGCCTTACTGCCTCTGCAGCCTCAAAACCCACCAACCACCTCTGGTAAGTAGTGCCATACTGGGTCAGACCAATGGTCCATTGAGCGGGGGGGGAGGGGGGAGAATATGGATCCCAAACCCCAGATGTGTAACTGGCTGGGGATAATTATGGGTTGCTTTGGATTAAACTGTAATGGCCCATTCCAGGCTGTTCTGGATTAATCCAAAACCATAATTCCCATCCCTAATGAATTCATTAAACAACACTGGTCCTAGTACAGATCCCTGGGGCATTCCACTATTTACTTCTATCCATTGTGAAAACAGATCATTTAGCCTTAATGTTTGTTTCCTATTCTTTAAACAATTACCAATCCGCAATAGGACTCTGCCCCCTATCCCATGACTTGTTAATTTCCTCAAGAGTCTCCCATGAGGGACCTTATGAAATGCTTTCTGAAAATCCAGATCCGCTTGGCTGAGTTGCTCTCCTGGGGCCTCAGCCTAGTTCTCTTTTGGTCTACTGTATTCAGACTGACCTGACAGGTTTTCTAACTTGTTTTCAAGCAGTTTAAACGGGGAGTTTGAAACTGGGTTGAGACGCAGGTTGATTCTGTAGACATGATGATCTGAAATTTCCTGTCTGCAAGGACCACCTGTCCCTGCCTGGGGCCCACCTTGTTTGAATCTTGTAGGGAGCGTACTCTCATGCCCACCCGTCCCGCATGCATTTCCACCCCCACCCACGTGGAACTTTTGGCAAAAAGCTGGAATACCCTGTGCACAGACAGGGTGGGCAGTGTGTGGGCAGGGCGACTGTGTGTGGGATTGCTCATGTAAAGTGACCCCCCATGCAAACACCCACACGCCTGCCCCACACACTGATTGCCCCCCACCCATCTGTCTCGTTTAAAAACACCCTAGATCAGATGTGCTCTGTTCTCAAGTGAAAAGATGTATCCCCCCCCCCCCCTTCTAACTGCTAGCACAATGTGTTCTGAGAATCAAACGTTGTCCTTTCCTCCTTCTCCACTGAAGTATCTTTAAGACAATATCTTGCCTTCAAGTTATGCCTGTGATCTACCTGCAAACCCAATTAGCTCTGGTGGGCTTGCAGGGGTGCAGCCGACTGGAATTAGCTAACAATGCTATTGATGATCATTTATCACAAAAGCAACTAGAATCCAATTTGCTCTCTAAAACAAGGCTTCTCAAAATAGTTCCTGAGCAACTCTGTTTTGAGATTTAACTATAATCCTGTGCCCCCAGATAGCAGCAAAGATATGCAAAATATATCTTATGTCAATCAGATCATGACCCCTTCCGCAGATGGTGTGACCCCTAGTTAGGCTCCTAACCCACAGCATACCCTCTGACATTTGACGGAGATAAGTAGGTATACTTCATGCCACCTTTAATTTGCATGTTTACAAAAATTTGTAAAAGGCCCATTGACTAATTTTGGGACTGAGCTGGAAAGAGAGGAATGTCTGTGGGTGTTAACAAATGAGATGGTAGCCCTCTATAGTCACCACCCCAGGTGGATGTCCACCTGCCCGCTTGCTGGGTGTTGGCTCACCCCCACTGGACACGGAGCCACCAGTCACTGGACCCGCAGCACTCTCTCAGCATGGTCTCAAAGAATGTGGCGTCCACCGTGTAGGTGAATGCTGCCTAATTTGGGCTAATATGCACCCACATGTCTGCATCCTGCCAATTAGTAGGCAGTGTCCCTGCACATACAGATCTGCCAGCACCATAGAGTTGCAGGCGGAAATCCATGAGTGTCTGAGGAGTGACCACTTCCTGCCCCTCTCTACACTCATGCTCTCACTGGTGATGCCAGTGGGAACTGTCAACAAGCGTATGAACGATATACCAGAGGCTGCCCATTTATTAGGCTGGACATGCAAGTGGGGACTACACAGACCAAACCTGGACTGCAGGAGGCTAACATCTTGTTTGTTTTTACCGTGTGTGAGAGGCTCTGTGTACGTATTTGTATGTACAGGACTGATGGTTCAAGTTACAACTCAGCCAACTAAAAAGTCAAAAAGGTGCCCCCAGGCTTAACAATAGCCAGGGTTGCTAGCCTAGGGAAGGGAGTTACCAGCTTTTTCTCCAGATTGATTAATGAGATTTAATGACCTCTCTGTCTACTGAACCCAGTACAATCCTTACAATGCTGGGAGCCTGGTAACAAGTTAACAAAACTCATTATTGTACTGGGCAGAAATTTGCTATTGAAGGATTTGCCACAGTTTGGGAGCCTCTTATGTAATAGGTTTATTTTGGCTGTACTAGGTTTTGGTTTCTAAAATCAGCAAATGCAAAACAACATATACCCACATGACAGATCTTTTGAGTTGGAAAGTCACATTTTCACAGCCCATTTTCAAGGTGAAATTGAATTGCATGCCTTTTTTTCTCCCCCCTTTAAAAATGTGAGCCTTAATAAATTCTTGTGTTAGTTCATAGGACCATTGGGCTAGGAGAGGATCTTCTTGCAAATTGTGAGGTTTTGTTTGTTTCACTTAATTATATGAAAAACATTCAGCTGTTGGAGAACCATAAATGAAAGCATTCCTCTCATTATGATGAATAGCCAACACCAGGCCACATGTCTCAGCTGGTAGGTAGGACTACAATTCCTACAATGCACTACTACGAGCTTCTCCTGTGATCTGCCACCCAATCCGCTGAAAGTGTGACTTGAGCAATATCTCCACTGACTGCCTGTGCCGGGTAAGAAGAGGAAGCATGGGACGGAGACATTGGGTTAGGGCCGCCAAGTGCCAGCTGCTGGTGACCAGCCTCTTTGTCACGGTAACGACCTTACGGGGAACCTATACAGAATTTAGTCTGAGGAAACTGACTATCTTTTAAAGTTAGTTCCTAAAAGGAACACGGGAGTAGTTAATTGCAGTGTTACTTGAACTTCATGCTGGGAAAGGCAAGGTTGAGAGTCAAACTGCTCCTGTTATTATTGTGGCCAGCAAGCTCTTATCACTATTTCTCAGCATTGCCTTTCCTTGCTGATAGTCTTCTGGTTTCTCAAGCCGTCACCCTACAGCAACCGTTTCACAATGCTGATGGAGCCTTTAAAAATTTGGCTGCTGACCACAATCATTACTGTTTTAGACTGTGGACTATGTTCTCAGAAGCCCCTCATTTTAAAATGTTCTTTGAATGCACTTATATCTAACAGGGTTTTTTTTTCTAGGTTTTAAAAAAATGTGTTGGCAGAAGGCTGGGACAGTAATGATAGCAGTGAAATACAGCTTTTTGGTAATCATTTAAATCAATACTGCAAAACAAGAGTTAATCCCATAGCTTTGCATTAGATACAGAGGTTGTGAAATGAGAGGACAGCCTTGCGTCCCACTTTCCTTTTTCAGTTTCTTCTATTTCCCATTTCATGAGGGGGGGAGGGGGCTGTTGAAGGGGAAAGCATGTAGTTAACTTTCAGGAAATCTTGCAAGGAATCTTGGGGGAACCATTCTAAAATTACAAAAAATCTGATTACAAAAATTACAGCTGGAGGACTACAGTGTGTGTGTGTGTGTGTGTGTGTGCGCGCACACACACACGTCCACACCCACGCATGTGTGCACACGTGTGCTGGGGGATGGTATGGAGGGAGTTAGTGAATTTTTATCCCATTTTACATTTCAAATGTAAACTTGGTCAGTTTTGAAACTAGAAACTTCAACCCCTCAAAAAATAAAAAAATTTTAATGGCAAGAGAAATTAGGGGAAAAAAACTGTATAAAATTTCCCTGTATCAGAATTTTAAATTTAAACATGGTCAATCTCCAAACTGCAAAATAATAATAATATAATTAATAATATAATACCAAAAAAATTGTCCAGCTCTACTTGCCAGGACTGTTCTCTCCAGAAGCAATGGTTGCTATTTTTTTTTAGATTTCTAAATTTGCTTTATTCCAAAGGCTTACAGCAGATAACAATGCCATGCAAACAAAAGAGATATACAATAAAACACACAAAATAATAGCTATAAAATACAAAAATCTCCCCATGTGGTAAACAGCGGTCCAAAAAGAAAGGTCTTGTATTGCCTTAGGAATAAGTTCAAGCTTGGACTTTGGCAGACCTTCAGGGAAAAGGATTGTGCCATTTCTCTCTTGACTAGGGTCATGGGTAACTGGTAACTGTCAATAGGGGGGTGGGGACAGGAGTAAGGGCTGGGCAGGGGTTTGATAGTGTTTCTGAAAATCGGTGTGAGGGCACATGTCCTCCTGTGCCCCCCACAAATCTCCTGTGACTAGGGTTGCCAGACATGCATCGATTGTCCTGGACAGTCCAGGAATGAATTTGTTTGTCCAGTGTCCAGGATGACTCGTATCCTGGACCATATAATGTCCAGGAATCACTCAAGATGTCCCAGCTAAGCTATTAAATGGGTAGGATGCACTGGAACCTGTACAGGCCTTTGCTCAAATCAACAAGGAGTAGAGTTACACAGATCCCTCCAAATCACAGATCAACTGTAACAGTGCTGATGAAGTTTCAGTAGTAGGTAGGAACCTAAAATAAATAGGTAATACCCCCACCTTGACCAAATGCAGGTTTTTTAAAAAGTATGTCAGAAGCAGGTCTGCTAGAGTGTCAATTAAACCAGGTCAACGTAGTATGTCTCTTCTTATGTCTTTTGTAATGCAAGCACTAATTTTTTAGTATTAAATACATTTTAAGGTTGGGTATTATCTTAGCTATTTAAGTTCTAGCTTTTCACCATTACATTTTGGAATAAGTGTCAGCTACATTTTTTCAATGAAGTGGTATATTTGCTTAAACTATGAACAAATTATGCTTTCTGGGGTACCTACTAATTGACTATTGAAGGACATGGCACAGGAAAATGGAGCGGTGGGAGGGCAATCCAGGTAAAACTTTAGTGGTTGAGAACTGTGTCCAGGAATTTCCCATAAAAGATCTGGCAACCCTAATCTTGACTGTTCTCAGAATCACACTTTGTAGACAACAAAACCTGACCAGGGAAGAAGTTACATACACTCCATCATTTGATGGAGAGAAATAGATACACTTCATGCCACCCCTAACTTGCAGAAATGTGCATGTGTTTATGAAGTTTTGTAATAGCCCATTTGGGGGCTGAACTGTAAGAATATGTTTGTATGTGCAGGACTGATGGTTCAAATTAAAACTCAGCCTATTAAATTCTTAAATGTGTGCAGTGACTTTAACTCTAAAGTTTTAGTTCTAAAGTCACTCAGAAGATCACAGGTGGAAGCAGTGACATGCCCTTTTGGCATGTTAAAGAATCATCTCTCACAAACGCACACACCCCTCTCCTACCTTTTTTGGTTTTCATCTTGCTCCCAAGCACGCAGCTCCACCTGTCTGAGTGTTACCTTTCTTTGATAGTAGTGCCTATCCCAAGCTTGTTGAAGTGAGAAAAGGTGCCCTATCCCCAATAAACAAACAGTCATAGCAACCAGGGCAGTGAGTCAGCTACAGAGGCAGCCAGCTCTTTCTTCAGCTGGATGAATGAGGTGCTAACGATTTCCACTATCTGCTGAATCCCGTACAAAGCTTGCCTTGCTGGGACGGGAGCCCGGTACAAGATAACAAAACCTGTTAGTGCACCAGACAAAAAAGGTACTATTGGAGGGTATGAGGTTATGCATATGTTGTTCGTTTCTACTTTACTGTGTAAGCCCCATGTGTTACCAAGGTGGGTGCTCTCCTGACTCACAATGGATGCCCCACAAGACAGGGCTGCCTGTGTCCAGTTTGAGGCTCTGTGGGCCCATATTTTATGCCAGTGTTTCTCACACCCATATTGCCATTTCAAGCTTATTCATCCACCCCATGTGTTGGGGGAGGACTGTGTAGTCACAGAGTCTGCACTTGAGTGGATCTGGCCCTGCTTCCCTTGGCTTGCTCTACTAAAGATCCTGGAGGTTGTCTTGACATGTGAGTTTCAAGTATAGCATGCGCAAGAGGGAGACAGGTTCTTGTCTCTTTCCAGGTATGGGCCAAAGCATCACATGCATGTAATATAGCCTACCTCAGCTGCTGTTTGTAATTCCTACTCCTGCTTCCTCTCTTTCAGCTGCTGGGGCTGGCAGTCACCATACTGATCATTGTCACCCACTACGGGGCTCACTTCACTGTGATCAGTGAGGTCTCCTTTGAGATTAACCCCTACAGAACATTCCACAATACAGGTAAGTGGAAGTGCCAGGCTCCTATCCCAGCCAAGACTGCCTGTCAGGGATGGTCTTTGAGGCTCTGTGAAATAGGACACCAGGAAAAAACTGTGGAGTCTGTCAGTCTAGGTGCAGGGTGAGCATTAGAGTTGAGGAACCCAGACTCCTGGCTACTTCTCAGTGTGGCTGTGTCTCTGTCCTAGCGAGTCCCAGGTCGCACTCCTTGTCCCACTGGCTGCACCCTGCCTGAGCTATCAACCCAGCTCCTACCAGGTACAGGCAGTGCAGCGTGAAGAGCGGAGCACCGGACATTGGCAGCAGGCAGGGACTCTCCCAGCAGCACCATTGCTGGGCAAAAGGGGGATCGGGGCAACGTGTGAGAGCATGTGAGATGCATGTGTGAGAATGGGTCTTAGCCTTTCAGACATGAAGAATTTAGTTCGTGGCACATAGGGTTGAGAACTTTGGCCAGTCTTTGCCCTGTACCTTTTCTTGAAAACCTCCAGGGAAGGAGATTCCACAGCCTCCCTAGGTAGCTTGTTCCAATGTCTTCCGAACAGGAAGTTTTCCCTAACGTTTAACCTAAACTGGAGAATTTCTGAAGCCCGCATTTCATGTTTTGTTACATTTCAGCGTAAATTGTCTTCCACTCCCCAGTTTTTTACAGTGGGATATGTCTGGGCATGATTCTGGTTCTTGCTGCCCTGCTGAGTGCTGTGGCCACACTGAGGGAATCGGAATGCCTCACCGCAACAGTAAGTGGGCAGCTGCACTGGTCTGGGTGGGCAGGGCGGGTGTACCACTTCTAATCATGTAATAATGTATGCTCTGTTTGGGGAAACTAATCAGGGTCTGGGCTGTGTACAAGATGCATTACCTTCTCCCCCACCCACCAATAATAATAATGCAACAATCATGCACAAGGAGGCAGGCATGAAAACCCCATATGCACGTGCCCATACCTCCCTCTCACCATAACAGCCATTTGGCAGCCAGAGGCTTGGGGTGGGTTAGGACAGGACAAGGCTAAGCCTATCCTATCTTTATTTTCATGGGGTTTAGAGGGATATCAGGGCCCGATTCAAGGTGTTGGTCTTGGCCTATAAAGCCCTAAAATGCCTGGGCCCTGCCTATCTGCGAGACCGCCTCACTTCCCGGGTCCTGGATCGGCCCCTGCGGTCAGCGGGGGTGCCTTGCTCGAGGTCCCCTGAGTTTTTTTGGGAACCACGCAGGGGAAGGCATTCTTGCTGGCTGCACCACAGCTGTGGAACTTCCTTCCGGTAGAGGCCCAGTTGGCCCCAGATCTTCCCTCCTGTTGGAGAAGATGTAAGACCTGGCTGTTCCGCCAGGCGTTTGGCAGGGGAGATGGGTAGTGGTGGGGGGATTGGGGGGTGGGACGTGTTGCTTTCTTCCTTTTATGATGTTTTATTGTGATGTTTTAATGATTGTAAGCCATCCCGAGTTGCCTGTGGCAGGAGGGGCAGGGTAACAAATGTTTTAAATAAATAAATCAGTTGAGGGAGTTTTGGTTGGTAAGGGTAGGCATGGGGGGTAGTGCCATGGACCCCCAGTGAGAGCGGAGGTATGGGCAAGGGTGGTGGTAGGGGAGGAGGTTTGTGCCACGGCCCCCTGGGAGAGGGAGGGGTACAGGCATGAGGGGTGATGAGTGTGGGTGGTGCCACGGCCCCCCAATGAGAAGGGGTGTACGGGCACGGGCAAGAGTGGAGGGTAATGGTGAGGGAACTGGTGAGGTTGCAGCTCGTCTGCATACACTCCCAGTATCCTCGGCTGTCATCGCTTGAGGACACTGCGACTCTCCTGGGGTTTGGCCTTTCTGCCACCCCAAGCTCCACCGACCAGCGGGCCAAGAACTGGTGAGGTTGCAGCTCGTCTGCATACGCTCCCAGCATCCTCGGCTGTCATCGCTTGAGGACACCACGACTCTCCTGGGGCTTGGCCTTCCTGCCGCCCCAAGCTCCACCGACCAGCGGGCCTAAAGGCGCGCGCCTTACAGGTACTTTTCTCCATTTCTTTTCTACTGTACTTCCCCCTCCTATCTTACTCACTAACATGTCTGCCCTATTTTCTCGCCTTTTCTTTCCCTCCTCTCCTTCTCCTCTTCCTGTCCATCTTTTTCTTCCTCTACTTTTCTCCTCCCAGCTTCTTCCTCCCCCCAACCGATCACCACTCTCTAACCTCCCCCATACATCCTTTGCTCCCTTGGCTACTTTCTCTCATTGCTCCCCTTCCACTCCTGTCTCTAGCCTTCCTCGATGCTCCCCTTCTCCCAATCTTATCCCTATTCCTCCTGTCTCTAGCCTACCACGACGCTCCCCTTCTCCCAATCTTATCCCTATTCCTTGCCTCCCCCCTCATCAACTACCATTTTTCTGCTCCCTCTGGAACTGTCGCTCATCTATCAGTAAAGCTCCCTATATCCATGATCTTTTCCTCTCTCGCTCCCTCCAGCTCCTTGCCCTTACTGAAACTTGGATCACTCCCTCGGACTCTGTCACGCCTGCTACCCTCTCCTGTGGGGGTCTCTCCTTCTCTCACCAACCCCGCCCTGAAGGACGGGGTGGTGGGGTGGGCCTCCTTCTTGCTAAATCCTGTCAGTTCCAACCAATTTCTCCTCCCCCCTCTCTCTCCTTCCATACCTTTGAGGCTCACTCCGTGCGCCTCTACTCCCCCCTCCATCTACGTGTTGCTGTCATCTACCGTCCCCCTGGTCCTCTCTCTTCCTTTCTTTCTGACTTTGAGTCCTGGCTCACTTTCTTCCTCTCTGTTGATATCCCCACTCTCATCCTTGGTGACTTCAACATTCATGTTGATGACCCATCTCAGCCCTCAGTCTCTCGCTTCCTCTCCCTAGCCTCCTCCTTCAACCTCCACCTTTGGACCAACTCCCCCACCCATACTAATGGCCATTCTCTTGATCTTGTCCTCTCTAGAAACTGCTCTGTCGCTGATCTCTCCTTCGATCCTCATCCTATATCAGACCACTTCCTTGCCTCTTTCAACATTTCCCACTGTCCCCCCTCCTCTTCCCCTTCTCTACGCCCCTTCCGTGACCTTCAAGCTATTGATCCCCTGGACTTTGCCTCCTCTCTCTCTCCCCTTCTTCCTACAGTCTTCTCTTCCTCCTCCCCTGACTCCGCTGTCTCTGCTCTCAACGCCTCTCTCTCCTCCACACTTGACTCCCATGCCCCTCTCTCTTCCCGCCCTGCCTTCTCCCACAACCCCCGTCCTTGGCTCACCCCTAGTATCCGCCACCTCCGTTCTTGCACTCGTGCTGCTGAACGACTCTGGCGCAAATCCCATTCTCACGCTGACTTCCTTCACTTCAAATTCTGTCTCTCCACCCTTACTTCTGCTATCTCCCTTGCTAGACAACACTACTATGCCTCCCGCATTGAGTCCTGTTCTCGGGACCCTCGCCGCCTGTTCTCTACCTTTGACTCCCTCCTCAAGCCTCCCTGTCCTCCCCCTCCTTCTTCCCTTTCTGCTCAGGATCTTGCCTCCTTCTTCACCTCCAAGATAGACAAGATCCGCCTCGACATCGCTTCCCACTCCTCTCTTCCCACTCCCACCCCTCTCCCTCCTCCCCCTCCTTCTCTCATGTCCTCCTTCTCCCCTGCCTCCCTTAAGGAAATCTCCTCTCTGCTCTCCTCCTCCAACCCTTCCACTTGCCCCCTTGATCCCATTCCTTCCCGCCTCCTCACCTCCATTACTCCCACTGTCGCCCCTTCCTTCCTGCACATCATCAACCTCTCCCTCTCTACTGGCTCTTTCCCTTCTGCCTTCAAACATGCCACAGTCTCTCCTATTCTCAAAAAGTCCACTCTTGACCCCTCTGACCCTTCTAGCTATCGTCCTGTCTCACTCCTTCCTTTTGCTTCCAAGCTGCTTGAACGTGTTGTCTACTCCCGCTGCCTTGACTTCCTATCCTCCAACTCCTCCCTTGACCCCCTCCAATCTGGCTTCCGCCCCCTTCATTCTACTGAAACTGCTCTCGCTAAGATCACCAACGATCTTCTGGTGGCTAAATCTAAACGTCTCTATTCCATTCTTGTCCTCCTTGATCTCTCTGCTGCCTTCGATACTGTTGACCACTCACTCTTGCTGGATTCCCTTCACTCCCTTGGCTTTTGTGGCTCTGTCCATAACTGGTTCTCCTCCTACCTCTCTGACCGCTCCTTTAATGTGTCTCTCTCCAACTCCGCCTCCTCCTCCTTCCCCCTCTCAGTTGGTGTTCCTCAAGGCTCTGTTCTTGGCCCTCTCCTCTTCTCGATCTATACCTCATCCTTAGGCAAACTCATTGCCTCCCATGGCTTCCAATACCACCTCTATGCTGATGACACTCAACTCTATCTCTCTACTCCCTCTCTCTCTCCCTCTGTTCAAGCTCGTCTCATCAACTGTCTCTCTGACATCTCTACCTGGATGTCTCAACGTCAACTCAAACTCAACATGGCTAAAACTGAACTCCTTATCTTCCCCCCTCATCCTTCCTCTCCTTCCTCACTGTCAATAACTATTGATGGAGTCACCATCCTGCCTGTCCCCCAAGCCCGTAGCCTAGGCTTCATCTTTGACTCAGCCCTTTCTTTTAAACCCTACATTGACTCTGTTGCTAAATCCTGTCGCTTCTCCCTCCATAACATTGCTAAGATTCGCCCTTTTCTCTCTGTCTCGTCTGCCAAAACTCTTGTTCATGCTCTGGTCATCTCTCGCCTCGATTACTGTAACCTCCTTCTCACTGGCCTTCCCCGGTCTCACCTTTCTCCCCTCATCTCTGTCCAAAACTCTGCTGCCAGGGTCATCTACCTCGCCAGTCGCTTCGACCATGTGCAGCCCCTCCTCTCTTCGCTTCACTGGCTTCCCCTTCCTGAACGAATCCTGCACAAGCTCCTAGTCTTCACCTATAAAGCTCTTCACAACCTTGCTCCCCCCTACCTCTCTGCACTTATCGCCCTCCATACTCCAGCCCGTGCACTTCGCTCCTCCTCTGTCCCTTCTCTCACCCTTCCACGCCTTCCCTGCTCCCCTAAGCGCCTTCGTCCCTTCTCACTTGCTGCCCCCCATGCCTGGAACTCCCTCCCTGTCCACATCCGCCTTGCCCCCTCCCTTCATACCTTCAAATCTCTCCTTAAAACTCACCTCTTTCGCTCTGCTCTGTCTGACTCTTTATCCTGCTGAGCCACTATTCCTATACCTACGATCGGTTTACCCTTATCCTTGCAACATGGACCTGCCTGCTGTCATTCTCATCGTAACCAAGCCAAGTACGTGCACTTGAGACCTCGCATCTTCATGAATGTTAGACCCCTTGCCTCTCCCTCTGTTCCCCTTCCTACGTCTCTCAGATTGTAAGCCCTAGGTGCAGGGTCCATGTCTATTTTATTACTTTGTAAAGTGCCAGGTACACTGCTGGTGCTATATAAATGTTTGTTAATAATAATAATAATAATAATAATAATGCCACTGCCCCCTGGTGAGAGGGGTATGAGCACGAGGGGTTTCATGCCTGCCTTCCTGGCCAAGTATTCTCTGGGGATGTCAGGCACAGTGGGTGTTCTCTGGCTTCTTTTGGAGCTGGGGGATCTCCTGGGGGGTGGGGAGTGACTGGAACAGCTGCTGAACCAGTTGGGTTCATGTTGGGCATGGCAAGAGTCATCATGGGAACATGGTTGCTGTGTGGAGGGGCTAGGGAAGGGGTTGGGTTATGGTTTTTTTTAAAAAGCTGTTTTTATATGGGTAAGTCCCCCTGAGCCTTAATGTCAAGGGCGGGATAAAAATTAGAAGTAAGTAAATACAACCTTTATATAACAACCCTCTTAGAACCAGGACAAAAGGCCTGTTGTATTGGGCTATTCATTATAGCAGAGTTTGGCAAATTGTCAGTCCCCATAATAGGCTTGTAACTCCCAGGCTTGCAGTGTCAAGAGGGAAGGGGAGCAGGAGCAGCTTTAGGCATTGGTGGCCACATAGGGCCCAACAGTTGCTCTAAAAGAAAATATTTGAAAAGTAACACACATGCACAGCTATGCCATGATAACCCCTATTCACACTTGTATGCTATGCTGACACTCATGGGAAGAGCAGGGGCTCCTTCTCACTCCTGACCACATGGAGCTCCTCCCACTTTTAAGACCCTTCCATGAACCTCAGCCACCACCAATGGCTCACTTATGGAGAAGAGGAAGGGGCAGGGCTTAGCACCTGGCCAATGAAAAGTAAGTTTAGCTCCTCTGTCCCTTCCCCTCCCAACAGTTCTGTAAAGCAGGGTGGAACTGAGATCACATTTCAGCTCTAGCAGCTGAGGCTGAGCTGTCTGTCTGTGGCAGGAAGCCAGGGTCCACAGAAAGAGGCTCCACCGACCAGATTTGGAGTGTGGGCTGCCTACTGAGGAACACTCTCATTCAAATTGAAATGTCATATATCAAGGTGTTCAAACCTAGGCTACTAGTGTATCTGTTGATAAAACATAAAACTCTGACCCATTTTAAATCTTTGCCCAAGGCCCCTCAAAACCAAGAACCACCACTGAAGGAGATTGATCCCTGGCCACTCCAGACTGACTCTGATGATTATAAGTGAGAGTAGTTATAGCAAGAGTTTGCTATAGTAAAGTTCACCTGTATTTTACTGGAAAATTAAAAAGTAATTAAGGTGAGGGTGGGGTGAGGGATCAGAACTGCACATTTTTATCAGTCATTCCCCTTTTGTTTAAAAATAAAATCAAATCAGACTTCAGAATACCAAGAGCAATTTCAAAATTTGCAAAATTACCACAAACTCTAATCACACAGCATAGGCTGCTTTCCCATGAAGCTACTTGCACAGCCTTTGGCGCTGCAGGAGCATGTACTATTCAAATGTAGCGCAGCTCCCATCTCATGGGGAAAGAGGAAGTGCGGCATTCCCACCAGCAAGTTCACGCAAAGACTGCTCATGGGAAGGGGACTTGTGTTAAAAGGCTGCTCGTGGGCAAGCAGATGCATCATTTCTGTTGCACAAGTTTCCAGATATTGGCCCTGATCCAGCAAGTCAAGTTACTTCTTGTAAATGGAGCCCTGAATGCACTCAGACCCTCACTGCACTCAATGGAATGTCCTGGGACACAGCGGGAGTGCCTGAACAAAGCAACTTTTAGGATCGGGGGTTAAATCATGAGTGTAGCAGGGGGGGGGTGTCCCCCAGGGCCACACAGGGCACTGGGGTTGCACTCAGGGGGATTAGCTCTCCCCCTGCTACGCTGTGTCAGCCTAGAGCATCAGCTGAACCCCCTCCTTCCAGGCAGGGGGTACCCTCTCAGGACACCACACACAGTCCAGAGGGTCTTTCTTTATAGTCCTTTATTGGGACACCACCTGTCCCAGCGTACCTGGGGCTGCTGGCTCATCTGCCTTCACGCTGCAGGCCCAGGTTCCGTTCTCTCAGGCCTCAGAACAACTCAACCACAAGTCCCCAAAGTCCCTTCAGCCAGGCCCTACAACCCCAGGCTCTGGCCAA
>QEPC01003194.1:4835598-4875038 GCA_003113815.1 Sphenodon punctatus
CTGGTCCGGGGGCTGCAGCTAGTGCAGAATTTGGTGGCCTGTCTTCTGTTGGGGATGGGTCGCCGGGAGCACGTTACACCGGTGCTCCGGAGTCTGCACTGGCTGCCAATAAATTTCCAGGCACAATTCAAGGTGCTGGTTTTGACCTATAAAGCCCTGAATGGTCTGGGCCCCAAATATCTGAAAGACCGCCTCCTTCCTCATGTCCCATCGTGGCTTCTGACATCAGCTGAGAGCACCCTTTTGCAGGTAACATCTGCCCGTAAAGTGTTCTCCGTGGCTGCCCCACGATTATGAAACTCCCTTCCTTTGGAGGTTTGTCTAAGCCTGAGCCTGCACGTCTTCTGGAGGCAATGTAAGACCTTTTTGTTTGGCCAGGCGGTTGGCAGGCAGAGGCGGGGAGGCTGGGAATTTTATTTGCTTTTACTTGTTTTATCTGGATATTTTAATATTTGGATTTGTCTGAGTATTGCTATAAATGTTTTTATGTGTTGTAACCTGCTCTGAGCCTTGAGGAAATGGGCAAGATAAAAATGCAAATAAATAAATATGTCTACTTCAGATACGTTAATAAGTTAGTGGATGTCACTGTGTACTGCCTACAGCTCCCTTTAGTGGGGGAGGGGTAGTCACTGGTAAACAAAGGAAGCAGCGTCAAGATTCGAGCTGGATGGAAGCTTGTCTAATTAATTTCTCAAATAATAATAATTTTTATAGCACCAGCAATGTGCCTAGTGCTCAGCATTTGTGATAAGAGATAGGTCCTTGCCCCAAGGGGCTTACAATCTAGAATGGGCATGAGGAGAGGGGTACATATAGGGAGAGACAGGGATGCATTCATGAAGTTGAGAAGCTGCAGGTGCATGCACTTTGCTTTCTAACAGGGGAAGAGCAGGAATCTGAGGATAAATAAATGTCTCTTGCTTAAGATGAGCTACGATTCCAAATAGCATGACACCTTTAGCCAATGTGGCATTCCCTTCAGTTTCAGGGGAAAAAAATCATGCAAATATTTTTAAATGGTTCTTCTCAAAAACTTTAATTCATGGCCCACTGATGCAATTCAAGGGCCTCTGATGGTGAATGGTCCATAGTTAAAGATGAGTAGTCATCAACTATAGCAAAGTGACCTTCTTTATCCAGCAGTACCAGGACCATTCCAGTGAGAGCAGTTGGATCTGAGAGGCAGCATAGTCTAGTAGATAAAATGTTGTACTTGGGCGACCAGAGTTCAAATCCCATCTTAGTCCCTTTGTCCCTTCTCTCCAATATCACCTCTATGCGGATGACACTCAACTCTATCTTTCTACTCCCTCTCTCTCTCCCTCTGTTCAAGCTCGTCTCATCAACTGTCTCTCTGACATCTCTACCTGGATGTCTCAACATCAGCTCAAACTCAACATGGCTAAAACTGAACTCCTTATCTTCCCTCCTCACTGTCAATAACTATTGATGGAGTCACCATCCTGCCTGTCCCCCAAGCCCGTAGCCTAGGCTTCATCTTTGACTCACCCCTTTCTTTTAAACCCTACATTGACTATGTTGCTAAATCCTGTCGCTTCTCCCTCCATAACATTGCTAAGATTCGCCCTTTTCTCTCTGTCTCGTCTGCCAAAACTCTTGTTCATGCTCTGGTCATCTCTCGCCTCGATTACTGTAACCTCCTTCTCACTGGCCTTCCCCGGTCTCACCTTTCTCCCCTCATCTCTGTCCAAAACTCTGCTGCCAGGGTCATCTACCTCGCCAGTCGCTTCGACCATGTGCAGCCCCTCCTCTCTTCGCTTCACTGGCTTCCCCTTCCTGAACGAATCCTGCACAAGCTCCTAGTCTTCACCTATAAAGCTCTTCACAACCTTGCTCCCCCCTACCTCTCTGCACTTATCGCCCTCCATACTCCAGCCCGTGCACTTCGCTCCTCCTCTGTCCCTTCTCTCACCCTTCCACGCCTTCCCTGCTCCCCTAAGCGCCTTCGTCCCTTCTCACTTGCTGCCCCCCATGCCTGGAACTCCCTCCCTGTCCACATCCGCCTTGCCCCCTCCCTTCATACCTTCAAATCTCTCCTTAAAACTCACCTCTTTCGCTCTGCTCTGTCTGACTCTTTATCCTGCTGAGCCACTATTCCTATACCTACGATCGGTTTACCCTTATCCTTGCCACATGGACCTGCCTGCTGTCATTCTCATCGTAACCAAGCCAAGTACGTGCACTTGAGACCTCGCATCTTCATGAATGTTAGACCCCTTGTCTCTCCCTCTGTTCCCCTTCCTATGTCTCTCCCCCAGCTCCTGTCTCTCAGATTGTAAGCCCTAGGGTCAGGGACCGTGTCTATTTGATTACTTTGTAAAGTGCCAGGTACACTGCTGGCGCTATATAAATGTTTGTTAATAATAATAAAAAATAATAATAATTCACTGGGTGGCCTTGAGTAAGTCACCGTCCCTGACCCTCAGCTCCCCATTTGTAAAACGGGAATAATAATGTGAGGGTAAGCTACGTAAACACTTTGATCACTGAAAGCATTGTAGAAATTATAAATAATAATGTGGGGATGATTGTTATGTACATTTACTGTTTGCAGGACCTGTGGCCAGTATGTGTGCATTGCAATTGGGCTATGGTACTAGCTGGCAGTGGATCAAAGTGACCAGCCTTGCCATTCACCCTCCAGAGCTAGCCACAGCTCTCTCTGGTGGGTGCTTGGTGGTATGGGAAATTTTGAAGTTTGGTCCTAAAAGTCTGGGAAGCCTGCTTCCATACTAAAGCAACAAAGTAATTTCAAGTAGCTGTAGTTCAAGGAAGAACTGAACCAATGGAATAAATATCTTGTTACATTTCCTGTCTCTTATTGTTGCATGCCCTTATCATCCCGTTTTGTGTATCATCTTGCTTTGAAATATAATCTCCTTTACGCAGGGACCTTTTTCAATTATCTACCAAGTGCCCTCCTTTATCGGCATAGAAATAAGCATCTCTCTTGCTAGACAAGGGTGTTATCCTTAGGCTAGACAAACGGCAAAATTCCCACGACTCATTTTTATCGTTTTTAAGCCATGATGTGAATGCTAGCTGATCGGTTAGATCTAGTTACATTGTCACAGGGCTGTTATAAATGGGGTGTATTGTGCAATCCCAGATCTATCTTTGCATTAAAGATGCTAGCGAAACTGCAGCTAGGTTTTCCCTTGCCAAGCAGGGAATAGCTAGGTTGGAATGCCCCCTGCCCTCCCTTTCCAGCAGCAGGGAATACAGCTGCACCAGGGAGCGTGGGTCCCTCAGGTTAGTGAGCCCCGGCACAGCTACAATGATTGTTCCTACTATAGCTATACCCTTATTGCCATGCTTTAGACCGGGGCAGGGGGACCAGAATAAGTTTATTCAAGGGACTAAAGCAGAGGTTCCCAAACTGTGATTTTGTGTCCCAGTCTGCAGTTGTACCATCAGGGTCACACCCCCGCTTTATATTAGCTATACTTTGCATGTCGTTCTAGTTCTAGAATAAATTCATTGCCGTTTGCAATCATGGGATTATACTTAAGTCACAGAAGGAAAAGGTTTGAGAAATGGCAGACTAAAATGTATAGATTTGGAAAAAATGGTTCCCTTTTTACAGAATAAACAATGTGGCCTATGCTCTTCTGTTGCACCACTAGAGGGCACCAGGAACTTAGAAAAGCAACTGCAAGCTTTTTTATGCACTGTACTAGTATTTTCATTCAACTTCTCACCACCATTTTGGCTCTGTTTTGCTTATTCTCTATTTGTCGTCTCTAAGCTCTAACACTAGTAAGGACAGATCCGCTTTAACTGTTCCTCCTCTCCCCTTTCTGACTCGGAGAACCAACCTGATGCTATTCTGCAGGAGGGGTGGGGAATAGAATCTAGAGAGCGAATGTGGTTCGAGTCCTCAGTGTCTCAGTTTTGCAACTCTGAGTATGGAACTGGCTACTGGCTTGATGATGTCACCTCAGCAACAGAGGAGAATACATCATGTTCTATCAAATTTTAGATCTGTGGTTCCCAAACGTTTTCCTGCATGACCCCATGTTGAGACTTGGGGTACTTTCAGACATGCACCTTATTTATTGATTAATTTGATTTATATCCCACTTCCTCCAGCTCTACGGCAGCTCAGGGCGGCTCACAAAATATTTAAAACAAAACAATACAAAAGGCATTACTAAAACAATAAAGGCAACAGCAAAGAGGTAAAGCCACTGGTAAAAACCCCACCCTTATTCCCCCATGCCCCCAAAGGCCCAGACAGGCCCAATGAAAGGCCAACAGACTGGGAGTCAGGCAAGCTTCCTCTGGGAGGGAGTTCCACAGCTGTGGTGCAGCCACCGAGAACGCGCTCTCCATTGTGGCCCCCCGGTTCACCCAGGGGACCTCCAAGAAGGCGCCCCCGGTAGACTGCAGAGGTCGCCCCACGGCCTGGGGAGTGAGGCGGTCTCTCAGATAGGAGGGGCCCGTAAAAACCAGCACCTTGGATCGAGTCTGGATCGCTATAGGCAGCCAGTGCAGAGCCCGGAGCACTGGTGTAATGTGCTCCCTACGGCCCGTCCTTGTCAGGAGACAGGCCACCACATTCTGCACCAGCTGCAGCTTCCAAGTCGTCACCAAGGGGAGCCCCACGTAGAGTGCGTTGAAGTAATCCAGCCTTGAGGTGATGAATGCATGGTTTAACAGTTAACACCACTTTAACATTTCTTATGCATGTTGCAGGGCTGCATAGGGCACCAATCCAGCCCTGCAACATGCATAAGAAATGTTAAAGCAGAGTTAAGGTGCATGTCTGAAAGTACCCTTAAATATAATTTTATGACTCCAGACAACAGCAAAGAAATACAAAGTTGTGGCAGAGTGGGGTCACAGAAACTGAGAAGGAGCCAAAATTGCCACTGGCAAGAAGTTAAGATGGCTGCTGACAGGAAGTCAGGAAGTTTGGGGTGTGGCTCAGACTCTAAAGGGAGTGTGCTGGGAACCACTCAGTGTGTTGGGAGGTTGGTTAGAGTTGTCTGGGACCTGGAAGCAGGCTGAGAGTTGGCTGGGAACTGTGAGTACCTGAGAGGTGCTAAATAATAAGGTCCTGAGACAGATGTGGAGTTAGTCCTGAGAAGGAACATTGGTTGGAAACACTAGAGCTCTGGAGATAGAGCAAGCCAGGGAAGGCTTGACCCTGAGAACTGTATATAACTTTAATAAAGTGCATTTGAGTGTAATTCACATAGACTTTGGTATACGTGGGCCCTGATCCTGACAAGACTTATGCCTAGCAAGAAGCACCTTGTGACAAAAGTATGCCAAATATCCTGTAGAATCAGGACTGCATCTGTAGAAGAATGACCCCATTTGGGTTCAAGCCCCATAGTTTGGGAATCTCTGTGTTAGACCTCCTGAAATTCAGTGGAATTACTTGTTTTCTATTGCTGTAGTACAGAGGTGGGGAATCTCTTCAATCCCAAACTTTGAAAATCAGAAGAACCAACCCTGTGGTCTGGGATAGGAGTTGGGGTGTATGTGCTTAACAGGTGTGCTTAGTATGGGGGAAGGAAGGAGGAGGTCAGCTTTTTTATTTATTTAGTTAGTTAATTACATTTATATGCCGCCCCCTCATGCCTACGGCATCTCGGGGCGGCTTCCGTACAAAAATAAAACAATATTTAAAACACCAATAAAATTCATAACATTTAAAAACCCTCATTTACCCACCCCCTCCCCACCCCCAAAGGCCTGGGAGAACAGCCATGTCTTACATGCCCAACGAAAGGCCAGTAAACTTGGGGCCAGGCGGTCTTCCTCCACTAGGGAGTTCCACAAGCACGGCCCTACCACCGAGAACGCCCTCTCCATTGTGGCCCCTGGCTTCACGGGGGGGGACCTCTAGGAGGGTGCTCCCGACAGATTGAAGGAGCCATCCTGAAACGTGGAAGGCAAGGCGGTCCCTGAGATACCTGGGGCTGAGACCATGTAGGGCATTATAAATCAAAGTCAGCACCTTGAATCTGGCTTGGTACATTATAGACAGCCAGTGCAGCACGCGGAGCACAGGTGTAATGTGCTCTCTTCGTCCCATCCCTGTTAGGAGACGGGCTGCCGCGTTCTGCACTATCTGCATCCTCTGGGCCAGCGTCAAGGGAAGCCCCACGTAGAGCGCGTTAGAGTAGTCCAGTCTAGAGGTGATGAAGGCATGGATCAGAGTGGCCAGGTCGGATCTGGAAATGTATGGGTGCAGCCTCCGCACCAGATGTAGCTGGCAGAAAGCCGCCCTTGCCACCACCTCTACCTGCCGATCCAGGCGGAGACCTGAGTCCAGTGCCACCTCCAGACTTGGCACCTGCTGGGCCACAGAGGGATGCACACCCTCCACAAGGGGGGCCAGCACCTCCCCCGCTTTACCTACCACCATCACCTCCGTCTTATCAGGGTTGAGCTTCAGTTTGCTCTGCCACGACCATGTCACAACAGCCTCCAAACACTGGGACAGCACAGAGACGGCAGGACCTGGGTCAGTTGAAAATGAGAGGTAAAGCTGGGTGTCATCAGCGTATTGGTGGCAACGCACACCAAACCCTCTCACAATCTCCCCCAAGGGCTGCATATACACATTAAATAATAATGGAGACAAGATCAAACCTTGCGGAATGCCACAGTCCAGAGCCTGGGGGCTAGATGTTTCTGCCCCCAGGACAACCCGCTGGGTTCTCCCAGAGAGGAATGACTGGAACCATCCTAGGGCAGTCCCATCCAGACCCCCCAGGTCATGCAACTGTCTCAGCAGCAGTCCATGGTCCACTGTATCAAACGCGGCTGAGAGATCTAGCAGGACTAGTAATGTTGAACATCTTGCATCCATCTCCCGGCGGAGATCATCCACCAAGGCCACCAAGGCCGTCTCTGTACCATAGCCGGAGTGAAACCCTGATTAAAATGGGTCAAGGAAACCGATGCTAGCCAGATGAACCTGGAGCTGCACAGCCACTGCCTGTTCAATAACCTTCCCTAAAAAGGGAAGGTTAGAGACGGGCCGGTAACTGGTGAGTGCATCCACATCCAGAGTTGACTTCTTCAGCAGGGGACGCACCACGGCCTCCTTGAGGTCGGGGGGGCAATCTACCCTGACGAAGGGATGCATTGATTACCCCTGCCAGCACTGTCCCCAACGTCTCCCTGGAGGCTTTCACCAACCAGAACAGGCAAGGATCTAATTCACAACTAGTGACTCTAACAGACCCCAAGACATCCACAGCATCGGCTGGCATCACTTCCTGAAACTCACCCCAGAAACATGGACTAGACGAAGCTTCCATCACCTCATGCTCCCTCTCGACTAGGGGTGGGAAGTTCGGATCTCCCGGTATCCGATACTGCCGGTATTTGGCAGTATCAGGGATACCAGATAGATCCGATAATTCCCCGTACCGGTGCCGGTTCCTGTACTGGATTTTTTTTACATTGCGGCCATTGAAATCAGTGGCCGCAATGTAAAAAAAACTAAAAGCTAAAAGTTAAAAGTTACCGGTACCATTTTTTCCATTTATGATTTCAATGGGGAAGTGTCCCCATCAAAATAAATGAAACCCCCCCCAAACCTCCCTCCCTCTCCCAGGCTGTGTGGGTGAAAGGGGGGACACCCCCCACCCACCCTGCCCAGCTTGGATTTTTTTTATAAAAAAAAAACAGACCCGGGCTCCAGGCTGTTGCTGGCTGCCTGGCAGCAGCCAGGGCTTTGAGAGCAACTGAGCTCTCATCTGGGAGCCCACACGTGGCTGGGTGGCACTCTCTGGCAGCTGGCAGGCAAGACCGGTAACCTAACACCCCCCACCCCTGGATCACCTTTTACCTGTGCTCCCTTTGGGTGGCGGCGGCAGCAGCAGCGTGGCGTGGGCCTGGATGCAGCGCTGGCTTCAGCGCTTCACTAGACCTTCCGGGATAGGACTGTAGCGGAAAGTCGCAGCGGTAGCTATTTCCGCCAGAAACAGTGTTTCTGCAATAAGCGGTACAGCGTGGCAGAGGCTTTCATTCTGCTAGTTTCATTCCGCTACTTCCGCAGTTCTGCTAATTTCATTCCGCTACTTCCACTTATGGCTTAATTTATTTATTTATTCAGGCACGGGCTCTCGCCATGGCCAACATAAAACCTAATACAAATACAAACATATAGAGACAAAGATAAAACATACCATCCGCATATCAGCATATTGAACCAGCAATCCCATTTAAAATATCCAGATACATTGCAACATGGTTAAACATAAAATAATCAAAATATTTAACAATCAACATTTCCATTTTCTATAACTTCATTGAGCAAAGTAGAATGGGATCACATGAGCAAGAAAACAGCCCCAAAAATACCCAGCCCAACCCTCCATCAATTTAAGGATGACATTTGATCCAAAAGTGATATCACAACTTCCTTCCATCTACCCAAGGCTAGTCATACATGAATTACAAATCTCTCCATGTTGCAGCTGGCTTTAGCCCCAGCCACACACCATTCACAATTTGCCTTGCTCTTTTACGGAGCTTACTGTGGCAGAGCTTAACCCCTGTGAGCTCCCCCTCACCATCTCTCTTCTCTGGGAAGCCAACCAGACATAGGACGCAAGAGCCACCACATTCTCTTTGCTCTGAAAGGAAAGCAACCACTTATATCCTTGACCTAGTCCTGGACACAAAAAGTCACAAATAAGCAGTTGCAGCCAGACCACCCTAAGAGCACCCTACTTCCACAGGCTTCACAAATAGCGGAAACATGCCATTTTCGCTACTTCCACCATTCCGCCAGCGCCACGAACTAGCAGAACAGCGGTTTTCTGACAGTTTCTGGCAATTCCGCAATTTTTCCGATTGTTTCCGAATTTGCAGAATGCCGGCGGAATTAGCAGAATGTCGGCAGAAACGCCGCGGTGTGGCGCGGGCAATTCTGAAATGGCGGAATGTAATCGTAGTATGGTAAAAGCTGCTGCCGCTTCAGCCCTATTCCGGGGAACTCGGTGTTAGGTTACCAGTCTTGCCTGTCGGCTGCCAGAGAGTGCCAGCCAGCCACGTGTGGGCTCCCGGAGGAGACCTCAGTTGCCTCCATAGCCCTGGCTGCCGCCAGGCAGCCATCAACAGCCCGGAGCCAGGGTCCGGTCCGGTTTTTAAAAAAAATCCAAGCTGGCAGGGTGGATGGGGGGTGTCCCCCCTTCCACCCACGCAGTCTGGGAGGGGTGGGAGGTTTGGGGGGGGTTCATTTATTTTGATGGGGACACTTCCCCATTGAAATCATCAATGGAAAAAACGGTACCGGTAAATCGGTTTTACCGATAAAACCGATTTTTTGGAAACCGATAACCGGTAAAACCGATACCCATTTTTCCGATACCCATTTTTCCGGTGAACTTCCGGTGAACTTCCAGGTTTCCCTGGAAGGCCTAGTAGCGCTGAAGCCGCCGAAGTCGGACCGCCGCCGCCGCCCAGAGTGCAAGGTAGGTGATCCCTGGGTAGGGAGGTAGGTAGGGTGATCTGATCCCTGGGGTGGGAGGGGTGTTAAACCACCCCCCACCCCAGGGATCGAACCTGCTGGTGCGGACTCCAGGTCGCCGGCAGCGGCCCGGAAGCCGCACTACTAGGGACTTAGGGCTAAAAAAAATATAAAAATTAATCCAGGCTGGGCAGGGTGGGTGGGGGTTGCCCCCCCCCTTCCACCCGCACAGTCTGGGAGGGGGAGGGTTTTTGTTGTTTTTTCCATTGATTTCAATGGGGACAGTTCCCCAATGAAATCAATGGAACAAATCCGGTACCAGTAAACCGGTACAAATCCAGCAATCCATTTTTTAAAAATTCAGTAACCAGTAAATCCGGTAGCCGGTAATTGCCCTGATGTCCCACCCCTACCATTTAGGGCCCAGAAGACCAGCAGCATAATATTAAACTCAATCCATCATTCTACAAGTAGCCAATGTAAAGAATGCAGGGCGGGCATAATATGACCATGGCTGCCCAAACCAGGAAACAGCCACCCTACCACATTTTGAACAAGCTGCAAGCGATGAATAAGCACCGCTGGCAGCCCATAGAAGAGGGAGTTACAAAAAATAAGCCTTGTAATCACCAGGGTATGGGTCACTGCAGTAAGGTCAGCCTGGGATAAATAAGGGCTCAGCCTATGAAAATTGCATAGCTGAAAGAAACTTCTCTGAACTGTGTCCGAAACCTGAGTTTTCATGGTCAGGGCATGGTTGAAAATGACACCCAAGTTGTTTACCTGGCCCATTACCTGCTACCCGGACCCCAACCACATGCAGGGGCCCAAGAGAAGCAAGAGCATCCTCATCAAGGCTGCCCCTCCCCACCTACATCACCTCAATCTTCCCAAGACAGAGCACGAGATAGTTCCAATGCATCAAGCCAGCTATGTCATTCAGGCATTCCTCCAAGGCAGAGGTCAAGATAGCAGGGCTCACGGGGCAAGAGATATACAGTTGTGTATCATCAGCATGCTGGTGACACTCAACCTCGTGCTTGGTCATAACATCCCCAAAGGGGATTCAGTATACGCTGAACAGCACGAGCAAGAGACTAGAGCCTTGAGGAATGCCATCATTCAAGCCTTTTAGGGATGATGCATATGATCCATCTATATAAGCTACCCGTCTGGTGCTAGACATGCTGTTAGAATGTTTTCAGGGCTAATATATTATCCCCAAAGCATCTTTAGGCCAGCGGTCAGAAATAGCAATCCATACTGGCTGACCAATCCAGCCCAGCTTTTCTGTGTGCTAGGGAATGACGTATCCCTATGGCAGGTGTCTAGCAGAAGCCATCTACTTTACTGCTCCCAGATGTATCATTGTAGGAGAATGTGTTGGGGATTCTTAATAGCACAGCAGCCCACTTCAGTGCCTTGCATTAGGCGTTGACCATTTCCTAGTCTGAGCCTATGCTCACATCAATTATGCACCCTGCGTCAAAAAGAAAATCAATCTATCTGGACAGATTTTAAAGCTGTGCTGCTTGCCTGGGAAACTGCCAGCTCTATGCAGAATTGTTGTGTTCTTCAGCATTAAAGAAACTTCTCAACAAGTTCCATCTGCATGATGAGCTCTTACTAGGGAGGCAGGAAAAACACACTGGAATGTTTCTTCCAGAGACAGAAAAGTGTGGGAGTCAAGGTCGTTTTAGCTGAGTGCTCACAAGTATTTTAAATCCATTGGTTCCTATCTTTAGTTGTGGTCAAACAGCACTTGGGGGCAAGTGCAAAGATTTTCAACTCTTTCTGCACTACCCTGACCTCAGTCTTTTATGCACTGAGCTTAGTCCCCTGGTGTTCTAGTTGTCTGAAAGTTTTTCACACTAGTAAGAGTTGCCCATGGCCATAAGAGGCAGTTGCAGAAAAAAACTCAGAGGAGGCACAGTAATGTTCGGGGGGGGCAGCCACGCCTCTTTCTGATGTAATCCTACCCCTTTCGGAGCATTGTGACATCATGATGCTCTGCAGGAGAAGGGCAAAGGGTTGGCATACCCCTTCTCTGATGTAACCCTGCCCTTGTGACATCACAGGGCTTCATAGGAGTGAGGCCTTGTTGGAAAGGGGATGGGAAAACCTCTATGGCTTGCACTCTTTTTTGAAATAGCTGCTGCCCACCAACCCCAGAAACCCCAGTTCTCCTGCTTTGCCATGGCACCCCAGCTGATGCGGAGAAGTTGAGTCAAAACTCCCTGGGCAGAATCTGGAGAGGAGGCAAACATATTGACAAGGTTATTTTAAATTTGTGAAGGGAGGGGTGTTTCCCCAACATGGTAGATCTAGCAATTTCTCCAGGACTGTTTTTTGGACAGACAAGCATGGTAGGGCTGAAACAAAATTCCAGCTCAGATTCAGTTTTCAATTTATGTGGCTGGCACAAGCGATCCGGCAAAACACAGACTGGAATTCGATCCAATCCACATTTTGTTGGAACAATCAGATTGATTCCGCTTCCTACTATGCATGCGCAATATGGCCAGCTGCCATTCCAGTGCAGTACAAGACCGAATCATTCTGTCGGAACTTTAATTAGAATTCCACCGCAGCATATATTCGTGGTGGAATTCCAACTGATGTTCTGAAAATGCAGAAAAATCCACAAAGATGGAAGGGGCTGTTTTGATTCAGCCCTAAAATGTGGTGATAGTGGTGGTGGCTACCTCAGGGAAGAAAGAACTACAATTCCCACCCCCCGGGCCATGGGTGACTACCATGCTGTAAGTTGTAGTGATCAGAAGTAGGAGACACTGCCTGCTTTATTAAACCAGTCTTTTCTCCAGTCCCCTCCAATCTATACTGTTGTTACTCTGGCTCTGTGCCAGTGGACAGTCTCCCCTTAGACCTGCCATTTAATCAGTTATCACCTGGACAGTCTAAAAATTGGTGTCTTGTGTTCAGGTTGGGATGCTAATTAAATATACAGAAACTGAAGTTCTGAACGGACATCACCAGCCATTCCGTCTTGGCCTCCCCATGCCCTTGCACCTACACCCGAGTGGCCCAGCCTACACCCTTATACCCCATATCCTCACCTGTCCTGCACCTCCCTATCCCCCCACCCACACACACACACACAAGTACTTCCCCCATCTGTTCCATACTTATGTCTCTTTATCCAGTTCATGCACCCAGAATATGCCACCACCTGCCCGGCATCCCAGCCTGTCCCTCTGATATCCTACATCCCCATGTCCCTGCCTACACCCATGCCTGCTTGTTAGTAGCCCTGCTTCAGTGTTAGGCATTACTCTATTTTAAACTTGCATAAATGTACATGAACACATACAAATTAGCAATCTCCAGTTTTCCTTTTTTTAAGGTAAGGTTGCCACCTCTTCCTCTTTACCTCGAAAATTCCAGACAGAACCTCATGTGCTTGGTTCTACCCCTGCATTGTATGGGTGGAATGGTGCAAAGCAGCCCCTACAATGCCCAATCAAGGTAATTAATTGTGTGCAGTAAGATCCCTCTGAAAGGACGATAAAAGCTCCACGCAAGAGATGTGCATAAAGAGAGAGTCCCTCAAGGGTGTAGAAGATATTTCTCTAGGTTCTGCCAAACCTCCCCACAGGGCCGGCCCGAGGCATGTGCCACCAGTGCCCAGGCACATGGCCCCGTGGTGGGGAGGGGCGCCGCACCACCGCAGGCTAGAGACTGACAGACGCCGCCGGTTTTTGTTTTTTTCCCCACCGGGAGTCTCCGAGTCAGTGCTCATCGTGGGGGGGGGGGGGGCGTAAACTCCCTGGGAATCCCTGGCCAGTTATATGCTGCGGAACTGAGCTGACACAGTCAAGTTGCAGGTAAGTAACCAGCCTCCCATCCCTTGAAAATCCCCACCCGACCCCACAATTCTAGCGAGTGCCGGCCGGCCTTTGGGGCCCCGCAGCAAGGCTTGGCACATGGCCCCTGAAACCCTTGGATCGGCCCTGCCTCCTCAAGACAAATTGTTCCTTGTAGCAAGAATGAAAATGCAGTAACTCATAAAGGGAGTAATTTACAACCAGCTCGGTGCAGTGCTTGGTGGGGCTGGATATGCTATATCTTGCAAAAGGAAAATACAAATAGCTACTAGACTTGGAATCCTGAGACAGGGTGGGGTTGGAAAGTGGTAGGTCAGCCTTGCCTCTTGTGTCTTAAATGCAACGCCATCTAAACAGCTGTGGTTATTTGTTTTTTAAAACATCTTAGTGTAATTACAAAGCTTTTCTGTCTTCAGACCTTCCAGCTGGAGAATGAGCAAGTAATTTAATTCATTTAGAAGACCTTCTAGGAGCCATATAATTGCATATGATGGGATGCCTACAGAGACATCTCCCAACAAGATTTGCTTCTGTTTATTAACAAGCTGGCCAGGGTGAAGAGGAAATTAGGGAGAGCAAGCACGATGAAGTAAAGAAACAAAGGAATGGGAAACGAAAGGGGTGGGGGCAATGCAGCTTTCCCCCAACTCTTCTGTAGCATGCACTTCATCACTCGGGATTGAATTTTAAAATCCTGTCACTCTGGTCACCCCTGAGCTATGCCCAAGCTAAAATGGAGAGGGGGAAATGTTGCTTCTTCTTCTTTTTTTTAATCCCTTAAATTGGGCTCAGACAAGAGCAAATGTTCCTGTTCTGCAGTGAAATACCAACCTTTCCAGAGTACTTGCAAGTGTTCATCACTACTTTGTCAGTCTCTGGTGATTCTGCACTTCTGCCATTGTTGACATCACTGTCTGTGATTTTTTGGGGGTAATTTTCCATCAATTTTGCCACTTTGTGGCATTTTTCATCATTTTTGTCACTTGCTGATATTTTTTGTCATTTTTCATCACCTTCCGGGACTTTTATGACAGTTTTACATAGGGCTGAAACTCAGTCTTGATTTTTTTTTCTTGTTTCTCACCAAGAATCACAGTTCTCAATTCGTTTTTATCAAGAATCGTGAAAATCCCTGGTTCTCAACACTTTCTTGGTTGAGAATTTTCTCAATATACCATTTATTGTGACTAACCATGTACCATGGACTGATTTACCATGTAACGCTTACTGTGTACCGTGTTCATCCCAGTAATGCGCATGTGCAAAATGAGTGCCCTTTTCCAAAATGGCAGCAACACCGTTGGTGCATGCACAGGCTGCTGCAGTGGTCACTTTCCACATGCACATTACCGGGACGAACACAGTACACAGTAAGCAGTACATGGTAAATCGGTATAAGGTACACAGTAAATAATGATAACTAGTAAATCAAGAAATTCTTGACCAAGATCTCAAATCATTACTGAGATTATCCCAAGACCTTGGTAACAATTCTTGATTTTTGTGAGGAAAAAATTGAATCTCATTTCAGCCCTAGGTTTTTTTTCAGCACTTTTATGGCAATTTCCAGCACTTCCCTGGCGCTTTTGCGTCTCCACAGCCCCCAGGGAATGCATGTGGTGCACACATGGGGCTGGGGATCGGCCTGTAGCAGCTCCATTCAACTCACAAAAAATAAGTGGTGAAAACAGCTGAAAAGTCAGTAAGTTTCTGTGTTGCGTGAATGAAGGTGAATTACCTGTTTCTGACAAACAACATTCACCATGATTTGTCATTTCAGGCCTACTTTTAAATTTCAATACCAGGGATAATGTACATGGAAAAACAGGACACTTTGATAATGTTGAGCAGAAGTGGCATATATAAAAGGCGAGGGGAAGCAAAGTTTCTCCAGCAGAGTACCTTAGAGCAGTGGGGTCCAGCAAGGGATATGTCTGAAGAAAAAGCTGTCCAGGCCAATGAATTACCACCCTTGTTCCCTGACCCTCTTATGGGGAGGAAGCCCCAGAAGAGGACTGGTATGTGGGCTGTTGTTCCCTCAGGCTGGACGAGGTGCTACTACTACTGCTCTGTTGGATCTGATTAGAGTAGCAAAAGTGAGGTCTGCCAAGAGCAGCAGTGGTCTGGGTAGCAGTCTCCTCATGGAACCCGCTCCTCACAAGGGGCAGAGGATAAGGGAAGGGAAAGGATCCACCACCCACAACCATGGTCCTCTGGGACCTTACTGCTGCTCGATGGGACTACTTACTCCTCTATCATGAGGTGGTACTTCTGTCACTGGCCTTAGTCTCCCCAGAAAGTAGGCCTTGAAATTTCATCAACCTGTTGTTCACCCTGATCTCAATTCTTCAGAATGTTTAGAAGTTAAGGTGTTCACTGCTGGGTAGAGTTAGGCTATGTTCTCACCTGCGGTGACGGCAGCAGGAGAGGCTAGGGAAGACACAGCAGCACCGAGGAGCCGGCCGGCGGGAAATGAGCCAGTGTGAACGGGGATCTGCCGCAGCTTCTCTCACACATGTCAGGGCAGGATTTTGTGCCCTGAGATGCGCGAGAGAAGCCACGGCAGATCCCCGTTCGCACCGGCTCTTTTCCTGTCAGCCGGCTCCTCGGCGCTGCCGCATCTTCCCTCACCGCTCTCGCTGCCACCACCGCTGCCGCAGGTGAGAACACAGCCTCTGTCCCGTATTTATGTGTGGGGGAAGGGTGGGAAGATAATGTCTCTTCAGAAAAAGCGGCTACAGAGGTGCAATATATTGTCTTGATTTTTCTAGGCAGTGACATAACTGCTCTGCTACCATGCCTTTTCAGCCAATTCTATATGTTCTTTTTGCTGCTGTTAGCAGCAGCTGTCGAACAACAAAACAGGTCAGCTCAGTCAACAGAGTGGGGCTTGTGATTTCCAGCTTTGTTCCTACATGTCAAGGCCGACACAAATGGACCATGTTCCCCCATTGCAAGTTCTCTCAGCTCCTCTTTTAAAGCCTAGAAAGAAATAGAAAACCAACACCAGTTAGTTTGTGGTAACGCTTAATCTAAAAATTCTGAGCTCTGAGATGTCACCTCCATGCTTTCCTATTTTAGAGCACCAAATGCTGCAGCTGGACCAAAATCCTGTCATTTTTCCATAGAGTAATGTTCATTCTCTTTGTTTTTGATAGTGTGTGCAATGAAAATGGGAGACTGGTTTGTAGCGTTTCAGCTACTTATTGGGTGCTGTATCACCTCACAATCCATGTCAGAGTTGCCATGGAAGATTATACTAGGAGAGAAAAAGGATTAGAAAAGTTCAGGGTCACTCAGAGGCTGTTAGCCAAGTTGGTTGGAGGATAGAATTTCTGCCGTCTAGAAGTTGGAAGTAAACAACGGGGAATGGATTATTTCATATATGCCTTGTTCCATGTAAACTTTTCCTGAAATCTTTGGTGCTGGCCACAGTTGGAGGCAGGATGCCAGATGATAAGGACCATTGATCTGATTCAGTATGGTAGTTCTCGCACACACACACACACACACACACCCTTTGATTCTCTGTTTTGATTTTATTATTATTTTATTCATTTTAATTTGTAACAAACATAAAAACTAGGACTGTGGAACCTTTTCCCTCCTAGGGGTCATTTTGAAAATGAGTACAAACTCTGAGGGCCATATAGAAGCTGGGAGTGGGGTGTTTAAGGGGTACAACTCAGGAAGAGAAGAGCTCAGATCATGGATCTGTGCCATGAATCCATCTCCTGTCCTTCTGTGCATGCCTTCATCTCCCCTCTCTTACCCTGAGCTTAGTTTCTTAGTGCTTAGGGTTAGGAACTGGATCCAAGAGCTAGAGCTAGGAGCTGGATAAAACTAGACATGGGCCACATTTGGCCCCTGGGCCTGAGTTTTCCCCACCCTTCATATAAACTAATTTAAAAGGACATGTAAGTAGAAGAGAGAGAGAGAGAGAGAGAGAGAGAGAGAGAAGGGAAAAAAAACCAAATGGAACCATTACTTCCTCAGTATTACTTTCTCATAGAATACAAATGTGTAGGTTATTTTCACTGCTTTCTGTCATACGCAGCCCTGTTGTTAGAGTGTAGGGGTGGCCAAACAGTGGAGCCACATGCAACTCTTGGGCCATTCAACTGTGGGTCTCAGCTATGCCCATGCTGGTTCTGGGGCCCATGCTGCCTTAATAGTCCACTGTCTTATTTAATTGTGGATGAGTTTGTTTCAAGAGCTGCTCCTCAGACTTTCTGTAGCCATTGGCAGCTCCACCAGCCAATCATGAAGCAGGAGTTGTGTGTGTCTGTCTATCTGTCTGTCTGTCTTGTGGCTCTCAGCCAGATAAAGGTTTTGGTATATGGTTCTGGAAAATGGGAACTTTGCCTCCCCTCCACTGCACTCAATCAATTAAGCACTATCCTCTTTGGTATAGCACCAGAAGCCCCAATAGCACCTGCAAGCAGTCCGTGGTATCTGCTTTAAAGGGCCCTCTGCCCTCTTACAGTGGTTAACCTCCGCAGTTACCAGATCATTACCAGATAACAGCCAAACTATCTGGAATACCAGATTTTAACTGTAAATAACTTTTCCCCTATCTGTTTCAGCTCTAGTCTGTAGTGGGGCCAGAGGGGACTCCCTTGGGTGAGAGACGGAAGCAGGAGCAGGTGGGAGGGGCTACCAGATGCATTGTGGGAACTGTGATTTATTTTTTTTAAATAATTTCCTTTATGCCATTTTTGTTTGTAAGCCACTCTGCACCTTTGAGATAGGGTGAGGTATAAATTCATAATAATAATAATATGCAAGAAAATAACATGGTAGCCTAATGTAAGGGGGAGCAAATGACACTGGTCGTGAAGGAGAGAGAGAATGAGTATTATGGTGACTGCTGCCACAGAGAAACAGGTGACTACCAGAAGGTGACAAATGACCTTGCAGACTAGACTGTTGCTTGATTACTAGGGTTCCTACCTTCTATGCACCTCACCCCTTTTGTTGGGGTAGGGCATTCCCTTGACTTGGAACCTTTGTTGCTCACTCAACTCTGAGGTGGTGCATAGGTGGTCACCAGTCCAGCTCTGGGTTCCAAGAGGATTTCCCTGTGCCCAAACAATACTTGTGCAAGAGGGGTGGCCACTGGCCAGTTTCCTCTCTCTGCATGCTCTGATGATTAACAAGTTAATTCCATTACTTGTTTAGCAACTTTGGAGAATCAAATAAAATGAAAGCCTGAATAAATAGAATTTTGTTTTAAAATTGTACATGTTGTAAATAACCTGGACAGTAAAATCAGCCTCTCTCATAGGCCGCTTTTAGACGAGTGGCGTGCGATTGCGCATCGCGATTGTGCATAACTTGAAATGTCCGCATGATGTAATTATACGAGACGGAAGTGGGGTATTATGTGCATATTATGGCGGTTGCGCATTTTTAAAGTCCGCAAATTAAATACCTCGATTGTGAAGTATTTAATTTGCGGACTTTAAAAATGCGCAACCGCCATAATATGCGCATAATACCCCACTTCCGTCTCGTATAATTACATCATGCGGACGTTTCAAATTATGCGCAATCGCGATGCGCAATCGCGCACCGCTTGTCTAAACGCGGCCATAGTCTCTAACTTTTCCTGTTTCATATTATTATTATTATTTTATTATTATTATAAACATTTATATAGCGCCAGACGTGTGACCTGGTGCTGTACAAAACATAGAAATAGACGCGGTCCCTGCCTGTGGCTTACAATCTAAAAGACAAGGAGGGGGAGACAGGGAGAAGGGACAGTGGGAGAGAAAGGGGAGAAGACAAACAAACATTCAAGCGGATGCGAAGTCTCTGGTGCGTGTGCTTAGTTTGGTTATTATTTCAAGTCTTTCCTGGAGGCTCATTTATCCAGACTTTGTAAACAAAGTAACCTTGAGAGAAGCCAGAGACATACACAAATTGAAGTTTTGTTCTCAAAACAATGTTCCCAGAATGAACGTGGTCATCCCTGTGTATTGCAGCAGCCAAGTGGTTCATGTGCTCTATTGAAACAAATATCTTCATGTATGCAGGTAAGAGAAATTGCACAGTAGAGGGCACTCAAGAACATGGTATTCATGGATTTGGTAGAACTGGAAAAGGTACAGAGAAGGGCAGAAAAATCATCATGGGGTGCAAAACAGCTTCCATAAGAGGAGAAACCAAAAGGATTAAGGCCCTTCAGCTTAGAAAAGAGAACTAAGGGAATATGTGAAGTGGCTTATAAAACTGTGAATGGTGCAGGGAAAGTTAATAAGGAGCTGCTGTTTATTCCTTTTCATAATACTAGGATACCTGAGGAAATTAGCTGGTAGCAAAAGGAAACACTTTTCAAACAACTAACCTCTGAAATTCATTACTATGGGATATTTGAAGACCAACTTGCTTTTATTTCTTTTTTAAAAATAACTCATTTTTGAAGCAATTACAGCATCGCAGGGGTTGAAATAGGCAACTTTCATGAAATGGGTTTCGTGAGACTTTTAAAATCTGTATCTTTTTAGCTAAATTGTTTTCAATATCCTTATCAAATCATATTGTTTATGGAGAAGCACATTTTAATTCTGAATGCCAGATTTTAAGCCCAGGCTGGCTTCTAAAATTGATTTAGGTAAATCAATTAGGTATAAAGACAGGCAATAGAACAGGCTAGAAAGGGTGTGGATTCTTCATTATGGGAGGTTTTGAAGAAAAGCTGGAGAAGTCTATGTCTGGAATGGCTTAAGCATGGCAAATCCTTTAGCATACAGGTGCTGCACTCCATGGGTGTTTTTAGATGGACGTGGGGCTGCCCACCCCCGAAGCTGCTCTAGGGGTACGCCCCAAAATCCGCCCGCTTCCGGCCCTACCTGGGTATGGTTTAGATAGACTCGGCGGGTTTCCCTGGCTATGGTCAGCCTGTACAATGCTCTCCACCCACCACTATAGAGTTGTGGGCAGATCACCCAACGCTGTAGGCCGGCACCTGAAACTCTATGGTGTTGCCAGGGCAACAGCCAGCCAGGAGTGGAGCTGCCCTAGGTTTGGCTGGTCTGCTTTGCTGGCAGCACTCCGGGATGCTCCAGAGTGTTGCAAGCAGGGCTGCCCCATCTGCTCCAACATCTAGCTAGCCACCTTTAGACAGACCAGCCAGTCCAGAGGTAAAGCAGGCAGGTTCAGCTGCCCCCAGAGCTGCTGTCCATCTGTTTACACTCAATGAGTCTTGGAGTCCCTCCCAGTTCTGGTTCTAGATATTTTGATATTTTAATTAAAACAGCTATTCTGAAACCTTTGTGGGAAATGTTTGTAATAACAAGAAAATTTCAGAAACGTCAGAAATATTTAGTTGTTTTTGTTTTCTCAAAAAAAACACGTTTTCAGCGGTAAACTCTTCTTGCAAAAAACTCCAACCACTCCCAGTTGAGGCTTGGCCATTCAACAACACTAGATCCTGCTTACCTTATAGAAGTGACTGTATTGTCAGAAGTCTTATATGGTTTTTTGCCCATGCAAACTCATTTTAAGATGTAAATATAAAATCTCGTGACCTCGGTCATCAACAAAAATGTGCAGAGCATATAAAATATCAATGGGATCATGACGCCACTTAGGGTCCCTCTTTGGACAAACACCCCTTTGGCAAGTAAGTTGCTAAAGGAGCTAATCTTTTAAAGATTATCCAGTCAAGCAATAAGGACTAAATTAAGTCTCCTTGTTGTTCTTTAATGGATCTAGCAGGTACCATGTCTTGATCCCACTGCCATATATAACATAAAGACATACAACCAAACATAAATTGCAGCATAGAGTCTGGTTATATACCTATGCTGTGGTGGTGCGAGCAGCAAAGAAAGTTTTCTTTGCTGCCCTCATTGCATCTGCTAAGTCACACCCAGTGGAGCTTTTCTGGGTGGTGATGGGGCTGGTCAGTCCGGCCTCCCTCTGCCTGGATTTAGAGTCATCAAATGCCCGCTGTGATTTGTTTGTGGACTAGCAGGTTGTTTGCAGATAAAATCGCTCAGATCCACCACAGTTTTGACACAACACTTTTAGCAGGAGCTGAACCAGAGGCAGTAGAAGCACTGCCTTGTCCTGTTTTGTAGGATGAATTTCAGAATGTCGCCCTAAAATGCAGAGGATGCCCTGGGGTTTGTTTGAGCCACTTATTGTGAATTAGCCCATGCCCGTCCTGGCGGGTCAAGGCCAACCAGGAGACATTAAGGCCGTTGCTGGCGGGGATTGTCAACGCTTTGGGGGAGGGCAGGGTGTCGGGCTGCCTTAAGGAGGCGCTGGTCCGGCCCTTGCTCAAGAAACCATCATT
This sequence comes from Sphenodon punctatus, assembly GCA_003113815.1. Lineage (NCBI taxonomy): Eukaryota > Metazoa > Chordata > Lepidosauria > Sphenodontia > Sphenodontidae > Sphenodon > Sphenodon punctatus. The sequence goes on from QEPC01003194.1 coordinate 4,857,218, forward strand.
GGATGTTGGCATCCTGGCCAGCTATCAGCTGGTCTCTAACCTTCCCTTTTTAGGGAAGGTTATTGAGCAGGTGGTGGCTCAACAGTTGCAGGAACATCTCGACCAGATTAACTTTCTCGATCCCTCGCAGTCAGGTTTTGGCCCTAGATATGGCACGGAGACTGCACTTGTGGCCTTGGTCGATGACCTCTCCTGTGTGTTGGACCAGGGTCATTCAACCCTGTTGATCGTATTAGATCTCTCAGCTGCATTTGATACCGTTGACCATGAGTTGTTGGTGACTTGGCTGCAGGACCGGGCAGGGATTGGCGGGACCATTCTTGAGTTGTTCTGCTCCTTCCTGGCTGGGAGAGTCCAGCGTGTGGTCCTGGGTGATTTTTCATCTTCTCCCCAGGTTCCTCATGTGTGGAGTCCCGCAGGGTTCGATCTTGTCCCCTCTCTTGTTCAGTGTGTACATGCAGCCTTTGGGGGAGGTTGTTAGGGAGTTTGACGTATGGTGTCATCAATATGCTGATGACACCCAGCTTTATATCTCATTTTCATCTGACTCAGGCGCGGCAGTCTCAGTGCTTCTCCGGTGCTTGGCAGCTGTGGAGGATTGGATGAGGGCAAGCCATCTGAAGTTAAATCCCAACAAGACAGAGGTGATGGTCGTGGGGAAGGCCGGGAGAGTGGTGGCTCCCATCATTGATGGGATCCGTCCTGCCCTGGTATCTCAGGTTCAGAGTCTGGGGGTGCTCCTGGACCTGCAGCTCCGCCTGGATGCCCAGGTGATGGCTGTGGCGAAAGGGGCATTTCACCAATTACGTCTGGTGCGTCGGCTTCGGCCGTATATCTCGGACTCCGACCTAGCCATGATTGTCCATGCTTTTATTACCTTGAGATTGGACTACTGTAACGCACTCTACATGGGGCTACCCTTAATGGTGCTGGTTCAGAGGCTTCAGCTGGTGCAGAATGCGGTGGCTCATCTCCTAACAGGGACGGGCCGACGCAGGCATATTACACCAGTGCTTTGCTTGCTGCACTGGCTGCCTATAGTCTTTTGGACCCAATTCAAGGTGTTGGTGTTGACCTTTAAAGCCCTGAATGGTCTGGGGCCTGCCTACCTGCGGGCCTGCCTCACCCTCTGGGTCCTGGATCGGTCCCTGTGGTCAGTCAGGGGCACCCTCCTTGAGGTCCCCTGGGTTACTCGGGTGTCAAACTTGCGGAGGGCGTTCTCTGTGGCCGCACCGCGGTTGTGGAACTCCCTCCCGTTGGAGGTCTGCCTGATTACTGACCTCCCCTCTTTCCATAGACAATGTAAGACCTGGCTGTTCCGCCGTGCTTTTCCTGAGGGAGAGGGGGTGGGTGGGTTGGGTTGGGGTGGGGTGGGGGGGTATGTTGTTTTTATATTATGTTTTAATAGTGTTTTAAATCCTGTTAGTACTGTTTTAAATTGTTTTAATATGTTGTTAGCTGCCCCAAGATGCTTTTAGCAGGAGGGGACGGCATACAAATTTTATTATAAATAAATAAAATTATAAATAAAAAGGACAAAGAGAGTTTGCTAGCTGAGTTACTGGCAAGTTCTGTTTTGTTTTGTGTTGTGAGGGTTGGTTTAGTTGTGGTTTAGAATCTAGGGTTTATTTATTGCTGGGGGTTTTATTCTTTGGTTTGTTAGGGCTTTTTTTCCTATCTAGGTTTCCCCCCTCTCTCTTGTTAACGGACTAATCAGTGCCAGCTGGGTGAGAGAGAGGTCTAGACCATATAAGCATTCGGGCTTCTGGTGGCTAGTGAGGGTTTACACTATTAAATTTCATCCCATTCCTAACACTCCAATTCATGAGGCCATCCAGATCATCCTTTATAATTTTCTGATCCTTCACTGCATTGACAATTTCTTTTCTCCCAACTTCATCAGCAGACTTCGTTAGCACACTCTTACTTCCCATATATTTCAGTTATAAATATATTAAACAAGATGGGTCCCAACCAAAACAGATTCCTGAGGAACTCCACTAGCAACCTTTCCCCATGTAGAAAGTCCACCTCTCAACACAACCCTTTGTTTTCTTCCAGTAACCAGCTATGAACCCATCTAGCTAGCTTTTTGTTAATTCCCATATTTTCAAGCTTACGCAGTAATTTTCCATGTGGCACAGTATCAAATGCCATAGTAAAATCCAAATACACTAAATCCACTGCATTCCCTCTATTCAAAAAGTTGTTTTTGCAAAAAAGGAAATCCGATTGGTCTGGCATGATCTACCCTTTGGGAACCCATGCTGCATTTAATCTTGTTTTCCCTTTGTGAACATATTATTAATTATTCTCCTTCAGTATCTGTCCCAACATATTACATACCACTGAGGTTAAGCTAACAGGTCTATAGTTACCTGGATTATTTCTACTCCCTTTCTTAAAGATAGGCACAACATTTGCTGTTCTCCAATCACTAGGTACCACTCAATTAATCAATTTATTAAATATCCTAGCTAATGGGCCTGAAATTTCATGTGCTAGTTTCTTCAGTATTCTTGGATGCAGATTATCTGAGCCTTCTGATTTTAATACGTTAACTACTTTGAGTTTTACCTCCACTTGTACTGAAGTAATCTCCATCACCCCACACTCATCATCAACTAGCCTGTCTTCAGAACAATGGTTCCTATCACCATCCTTATTAAAAACTGATATAAGTATTAATTTAGAATTTGGGCCATTCCTACATTATCATTAATCTTTACTCAATCCTTACTATGCAGCAGCCCCACTTGTTCCTTTCTTGTTTTCTTATTATTTGTGTAACTATAAAAACTCTTACTATTTAGCTGAATTTTCTGGGCAAGGTCTAGCTCAGTTTGACTTTTAGCAAGTTTTACTTTATTCCTACGTATTCTAACCTCACGGAGGTACTTTTCTTTACTAATCAACCCATTTCCCCACTCCCTATAGGCTCTCTGCTTATTCTTTATATTCTGTTGGATATGATTATTCAACCAATTGGGTCTGGAACGCCTTCCTACGAGATATTTCCCCTTTTATAGGTATGCAAATTTCAGAAATCCTCTGAACCTTGGACTTGAAGAAATTCAGCCATCCTCCATGTTATGGCTCAGAATTTCCTCAGTCCAATTTACTTCCCTAATTAGTTTCCTTAATTTCCCAAAATTTGCCTTTTTAAAATAAAAAAAATGAAGTTATTTTATTAAGTATCCTTCCAACTACATTAAACTTATTTAATGCATGATCACTAGAACCAATAATTGTTATCTATATCTTTGCTAAGTATTTACTAGAACCAAATCTAGAATAGCATCTCCTCTGTTCAGCTGAGTAACAATTTGATGAAGAAATTTGTCATTTATAATATCCAAGAATAAATTGGCTCTACTATTAGTAGCATTAATTCTCCAATTGATATCTGGAAAATTAATTTCCCATGATCACACAGTCCCCGTAGTATTTGTTTCTTTGATGTTATTAAATAAGTCTGTCCATGTTCAAATCTGAACCCTGGAGGTCTATAGCAAACTCCTACTACTGCTCAAAAAGATCCCCATTTACCAGCCTTACCTGAAGTAATCTTTGCTGAAACTGATTCTGTTTGCTCCATATCATCATTCCTTCCTTTTTTCACTATCAATCATATTACAATGCTACACCTCCTCCCGTGTGATTATTCCTATCTTTCCTAAATAATACATATCCTTCAATTCCTGCATTCCAATCATGACTATTCCACCAAGTTTCAGTTTTCCTTATGATATTGGGTTTCCCCTCCCCTATCAATAATTCAAATTCATCCATTTTGTTACCCAGACTCCTTGCATTAGACATCTAAGATGTTTCCTACCACTCTCCTGCATTGACCCATCTGGATTACTATCTTGACCAAGAGCCGTCTTACTGTTCAAATAATCGTTTAAATCACCATTCATTATGCCAATATGTCTGTGACTGTACACTATTGTTCCCAGCCCCCTTCAAACCTAGTTTAAAGACTTCCTCACATAGTTACCAAGCCAATCACCCAAATTTCTTTTTCCATCCTTGATTAGATGAAGTTCATCTTTTCCCAGAAGTCTACTTCTCGAAATCCCATTCCATGATTGATGAAGTCTCAAAGCCTTTCCAATGACACCATCCATGCAACCATCTGTTAACCTCCATGATACGACTGATCCTTGACCATTGCCCTTGGGAGTATAGAGGAGAACACCACCTTGTTCTTCATCTCCTTCAGCCTCCTTCCCAGCGCCTCAAAGCCATCTTTAACCTTCTCAGTATTATTCCTTGCAATATCATTTGTTCCCACATGAATGAGCAGCATTGGGGAGTGGTCAGAAGATCCAAGGAGCCTTGGCAATCTCTCACTAATATCTCTGCTTCTGGCTCCAGGCAGACAGCACACCTCTTGGAACATTGGGTCAGGCTGGCAAATAGATGCCTCTGTTCCTTTCAGGAGGGAATCCTCAATCACCACCACTCCTCTCTGCTTGAAAATGGTGACCTGTTTCTCCTGAGGTTCCTTCCCATCTCCTCCTTCCTCTGTCTGTAGATCCTCTTGCCTCCTCTTTAGCCTTGTTGTTGTGGAACATTCATTCTTCCTTGAACTTTTGTCTTTGACTTCCTTTGTCATGTCCTCCTTTGTTCCGCTAGGACTAGCTTCCCTCCTTCTTTTCTTCACACCTCTGTCTTCACAACTTCTATCTGTCTCTCCTCTTCAATCCCTAAAACAGAGAATCTGTTCCTCACCTTTAGCTGTCCTTCACTAGCCCGTATTTTTCTTTGCCTTCTTTTCATCGTCACATTCTTCCATTGGTCACCCTCCCCCAGTAGTTCTTGTGGCTCTGACAGTGTTCAAGAATCTTGCATTTGTGGTGTAATTTCCTCACTTCTTGGCTTAACAAATTTTTCCAGTTTCATTTGAGACTCCATGAATGTCACCAGCCGCATCTCCAAACCCTAGATATTCTCTTCCATGAGCTTGATAAGCTGACATTCTCTCTCTCTCTCTCCCGTGGAGGCAGGTAGTCCTTGCTGGTTTAGTTCCGTCACTCTACTTAGACCGCTTTTAAACAAAGTGCTGAAAAGCACCTCCTGAGCCCCGTGTTGAGAGAAAAGCTATGTGGGGAGTGTTTACATGCTCCCCGCACTGCCGGAATTGACGTGCTCCACGTTGTCAGCAGCGGCGGCGGCGACTGGAGATGCGGTGCTTTGAAGAGGTGCGTTCTGAAAGTCTGAAAAGCGAGGGTTTCAGAACACGCCTCTTCAAAGCACTGCATCTCCAGTCGCCGCTGCTGCCAACGGGGAGCATGTCATTTCCAGTAGCGTGGGGAGCATGTAAACACTCCCCACTGGGCTTTTCTCTCAACACGGGGCTCAGGAGGCACTTTTCAGCGCCTCGTTTAAAAGCGGCCTTAGAGGCAGGATTCTAGTCTTTGATTGGCCGCCTAGGGGAGGAGCTAACCCTGGCTTGGCTTCCAGATCTGTTCCTGCCTTCACTTAGGCTAGCAGGATAGGGCTGTTTCTCCACAGCTGTGGAGAACTAGGTTTCTTTTCTTTTTCTTTTCTGATTTTTTTTTTCTTTCTATCTCTAGCGGTAGTGAGTCTAGGGAGGAACTAGGGAGGTCCCTAGTTCCTCATAGGGGACTTTTTTACTGGCCCAAGGAGCAAGCTCCCTCACCTCAGAACTCCTCCCACCCCCCTCCACTTTTTAGGGAGGGTAGCACAAGGTTTGACTGAGGCAGGACTGTTTGCGCTGCCATGGTCTCTCCCTCAGATGGCTGTGAGGGGAGAAGACACAGGGGTACACACACACCCAGGAGGGATCCGAGCTGCCTTTATTAAAAGGCAACGAGGGGACTAGTCCCTCAGTCCCTCAGAGTCAGGATCCTGCCCCCAGCTTCACAGCAAAGCTTGAGGGGCAACCGACAGCGTGGCCGGCCAGATCCCGAATCCCCAGGCCAGGCCAGGGAGAGGAGGTCTTCAGGAGACTGGGAGGGGGTGAGTAATCTCTGTTTGGATGCCCTTACTCCTCCAGACCAACCCTCCTGGCATCGAACAGGGCTGTTTTCCTGGTCCTCAAGCTTCTCCTTCCCTTCCCACTCTTTCAGGAGCAGGCGGAGACACTGCAGCTCTCACAGCCGCTATAAATGCCGAGCCCGCCACCTCTATAAAAGGATAGGTGCAGGCTTTCCTGTTCTTTTTCAGAGAGCAGCACCTCCCCACCTCCCTGTCATGCCCACTCCAGGCACAAGGCCTGTTCAAGGAGCAAAAAGAGAAGCTCCTCTTGCCAAGGAAGCAATAGAGAAAGGGGCACTTATTCCACAAGATGGGAAGAATTTACCTCAGTCCCCTCAGGACTACAACAGAGCACCTCTCCCCCCCACTCAGTTCCCTCAGGGCAACCAGAGAACTGCAAAGTCCCCCCTGCTGTAGTACAGTGACTGGGACAAGAGTTGCTCGCTAGGGGAACTCAGGGCATTCACCAGCTTCTGGAGACAGGCCTATATGTCCCCTTCACCCAAGCACCGTTCCCACAATGGTTGGGACAGGGAAGGAGTTGGGCTGTGGGGTTTCTCCCACATGGTTTCATAAATTAGTCTCCCCAGACCCCCTGCAGGTTTCCCTGGGCAATGCTGGATCTAAGGCACAGACTGCCCCAGAGTGGGAGAATGAGGATCTAACTGAACCCAAAGAGGAAGGGGAGTTTTCAGACAAAGAAGGACAGGACTCTACGCCTAAAGCTAGAGCTAGGATTTTCTAACCAGAGTTGTTTGGCAGGCTGCTGTCAAGAGTGGCCTCCAGAATAGGGCTCTCCCTGCCTCCCTCACCACCTCCCCCTCAAGCAGAGGCTTTGGAGGGTTCCCTTCTCCCTCTTGCCTCACTATATTTCAATTTTCTTAATGTGGAGTGGGTTTAGCTGGCCAAGGGTACTCGCTCACTGGCTAGGCATTTTTACTCACTACCCGAATCCTCGTCAGGAGCTTTCATCCTTCCCAGGGTAGATGTAGGGGCCTGGGAAGGATGGCAAAAGCCTCAGTGCTACCCACCGAGGGGGAGGGATCCCCCAAAGTTTGATTAAGAGCAGAGCACCTTGCCTTAGAACTCTCCTCTCTTCAGGGAGGGCAGCACGAGGCTTGAAGGGTCCCACAACAGGAGGTTCCAGCAGCAGAAATGGTAGATTGTCTTCTCTTGAACCTGAGGCAGCTGCATGGACACAGGCAACCACTTCTGACAAGAGCACAGTATAGGTGCCTGAGAGCCACATGTAGCTCCTGAGCCACCATTTGCTCGTCTCTGCTGTAGTACATGCCCATCAGTCTGCTTTACAGAACACACTTAAAAGGCCATCAGATAATTATAGTCCCTGACACAGGGTCTTAAAGCTTCTGTACAGCTAGCTTTCATTGAGTGATTCAATATTTTGAGTGGTACTTACTGGGAGCTAGCTTTTAAGTCTGACAGATTAAACCTGTAAAACAAATCCAGTGCAACAAACCATTTTCCTACAATATTTTGGCGTAAATTTGCAGGGGAAGGACAGTGTTGTGGTTAAGGTACTAGTCTGGGACTTGGGAAATCTGAGTTTCATTCCTTACAGTCAGTGCTTAATTTATATATAGGGAAATAACCTCAGTTTCCAGCTAGCAACCCAACTACTGGACCGGCTTGCCTCTCTCCAGCTGAATATAAAACAAGAGCTCTTCTGATGTATTCTATATTATGGCCAGCACAGGGGATGGGGCAGGAAAGTCATTAACAAAAGCCAAATAAATCATCCAGATTTATTCTGGATTTTATTTCCAACCCTGAAATGGCTAATATTAGCCTTTTCCTCCTCTTCCACATTTTGGCATTCACATTCCTTACTGGGAACATTCCCCAGTTCTCCACCTTCCCTGAATTTAATTGTTGGGCTGTGCCCTGGAACGCCGCCACCCCCCACCCAAATTAAGACCTACTTGCTGCTCCACAGGCTTCACGGGTGACTTTTTAAGCAAACCAGTTAGGTCGAAGTCTTCAAAATATTTCCCCCTCAGCAGTCTGTCAAGAAGTCAATGGGACTACTTTAGTGCGTAAGTGGACTTCATCAAAGTCAATAGGACTACCCTGGAGTAAGGGATTTGAGGACTTCAGCCCAAGGGTAACAGTAATTCCCTCCTTCACATATGTTGCCAGCTGTTCAGTGTTGACTCTAGTTCTTGGCGGAGTGAGAGGAGTCTCATTTATTTCATTGCGACTCATATTTGTGCCCTAAAGATTCCCAGTCAATCAAAGACTGCAATGCAGGGACAATATAAGCACCTTGCACTTTGAATAAGAAATGCTACCACTAATGTTGCTTTCCCTTTGTTTTCAGGGATTCTTCTGTTTTACCATTGTGTTCTGTGCTCTTGTGCAAGCTGCATTCTGGAGATACAGCAACAGTACTGAGGTGAGTCATGTTAAAAACAAATAGAGAAATGCCATTGAATTGAGTGTAAGGCCAAGGGGAGCACCTGGCTCACAGATTACACCCAGTATATACCCCTATTTAATTCGGTCCACTCTCAAAATAAATTATGGGAAAACTAAGATCATGGTGGTGGGAGCCAGAGCAAGAAGTATGATTGGCACCTACGGGAACGAGGTCTAGAACAGGTCTGACATAACAAGTACCTAGGGGTCAGGATAGCGGGGAATTGTCGGTGGCAACTCCAGGTTTGGGCTGTCAAAGAGGTGGCAGGAATGGAGGCAGGAGCCATCATATGTTTTTTCTATGCGCAAGGCCAGATGGCAATTAAGATGGCCCGGCAGATCTTTGAGGCTAAGGTACTTTCACGCCTCTTATATGGGGCCCATGTGTGGGGAGTGGATGGGGATATAGTACAGTTATTACAACCAGTGATTAACCAATTTTGGAGGAAGTTACTTAAGTGCCCGCAGTCCACAAGTACGTCTATGTTACTAACGGAAGTAGGATGTCCCTCCTTGGCTGCTTTAATTGATCAAAGACTCCTGGTATTTTGGGCTAAGCTGCGTGATGCACCGGAGGGATCATTGCTTGATCGAACCTGGACTGAGAAAGGTACTGAGGAAGTGGGTTGGGACCCCTGGCGCAAGGGGCTGGGTCGGTTAGCGAGATTAGGATTTTCCGAGTCACATTTCCAGAATGACACCAGTAGGCGAGTGATAAGTCAAATAAAAGTACGGCTCACGGATATAGATAGACAACAACTTAGAGCAGGATCATCTATATCCAGGATGACACCGTTCTACAAATATATTATACTTCAGTGATCTGGAGCGCTGTATCTATACTCCCACATGGATCCTAACCTGAAATACAGATTCAGCACCCTCAGGCTGCATACAATAAAAACGGCAGTAACTGTAGGGCGCTACCAGGGGATCCCAATGGAGGAGAGATGGTGTCCTTGTGGCAGAGAGATAGAGGATCTCGCGCATTTTCTATTGCAATGTCCTCTATATGATCATTTACGGATGGAATTATGGTCAAGGCTAGGGATGGGGAATGATTGGACTACAATTAGACAGCTCTGTTAGTTGTTGGATGATCAGGATCCCTATAGGACGAAACAGGTGGCAGTTTTTGTGGAAAGGTGTGTTAAGGTGAGATCAAAAATGTATACAGCACGAGGAGCTTGGGGTCTTATGATACTTATATGGGAAATTCGAAATGATGCCCATCCAAGAATCAGTATTGGACAGGAATAGGGCAACATATATATAAAGTATGCATCCCAGCATGTAGGGATGAAATGCCCCCTTGCTAGAAGTGCTGGAAGTGCTAGTAGAGGTAAGGCAGGTAGTTGGAATGTTTAGGGGGATTACTTACAGGGGTCGAGTGTCGCCACCATAAGCCCCGGGAAGGGCAAGGCAAGTTCTGAATGGACATGTATGAGACTTTGGTGAAGTCGTGGTTGCCTAGCTCTACTAGTGTCTATATTAGTAGAAATAATAAGTTCAAATATTGGGGGAATGTCTGCGGTAAGCCCTCTTATTAGCGGACAATTTTAATTATTGATTATGTTGTACTAGTATATTGTTATTTTTGACAAGTTTTATTTTGTATTATGTATTTTGAATTTGTATGATATGTTATGGCCATGGGGCTAAAACAACAATAAATTTGATTGATTGATAATTCAGTCCATGGAGCATTTTCAGTCAGTGGTAATCCAAAGAGGTACTGTCTCCTTAGCAGCTAGAGTTTTGTCTCCCTCTGCTTTGGGAAAGTGCCAGGGGGCCAGCTACAAGCTGGAGATAATGGGGGAAGTGGAGACTGGTCACATGGCTGGTGGGAGAAGACTATCAGGTAGCTGGGTCAATACACTTCTGCTGTTACATCTGTATAACCGCCCGGCTACCTAATCAGGATATCATTAAATTGAATACGCAATAGCTTTGCAGCATATTTATTATTTCTGTTAACATCCACAGTCTCCCTTGTTCTCCATCTGTTTAGTGCTTCTTGTCCTGAACAGCCATAGACTGCAGTAGCACTTGATCAGTGGGCTGGATTTGGAGTATCTTAAACATTGCGTTTTGTGGTTTATGAATAATCCAGCTGGTCCCAGCAGCACCTTCCTACGGGCCTATAAACATCAAGGGTGATTTAAAACCAACTTCTCAGGAAAACAGCACAAGATGAATGAACATTTCCCATAGAATAAGAAAGTACTATTCACTCTATTTTTTTTTTTTCGTTTTGTCTTATTTTATTACTGCTTGCAAATATCACAAACGTTTTAACAACTGGGAAATCTGGCTTTGGTTTTCTTCGGCGATTTAAAGCTACCAAACCAGTAGGTCACTTCCCATGAAATGCAGAAGATTCAGGGGCAATGCCAGGTGAATAGTGCTGGTGGAGCTAGAAGCAGTTAGTCCAGGCATAAGTCCTTTTCACTTTAATGGCACTCAAGCTTGCCTGGGCTCCACCCACCCAGAAGATTACACCCTACCATTGCAAGGAATGGGGTTTTCTCCAGAAGGAAATTGTTTAAAAAGGAATAAAAGGTTTATTCAATATTTCTCAGTGAGATTCTCTGTAGACAGAATGACCTGTAGAAAGCTAGAATGACTCCTGGGTGTCTGTGGAATGAACAAGGAATGGGGAAAGGTGTGGTATATGGGGCTTCTCTTACCTTCCTTGTAGCATTGCATGTGATCACTGGAGAAAGAAGAGCAAAGGAAAAGGTCATATGCAGTGTTGGTTTGGAAAGAGAACTGAAACAAATACGTATAGAGAATATCGTATCCAACAATTCCGCCCGCTTTAAATTGGGTCTGACAAAGCAGACATGAACCACCATTCAGTTCCTGCTTTGGTTGCAGAAACAAATATCCATTTTGAGAATTTTGTTTTGGTTACTCTAGTCACTTTGGTGTTTCAGTTATGTCCTTTTGATACCATTTAGTGCTATTACACATTTAGTACAAAATAATGCTGAAGCAAAGTAATCGACAGAAATAGCCAAAATGAAATAACAGAATAAGCAGAGATGCAAATTCTGTGACAAATATTTATTTGGTTATTTGGTAGACTATATGAAAATGCGGATACAAAAAAACTTATGCATTTTGGCTCTGCTTTGGAGTTAAAATAGGTGTTGCTAGTGCCAATATTGCTTTTTACAATATTGTAATATTCCAAATTGAATATTGGTTTCCTTTAAACAATACTTCCTGGTTTTCACACACTTTGAGAGCTTCAAATTTTGTCTAACTGGGTTAATTTGATTACTCCCACTTGGGATTTAATTTGTACTAGATTAGATTTAATCCCATCAAATTTGAATATTTCAAGTTTTTTAATCACCAGCAAAGATATTCACATTTGTGCACATTTGCTATATGAAATGTGTTGAATTTGGCATGCAAGATTTGCATCAGCTCTGGTGTTGCTTCTTTTCGGGAGCCCACAGTAGAAGCTTATGGGCAAAGAAGTTCTATTCACCTTCCTCCTATGTCAAGCTGGCACCATTGGACACCTCCCAGTTGAAAAGCCTAGGACATAGCAAATATTTCATTTAGATTTTTGCTTGGACCATTACCCTTGAAAGGAAACAGGTGTGTCCCTAGGTTGGAATGGGCCCTGGTGCAGAATATGACATGGGTTCATCAACCCTGCTTCCAGAAGTAGGAGTTGTAGATGCACCAGGGAGTGTGGACCGCCTAGGCTCGCGGGCCCTTGTGTGGCAGCTCTACCTGTCCCAGTTATAGTTACACCCTCCTTGAAAGGGCGGTATTCTTGTTTGAGCAGATGGTTAAATGACCCACTAAGAGGAAATTTCCACATCTCCTAGCTGGAGAGAGAAGTGAATGGTTACACCGGGATTCAAGAAGCTTGAAACTTTGTTCCCGGGAGAAACTATCTGATGTGCGTGCATACACTTCAAACTGAAAGGTATTTTTATTTTTAGTATAATGGAGCCAGAAATGCCCTTGAAGTTCATGAGAACATCAGCAGAAAATTAAAAGTGTTTAGGAAACAAAATTGTGAAGTAAACAGCCTCTCAATATCCTCTTCAGCTTCACTGAAACATCTGGATACAGCTGTTACTGGAAATAAAACATATCTAATAGGAAATAAAACCAAGGACGCATGACTCCCAACCTGCTAAAAGCAGATTAGATTGCCCCTTTCTCTCTGTGGCTAGTGTAAACTATGATCCCTCAAAATTCTCTCTCCTTCTTAATGCTTGCTGCAAATAAAGCTCTGCCTCCTCTACTCTGGTCTCTTGTAGCAACTCCTAAGGGTCTCTTATTTATTTTTTATTTATTTTCAAACTTTTACTACCCCGCCCCTCCTGCCACAGGCATCTCGGGGCGGCTTACAATTCATAAAAAGTTCTTCTCACAAGAACTTTTGTTGAAGGTGTCTCCTTCCTCACTTTAACTTCTCCTGTGTTCCCATGAGGAGGGGAGTTATGGGGAAATGGGTTTAAAAAAAAAAAAAGATACTCCAGGGAAGGTGATTCTCTGTACAGTAGGTGATAACCTCCACTCCACTCTTCCAGAAGCTATTGGTTTTTCTGGCTTTGTGTTTCCCTCACAGCATCTGTCTCTCTAACTGCTTGTTAGGGGTGGGAATTTTGGTTTCTGATAGAACCAAGATCATTTGGAAATGACTGTTTCAGATTAATCCAATATTACAGATCTTTTCGGACCTTGTGGGTTTTTTCCCATTGATTTCATTTTGTTTTTTGTTTTTTTCATTTTTTTATTGCAGTTTGTTCTTAGTGGCTGCAATCTTATACCCTCCTCCACGCACTGTGTGTACGAGTTCCACGCGGATCTACACAAGACCCATGTGGCACAATCCCCCGATAATGGGGGTGCGTGTGACTCCTGCGTGAGATCCACGTGTGCACTGGGATCAATCCTATTGACTTCAATGGGAGAAAACCTGAAAATCCAAAACTGAAACGAGATCCAAAATTCAGAAAGAAATGAAAAAAATGAAACTGAAATTCTACCTGGAGTCCCACCCCTACGCTTGTTACTCCAGCTCCTACATGCTGACAATTCTGCAATTTTCCAAGCAGAAGATAAGGGAAAGGAGAAGAGCAATTTAACCCCTGCATCCTCCTGCTCGTGGAAACCGAAGTGGAGGGAAGTAGTTACTCCAGAGTAGCTGGAGAAACTACTCATACTTGTGAGAACAAGAGAGAGAAAGAGATGAATATTTGGTGTGATTGCAAGTGGTATAAGAAGTTGAACCTGTTCCACCTACAGTAAAAGTCAGCCAGCAAACTTGATGCAAGAGTAAAGATACAGTAGTTATAAAACACAGGGTTGCAAGGATGAGTTTAACATGTTGGTGGTTGTTAGGTGCTGGGGAACCTCAGGCCCATGGCCATTGGCTAGGGCAGGTTTTTTGTTTTCTTTACTGTAAACTCTTTTCAAATTCCTGACTCTGACCCTTGGATCCAGTCCTTGCCCTCAAGCACTAAATGAGCAAGCTCAGGGGAAGGGAATAGAGATAAGGGCATGCACTCAGGGGCAAGATAGATCTTTAGCACAGATTAGGGGTGGGCAAAGTTCCCAAATTCAAGAGCTGCATACCATGGGTGAAAACAGACATGATGCTAACCACCCTTTAATCACCCTTGGCGGTCATTTATGCATGTTTCAGGGCTGCATAGGGCACCAATACAGCCCTGCAACATGCATAAATAATCACCAAGGGTGGTTAAAGGGTGGTTAGCGTCATGTCTGTTTTCACCCCATATTGCTGAGAGCCACAACATGCATTGTATCAATCACGGCTTCCCCCAGTCCTGGGATCAGGCCGGGCTACCTCTCCCTGCTACCCCCTCAACTCACAGGCAATATGTTGGGTGTGGAGAGCAGCAGCAGTAGTGGTGGCACAGGGCACGCTCTCCCTGCTCCCATGGTCCCCAGGAGGCTCCCGTGGCCAAAATGGCAACTCGGCTTCTCTTGCTTCTTAGGGAGCTGCATGGACATACTCCCAGCAGCCACTTCCAGCAACAGCCACAGTACAGGTGCCCAAGAGCTGCATGTGGATCCTGAATGGCCGTTTGCTCACCTCTAGCAAGATCCATGACATTCTCCTTCCTTCTCTCATCCTGAGCGTATGTCCTAAACACACTTGCCCCTAACTCCTGCCCTACCCACAGAACTAGTATTAGTCTGCAAAGTGCTCTGTAGAAGGGTAAAGATTCTCCATGTCTCTACTAGATACTATAACTGTCAGTTTATAAGCCCTCGGCAGTCGTCAGCTCCACTCAGTGCCCTTAATGCTGTAATCACTTCATCAAAGATATAGTGTGTTTAGAATTAATTAACAATATCATGTAAATCTGGATACAGCAAGGCTAACTGGAATGGCAAGGAAACTTGTTATTAACAATAGTCGATAAGTTCTTTCAAAATATGTCCACAAATAGCTATTATTCAAGTTGGTCAGTGGATTTATTACTTATTTATACAACTCTTATCCCACTCCGTTCCTGCCCGAGGCAGCTCAAGGCAGCTAAAACAAAAACTTCCAACAAAATATAAACACTATAAAACACTAAAAACATATAAAACATCAGAAAACATCAATATCAAAATTAAATCATCATATCAGGAGAGCTAAAAGCCCAGTCTCCCTCACCAAACGCCCGGTAGAACAGCCAGGTCTTACAGTGTCCTCAGAAAGAAGGGAGGTCTGGGGACAGGCGAACCTCGACCGGAAAGGATTTCCACAGCCTCAGAGCAGCCACCGAGAATGTCCTCCCCATTGTAGCCACCCCGGGATACCTGGGGGACCTCAAGAAAGGCACTCGCAGCCAACCATAAGGGTTGATCCAGAACCCAGGGAGTGAGGCGGTCCTGCAGGTAGGCCGGGCCCAGACCGTTAAGGGCTTTATAGGTTAAAAACAACACCTTGAATTGGGCCCGGAAGACTATAGGCAGCCAGTGCAATGAACGGAGCAGTGGTGTTTTGTGCTCTCGGCAACCTGTCCCGGTGAGGAGATGGGCCACCGCATTCTGCACCAGCTCCAACCTCCGAACCGTAACCAAGGGTAGCCCCATGTAGATTCTGTTACAGTAGTCCAGTCTTGAGGTGATGAAGGCATGGATGATGGTGGTCAGGTCGGAGTTCGAAATATATGGCCGAAGCCACCGTCTCAGATGTAATTGACCAAAGGTGCTCCTCGCCACAGCCGCCACCTGGGTATCCAGGCGGAGCTGCGCATCGAGGAGCACCCCCAGACTCTGAAGCTGAGGGTCCAGTGCAGGGCGAACTGCATCAGTGATGGGGGTCACTAACTCCCTAGCCCCACCCACCAACATCACCTCCATCTTCTCAGGATTCAACTTCAGACGGCTCATTCTCATCCAGTCCCCCATAGCTGTCAAACATTGGGTAACATTACCCCGAGCTGTTGGAAGCCGCCCCGAGCTGTTTTTAGGAGGGGCGGGATATAAATTTAGGAAATAAATAAATAAGCACCATAACTGCTGGGCCTGGGTCAGCTGAAAAGGAGAGGTATAATTGGGTGTCATCAGAATACTGATAACAACGTTCATCAAACCTCTCACGACATCTCCCAGTGGCTGCATATATACGTTGAACAGGAGAGGGCACAGAATCAAACCTTGCGGCACTCCACACATGAGCAGGCCCGGACTTAGGGTCAGCCCCCCCAGGCCTTGGGTGACATTTTCTGGGGGGCGGCAATCCTGATGCTGGCTCTGCTCCACTCCGTTTTTGTTTTTCTCCCTGCACAGCCAAGGCTACTGCTCGCAGACGAAGCCTGCTGCCTGGGTCCCCATACCTCACCTGCCTCTGTCGTCTGCCTGGTAGTAGTGCTGCAGCAGCAGGACACTGGGGCACAGATCGGACTGGGAGATAAAGCTGTTTGTAAATAAACAACTCCTCCCCATGTCAGTGATCAGAAGGTTGTTGCCTTGTAAAGAAGGTTCTCCCAACATCCTCGCATCGAGATAGCTCCCAACATTCTCACAACTGGGTTGTGCATGCTCACCCTATTCAAATAATAGACCACGTGATGGTCTCGAGCTCCTCTACTATAAAAAGCACTCTCCCCCCTCAGAATGACGGTTCCTTCCAACCCTTTCTAAGAATATAAGTGGGGGCGGGGCTTGGCTTGGGAGCAGCAGCCTGAGAAGGGCCTAGGAGTGCAAAATTCTTAAGTCCAACCCTGCACGTGAGGCCCCGAGGGAATAAGAAACAGCCCCCCAGCCCCACACGCTGAGTCTGCCTGGACAGGAAGTAGCAGAACCTTTCAAGAGCAATTCCACCCACCCATGCCTGGTCCCGCAAGTGGGCCCCCAACATCTTATGATCAACAGTGTCAAATGCAGCCAACAGATCTAACAGGATCAACAAGGTCGACTGACCTCAAGCCAACTCACGGCAGTTCCTTTTGAAAAACATGCATTTTCTTATTGCCTAAAAATCTTTTTAAAACCCCCTCCAGAGATGGAGTCATGGTCTTCTTGACTGACTCATACATTCATAAAGTCGTCCTTCAAATGTGTCTTATTCAGAATGCACTGACTAGAATGTGGTTGCTGTGTTAGCTCAAAATGCAAGAGATGGATTGGAGACAGAGGAGTTCTGATAACTTTTCCTGGACCCTCTTCTATTGGTTAGTGTGTGTAAATTTTCAGAACTTTTATTTGACCAAGCAACTTCTGTTGGTGAGCGTGTGCAAACTTTCAGGCCACACAGGGCCCTTCCTTGGGCACAGCGGCGGCCCTAGGTTGAGGGCGCCTGGGACAGTATCCTGCCCCACTCTCTCCCGTCCCCAGTGCCACTGACAGTAGCACTCACAGAGCTCACTGACTGCTTGCAGTCAGAGCAGCGCGGTGCTCTGATGTCAATTTCAGCCGCCGACAGAGGCAGAGAGCGCTCAGTCTGATCACTAGCCTCTGCCTGCCCTGGGCTCCTTCTGGGACTCCAGAGTCTGGAGTCCCAAAAGGGACAAACTTAGTCTGAACACGAGCCAGGCGGCTCAGCGTTCAGACCAAGTGCACTGCTAGGGAAATGAAACAAATTTCCCTGAGCTGCAGCTTTGCATTGAGCCCTATGGGCTCAATGCAAACCCTCACCTGGCGAGATGTGCTGAAGCGTGCATGCTTGAACTGCGTTGAGCATGCGCTCCGCAGCACATCTCGCCACTGAGCGCCTCCATTGAACTGTGAGAACTAACTGCCAGTGGTGCCAGCAGCCAGTCCCCGGGATCCCGACAACAGTGAGTAAACGCACGTGGGGTGGGGGGGTTAGGGAGCAGAGGCTGGGGGTCTGGGTTGGAAGGGGGGAGGGTGTGCGAGACTGGGGAATGGG
>QEPC01003194.1:4893587-4933163 GCA_003113815.1 Sphenodon punctatus
TGCTTTGGTTCCATGCCAGACTTACATCTCCCTTCTCCTCTGCAGTTCTGCAGCTCACTGTATCCCCACCAACCAATGCCTGTCCAAACAAATAGGACCTTTTCTAAGTCTGAGGAGTTGGGAGGTGGAGGGGCTGGATGGAACCCAAAAAGCCCCAATTCCTCAGACTTAAAAAAGTGTCTGTTTGTTCGGACAGCCATTGGCTGGTGGGGATACAGTGTAGATAGGATGCTGTTTTTGGATAGGCTTCTTTGGATCCATTCTGAGTGAATCACTATTATAATAGCTCACTATTACTATTGCTGTTAATATGTTAACTAAGAAGGCACCCTGTTGGGGGGGAGGACAAGATCTTTGGTATTTCCAGCTGGCCTGTGGTGTTTGTTTTTAATTATTCATTATAATACTGCTGTGTATTTTGTTGCCTTGCTTGGACCATTGTGGTCTGTGCCAACAAATGTGCCATCTTTCTATGTCCTGTGCCAAAGAGCTTCTGTTCCCAGTCTCTTGGGGGTGGCCGGTGGGGAACAGGGGTAGAAAATCCAGTTGCTGTCATTCTTTTTTAATGCAGCTTTTTTTCAGGTTTCTTCTTTGAGGGAGAGGGGGATTCCTATACAGTGCAATAGCAATATATAATCTGCCATTCTACTTTACTAGGAAATGCAAACTGCAGCTATTTTGTTGTGGCCCTGAGGTTTTGTATATGTTAAATATTTGATTAGGTTTTGGAATAATTTTGCAGACACTTGCACTAGTTAGTACAAGCTCGGCCTACAATGGACGAGCCCCACCCTAGAACTCTTCCAGGAATAAGGTTTTGCCGGCCTTACTGCCCCACCAAGCTCAAAACCCACCAGCTGCCACTGCTGGTCTGAGAGACCAGGGCCAGATCATCCGCATACAGGAGGCAACCCAAATGTCTAGAGGCCACCTTTGAGGGGAAAAAACGCTCCTCCGTAATCCGGGCCACCACATCATTTATGAAGATGTTAAAGAGTATTGGGGAAAGGAGGCAACCCTGTCTTACCCCCCTTCCCAATTCAATCTCCCTAGACATATGCCCCTCGTTGTCCAACTTCACAACCATGCTAGCCTGCTTATAGATGTTCTGGATAATGATTAGCAGCTGGGGATCAATGTTAAGAGCCCTCAGTTTTCCCCATAGGAGATCTCTCCTAATGGAGTCAAAAGCTTGCCGAAGGTCCATAAAGGCGACAAACAGGCTTTTGTTAGCATCCCTATATTTGCAACTCAGATGGTAGAGTATCAGGCAGTGATCAATTGTCGCCCTTCCACCTTGAAAGCCCGCTTGCTCTGGTGACAGGATCTTTTCCTTTGCCACCCAGGCAACCAGTCTGGCCAACAAGGTCTTTGTATAGACCTTGCTAATCACTGGTAACAAGCTGATGGGGCGATAATTCATTGTGTCCCCCCAGAACCCTTTTTGTGGATGAGGATGACTATCGCCTCCCCCCATTCCACTGGGCTACATCCAGTTTGATTTATCACAGTAAATAGTGCCACTAAGAATGGGACCCACCAATCCCTTGTGGCTTTTAGGAGTTCGATCCTAACACCATCCCTCCCCAGTGCTTTATTATTATGGAAGGACCCTATCACCTCCTGGATTTCCTCCTCCGTAACTGGGGGCCAAAGTGGAGTTAACTCCAAATCCATCTGCTCTCCCACCCTCATATGGTCTGTCTGATGACCCTCACTGAAAGTGTGCGTGTGTGCACCACACGATGCACATGGATCCGCTCCCCAGCTGTGCTCATGTAAAAACGGCATCTGTGGGGGCCCTGGAAGTGCAGGAAAGCACAAAGTCTGGGGGGCATGGCCCCTGCAGACTGTGCCTAAGACTGGCTCTGGCAGGGAGTCATGCGGCTGTAGATTATACACAGCTGTTTTCAGGCTAACTGTTACTCCAGTGCTACCCAGAGATCTGCCAATGAGGCTCATTCCTAATCAGCAGCCCTTTCAAGTTTTTAATTGTGGGCTGTCGATGAAAAGATCTCCAGTTTAGATAATCAAACTACTTGCCGTTTGTGACCTATCACACAAAATGAGAACTCAAGTTTCCAGAGACAAAAAAGAGCCAATGTAGCTAGTGATAAGGTGTTGGCCTTGAATTTGGGAGGCCAGGGTTCAAATTTTCTCTTAGCCATAAATTCACTGGATGGTGGCTTTGGATAAGTCATGATCTTTCCACCTTAGTTTCTCCATATGTAAAATGGAATAATGAACTAGTTCACAGGATTGTTGAGGGTGAATTAGATAAGAACTGTAAAACATTTTAAACACAGAAGAAAGTGCTATGTAAGTGATATACATACATAATAAGAAGAATACTGTTCCTACTAAACCCAACTGACTAAATGCATGCATATTGTAAACACGGCTCCTTGAACACCGGTGAGCATTTATTAGTGGAAGTGATATAAAGTTGCCTGATAATGGACAATGATAGCCAACTAACCCAGGAAATTGGAAGAGATAACCTTTATTGTATATGTATTTCCTTAACTGGGCAGCTGCAGGCTCTCACTACATAGCCACAAAGTATTTTACTCTGTTCAGCCACCTTAGGAAATCCTGGTTCTAAAAGTCAAGGGACTGAATTTCTGTTTCATGAAACAAAGTGTTTTAATGCCAGGTCTGTTCTTGTAAACAGCAGTAGCTGTCACGGTCAGAAAAGCCCAGCACCCACAACAGATGCCTGATTTGCAAGTGAGTTCAGCAAATTGGGAGCTGGACACTTTTATTTTTATTTTTTATTTTTTTTAAATCACAACCACACAAGTTGGTTTTTTTTAACTCCTAACTAGCAGCTGTTTTATTCTTTTGCTAGAAACTGTTGTCAGTGTAGATCAAAAAGCAAACAGATGCAACTGAACTCATGTTCCAGCCCGGGTTTTACTGAAAGCTGCCTTCTTCCTGACAGTCTCTCCCTTCTGTCTCTCTGGCAGCCCATTTACAAGCTGGTCTCCCGCACCACCTGTAACAAGGGAAGAGAAAACTGAAGCCAGGGTTGTTTGTATATTAGGGGCCAGAGGGGGATGGATCATTAACCATTATGCTGACTGTGCTGCATGAAGAGACTCCCAGCCAAGGGGCAGGCTATCCTCAAGTTGATCAGAATGTTTTTGCTTGGTTCTGGGATTCCAGAGCTCCTACTGCTGCCGCCACACAGACAGTTCACCCAGAGATGCAGTGAATCACTATACAGCAGATTCAGGGTTGCCTTCTTTCTGGCCTTGCTCCTTCTGTCCCTCTCTGGCCTAACTCTCACACTGGCTAGCAATCTGGCTAGCTCTCTCCCCCTACCCCTCTGTAGGTAGTTTCCATCAGGGGCACTGAAGTATGGGTTAGGGTTTTTGATCCATTGTGTCTGGGCTCCAGGTGAAAATCTTATTTCCCCAGGCTATCAAGGGGCATTTTTTTTCTGGGGGGGGCAGGGGGGAAGAGGGTGTGGCCATGTTAGAACAGGTTGGGGCAAAGCTGTATAAATCTTTGGTACGACCCCACCTTGAATATTGTGTGCAGTTCCGGTTGCTCCATCTAAAGTAAGATACAATAGAACTGGAAAAAGTTCCGAGAAGGGCAACAAAGATTATAGAAGGGATGGTTTGAATTCAATATGACGAGAGGCTCAACAGCTTAGCTTGGAGAAGAGGCAATTAAGGGGAGATATGATAGAAGTTTATAAAATCATAAGTGGCATGGAGAAAGTAAATAGGGAACTGTTGTTTGCCCTTTCCCACAATAAGGGAACAAGGGAACACTCTATATTTAAACAGCAACAGATTTTAAATGAACAAAAGGAAGTTGCCGACACACCGAAAGGAGACAAGACAACACGATTGGGATTTGAACGGCCGCACTCTTTATTTAATCTAATAGTAATCATAATTCAGGTGGGGGTAATCGCCTATTGTGATATGGGTCCAGTACTGCTTCTTAAAACATCCGATCGAACAAAGAACCCCGTGGGTGGTTCCGATATACCCTCGATTACCACCCACAACATGTCTATAATGTCTCCCCCTCTCAGTGACACCGGCCACAGGTGAGGGGGACCAGTCGCTTCCATGACTGGGGGGGGGTGCACCTAGGAAATGAAAAAGAATTCAGAACTGGTAATGTAAGGGGGCTGTGGCCGCACCAATCCGGAATGAATGCGTCCCGAAAGCGGCTGGCGGCAACCCGAGACAGGACAGAGCCGCGCGGAGCACCGCTGTGAATTAGTATCTAGTCAATTGGTGCCCGTTGGCATGTCTAAACAGGGGGCCCGGAGCGGCCCGACATTGTGCGAGGAATGCCTCAATAGCCCTGACTGGACACAAGTCGCCAACCTCAGCCCTGTTCAGTCTCACGAGTTGGCCTCTGCCCTTATGGTCGGTCTTTGAATGACGTATATGCAGGGTCATCCCTGATGGACTGATTTGGATGTCGCTAAGACGCAATGCCCTCTCTGCGGTATCCCTTGTCGATTCAGACACTAATTCGCTTACGCGGAAGGCTCCGAAGAATGCTAGCTTAAAAACTGAGTTAAATAGCAAAACTTCATAATTATCAAAGCAAATCTGGGGCAAGACCTCACATATATTCAACAGCAAGGGTAGGGTGATAGGGGCCCGGTGGTCAGGTCGCCTGCCTTGTTCCCTGTGCCATCCCTCAATAAGGCGCCTTGCAAAAAAGCCCCGGTCGGGGGTATGTGTCCTGTTAGTTTACTCATGAAGCCCAACGTGGACAAATTTCCTGCAATAGTGCCCGGGGCCCCCCCTCTGTGTCGCAGGTGTAGGGCAAACCGAAGCATTTCATCCTCTGAGATCGGGAAAACCCAGGCCCACCCCTGTGCTGACCGGTATAGCTAGAATTCCCGAAAGGCCCTGTCATAAGCAGCTCTTGTTTGCGGCGCCAGGGATCCCAAAACCGCGGTGCGCAGCTCTATGACCGAAGGCTCCAGACTGCTGGGGGTAAGGGCTCTGGGGTCGGTCTGGCCTGTGGTGCGAGCAGACGGAAACGCTTGATCTGGAAGTGAGAGAGGGCGTCAGCTACACTATTGTCTAGCCCTGGGACGTGCCTGGCTTGGAAAAGGATGTTAAATTTAAGACAAGTGTGCACGAACGCCCTCATGAGCTTCATAACCCTCGGTGATCGGGAGGACTGGGTATTAATGATGTGCAGTACAGCCTGGTTGTCACACCAAAATAATACAGATCGGTCCGTTAGCTCGCTTGATCATAATTGAACTGCTACCATGATGGGAAAGAGCTCCAGGAAGGTAAGATCCTTGGTGATTCCCTGGTCCGCCCATTCACTTGGCCATGGGGCTGCCGCCCATCGGTCCCTAAAAATTACCCCAAAACTTGCCCCACCCGCAGCATCCGAGTGTACTTGAAGCTCTGTCTTGAGCAACAAACGGTCTCTCCAGAAGCTGGTACCATTGAATTTGGACAAGAAGGTGGCTCAAATTTGGAAATCCTCCCTCATTTCTTTTGTAACCCTGACGTGATTGGGGGGGGGGGGGGATTACCCGTCAGTTTTGCATATAGTCATGACAAGAACACTCGGCCTGGGGCCACCACTCGACACGCAAAATTCAGGCTACCTAAGACCGATTGGAGGTGGCGAACTTTCACCTTCGCCGCCCCCAAGCACTCCTCTATTTTTTCCCGTAATGAGGTCAGCTTGTCCTGGGGGAGGCAGCCATAACCGTGTCCAGTTCGATCCCGAGGTAAGTCAACCTAGTTGTAGGCCCTTCCGTTTTTTCGTGAGCTAGTGGAATGCCTAACTCTTCGGCCACCTCATGAAAAATTCCCATAAGCTCCAGACACTCGTTCGTGTTCTCCCTACCGACGAAGAGGAAATCGTCTAAGTATTTTGTCAGCCCCCCTCCCACGGACCGCTGTTCCACTATCCATCCGATCAGAGAGCTGAACCTCTTGAAGGCGGAGCACGAAATGGAGCAGCCCATTGGCATGGCCTTATCATAGTAGTACTCTCCATCGAAATGAAATCCAAGGAGGGGAAAACTATCTGGACTCACCGGGAGCAGGCGAAAAGCAGACTTAATGTCACATTTTCCCAACACTGCGCCGGGGCCGAAGGACCTCACTAGGGACACTGCAGAGTCGAATGAAGCGTACCGGACCGATGTAAGGTCCTTGGGTATCGCGTCATTGACCGACACACACCCCGAGGGTAGGACAAGTGGTGGATCAACCGGAATTCTCCAGGGGCCTTCTTGGGCACCACCCCCAATGGGGAAATGACCATGTTGCTAAAGGGGGGGGGGCGGGAAAAGGGCCAGCTACCCGACCTTCTGCTCTCTCTTTCTCGATTTTACTATGGACCACATGTTCCAACCCCATTACCGACTTCAGGTTTGGGGCTACCCTTTGCTGCTGCACCTCATGGGCTGGTATTTGGAAACCCCCCTGAAAGCCCCTAACCACATATGCCACCTCCTCCTTGTCGGGGTGGTCGAGGAGGGCAGTCTCAAGCTGGGTGGCCTTAACTGGGGTTGGGGCTTTTTCCAGCAGCACTTGTGCCACCAGACCCGGCCCCGCCCTTCCCGTAGGGAAACTGTTTGCCCCTTGTGCTGGGCCTCCCCCGCGGACAAGTGGAGTTCCCATTATGGCCCCCACAGGTGGAGCATGAGTGTCGAAATCTACAAGTCGCCCGTGAACATTTTCCGGAGCGACCAAACTCGTAACACTGCCCTTGGGAAGACCCTGGTGCCCTTTTTCCTTCTTCACGAAAGGACTCCGATGCTGACGAAGCTCCTCCCCGTGCCAAAAGGTGACCACTGTCCGACCTGGGCGCATTCCCCGATCCGCTCATGCAATTGAGCCAAAGATCGTTGGCGTGCAGGTCCAACCTGAGTCCTGGGGTGAATGCGGCGCGATGATGAAACGCTTTGTCATATCACAGCCGTGCCCCGGCCGGGCCTGCCTCGTACGCTCGTCAGACTATGTCGGCGTATTTAAGCAGATCGGCGCCCCATCCGGGGTATGCCTGTATTACACCCTGGTAAATGGAGAAAGCCGCGGTCCAATTCGTCCAATTGCGCTGGGCTTTTGGGCGCTTAAAGCGCCCCTTTTCTTTCTTATTGTCCTGTTCAGTTGGATCCACAATGGGATCGCTGAACAATAGGGCGAAGATGTCCACGTACTCCCCCTTCCAGATCTTTTCTCTGGTTGCTGGGAGGAGATGGTCACCGATGGGGGCTGATACCATCGCGTACCCCCCACCCACTGGGGGAGGCTGGTCTATGCCAACCATATGCACCTGGGTCATTGGCGCCCTGGTGTTTAGTGTCAGTGGATATGGGGATGCAGGGGCCCACACCTGTTGAACTTGTGCTCCTATGGGAGTTGCGGTTGGACCTGACACCGGGCCCGCCCCCATTGGGGCTGACCCAGGGCCAAATGCAGGCGCAGGGGGAGGGGAAGTGGGCACAGAGACCTACGCCCCATTCCACCATACCAGCTGGTTTTGGGCGACCGCGCCCAATTGCTGCGATGCGGTTTCTCCACTGGCAGCCCCCAGGGCTGTCCCCATGATCCCCACAGATGTCGGGCCGGCCGCCCCCCCAGCATTGTCATTCCTCTCCCATGGGAGGGCCCAACTCTCACCTGCCACCTGGCCGGCTGGCCCCCTTGCTCCTTGTTGCGGCCCTGGCTGTCCAGCTCGCTGTTGCACTAGCAACTGGATGGCACTCTCGATTCGTGCCACTCACTGGCGCAGGTCATCGTCATCGACCTCTCTCACCACTGCTGGTGCCGGTGCAGGCCCTGCTGACAGAAAAGGGGGCAAAGGCTCCCCTGCCCAACCCCGCACAGGGGCCGTCTCTGCTGCCTGGCTCCATCCGACTGGAACACCGTCAGGTGGTGGGGGTCCCCCAAGTGGGGCCCCCAGTTTCCTGCCGGCGGTGACGCGGCACACACCCCCCGCTGGTGCCCTGCCACTTCCCCTCTTCCAAGGGGATTCACATTACGCAAAGGCGTCCCCTGGGCGGTGTCTTCAGGGTCCCTGTACCGTGCTGGTGTCTTACTCACCCGCCCACCCCTATGTGGAGGAAGGGGGAGCGTGGAGAGCCTGGGCCCTGAGGGGTCACTCTGCATTCCCTGGCCCCTTGCGTTTGTTCCCCCTTCCCTATCCTGATTGGGATTTAAGTCCTGGGAGGGAATGGGTTGGGCGTGCTCTGCCCTCCCCCTACTCTGGGGCAGCCCCCACTCGGCGCTTCCAGCCCCCCTGGCCTACCCGATGCCCATCTCTCCTGGGGCCATGGCTGGGAGGGGCCCCGCCTCTCCTGCATTGCCCTGGGGCCTCCATGCGGCTGGTGGGTTGATGGCCTGATTGGGGTGTGGGGCAGGACCCTGCAAGAGCTCCCTCAGCAGGGCCTCGCACCCATCCAACCTCTCCCGGAGGGGTATTTCTCCCTGAGTCCCTGCGTGTACCCCCGCCGGGGGGGGGCACCGTTTCCCCACTCCCTAGGTCCACTTGTGGCTCACCTTCCCCCCCGGTTCCATCAGCAACGTGGGGAGGGCCTTCACTGTCGGCCCACCGGCACTTGCTCGCCCCCACTGCCGCCGCTTTCTTCTTTGTTCGCCCCATTCTTTCCTATAGGGATGATCCCCGCTGCAGCTCCTACTGCCGTTCTGATGCTCTGGCCACAAGTGGTGCCGAGAGCTCAGTCCTCCTTGCTACACATGGGTCCCGCCCCTCATGCGCGGTCCACGTGGTGCTCTCTAAGCCAATCCCGGCCGGCGGGGTTACCGTAGCAACCCTGGCTGGGATGGCAATTGCACACGGTCGCCTTTTCTTCTCTCGCCTCAGGGATTGCTGCAACCCCGGGGCAGGAAACCTCCAGCCGGTTGCCCTGCCTCCCTGCTAGTCGGGCGCGGCAAGGGGCCTCCCGCTGTCCACCGTTCCCCTAGGGAAAGGGAGAGCGGAGGCAATACTTTTTCACTCAGTTGTGGAACTCGTTGCCAGAGGAGGCAGCGAAAGCCAGGACCATAACTAGTTTCAAACAGAAACTAGATAAATTCTTAGAGGATAGAGCCATAAACGCTTACTAGTTGGGGCTTAAACCCCTGGATACCGGTAGCTGGGAGTGGTTAGCAAGAGATGGGTCACACCTCCATGACCCATGTACGTGTACTTCTCTTGAGCTACCAAAGCTGGCCACTGTCAGAGACAAGGTGCTGGGCTCAACGGACCATGGGTCTGACCCAGTATGTATGACACTTCTTAAAGAGGCTCTTCTGTCCCCATTCTGGTGTGACCTTGCTCACCATGGAGTGTTGTGACATCACAATGCTCTGCAGGGGGCATGAGCTATGTCAGAAAGGGGCAGGAGACCCCCTTTGCCCTTCAAAGCATCATGAAATCACAGCACTCTGAAGGAAGCATAGGCAGGGTGGGAGTGTCCCTTTCCCCCACCCCCTTGGGTCAAAGCTTCTAAAAAGGTGACAGCCCTAGGACTGTGGCCCCAATGCCCTTTAATTCAGCATTGCTGGGGATCAAGTAGTGCTCCTTCATCAAGCTCCAAATCCTTTGCTTGGTGTAGTTCAGGAGAGGGGAACCTCTGGCCTGTGGTCCAGCCTGACCCACAGGCACCTGCCCCTTGGCCATGCTCTGTGGACTATCAGCAGCCCGCCAGGTTGTTGTTGAGTGCTTCCTGGCTGCCAGTCACACCCCCTATGTAAGTGGGACATGCCCTCTGACATAAGACGCTCCAGCCTGCAGCCCTGTGGGGTCGCAAATCTGGCCCCCAGTGAGTGAATTTTCTCCACCCCCAACATAGAGGCTCTGAGAAACGTTCACTGCCAGAGGCTGGTATAAGTATCTTATTGTGGATTGCCATTGGGCTAAATATGTATTTAATGTTATTCCGTAAGGGTTTGCTTCTGCAAACTGCTAAGCACTTTAGTTTGGATCCTGGAAAGCCCATAACCACGTACATAACTTTAAGCATGTGACTAGTGTCTGGCATAATTTTATTTATTTATTCACATTTTTTGCACCCTTCCCTCATGGCTGAGGACAGGTTACAAGACATAAAAACATATTCAAAAATACACAAAATAAGACCAAATATTAAATTAGCCAAATAAAATGAATGGGCCTAAACATATGATTCAGTTCTTAAAACTAGGCCTTATGACAGCAGGCTCGGAAATTAATAAAAAGGTACCACTTGTTTTGCACATAGCACTGTTAATCTGTGGCACTTGCTGCCATGTGATGCTGTGAAGGCAGGAGCCTATGTTTTCCCCATTGCTGCCAATGGGGAAAATGCAGTGAACATGAACCCTTGACTATAATTGGGTTAAAAAGGGGATCAGACAAGATGATGGAGTATAGACACTGGCTATTACCCAACATGGTTAAGAGGTGCAACCTCATGCTCAGAGTGTCCCTAAATGTCTGCCTGCCCAAAACTGGGAGTGAATGATGGAGGATGATGATTCACGAATGCTGCATAATTAATTTCCCCTTTGCTTCTCTTGAAGAATGTGGTACTGACTGCAGTCAGAGACAGGATAATGGGCTGGTGGATCACTGGTCTGATCCAGCATGGCATTTCTTAAAATTAGACCTGTGTAAGCTCTTTCCAGGATCAAAAGCAAAGTACCCAGCCTTGCAAGACAGTATCTTTAGCCTTTTAGGGCAGAGGCTCCCACAGTGTAGGTCAGGACCCAGGGCCGGCCCTACCGTGGGACAACTCGGGGCAGCTGCCCTGGGCCCCGCTCCTGTGAGGCCTCGCACTCAGGGTCCCCAGCTCCCAGCCTAACAGTGGCCAGGAGCTGGGGACCCCAAGCGCAGGGGCCCCCTGGCTGACTGACCACATCTCCCCTGACAGGCAGCGGAGGGGGGGGGCCACAGAGTGAGGGAGAGGCAGAGGCCCCGCCTCTCCCATACTCCATGGGTGGGCCCCCCTCCTCTGCCTGTCAGTCTTGTCCAGGGGAAATGTCGGAGAGGCAGGGTCTCTGCCTCTCCCTCACTCCCCCTGGCCAAGACAGCCAAGCAACAGAGGGGGCCAGCAGAAGTGAGGGAGAGGCAGAGGCCCTGCCTCTCCCACACTCCGGGCCCCCCCTCCTCTGCCTGTCAGTCTCGGCCAGGGGAAATATGGGAGAGGCGGGACCTCTGACTCTTCCTCATTTCCCCTGGCTGAGACAGCCAGGCAGCGGAGGGGGTCACAGAGTGGGGGAGAGGCAGAGGCCCCGCCTCTCCCTCACTTCGTGAGTCCCCCTCCCCCCGCTGCCTGTCAGTCTCAGCCAGGGGAAATGTGGGAGAGGCAGGGCCTCTGCCTCTCCCCCACTCCCCCTGGTCAAGACAGCCAGGCAGCAGAGGGGGCCAGTGGAAGTGAGGGAGAGGCAGAGGCTCCGCCTCTCCCACACTCCCTGCAACCTCTGGTGGTGGCAGGCAGCACAGCCGCTGCTGCGCCCGCCGCCACCCGCAGCTGGGAACTGGCGAGCGGGCCCGACGCAGGGCCCAGGACAGTGCAGGGCGATGCCACAGCAACGGATGGGGAGGTAAGTGCCCCTGAAATGGCTGGGCTTGGGGATGGATGGAGGAGAGTGCCCCTCCACCTGGGTAACATCCCCTGACCAAGCCGGGGAGTACCCCCTGAGCCAGAGAGCACCCCTAGGCCTGCCAGCCACCGGTGGCTTTGCCGCCAGCGGGAGACTGAGGTCCTGCGTTTTTCCCCCACCCTGGGCCCCGCAGCTTCTAAGGCGGGCCTTGTCAGGACCCCTCCCTTCCCCACACCTCTTTCTCATTTCTGTCTAGTCAAGTTTATTTTCTGTTTCAGCTCCATTTTGTCCCTTTCTGTGGGTGGGTGTTTTCACATGGGTAGCACCCATGCCTCTGCCCCGCCTCACCCTGGACAGGCCATCCGTTTAAAGGCAGCCCGCCAGATGTGTAGATAGAGAAGAGGCGAGGCAGGCTGTCCCTGCTCTGGGGCAGCCCCACTGGTGGTGGTTTAGAACATCCAGGAGCACCACCTGTGGAGCAGACAGCCCAAACCCGGAGCACTGGTCGGAGATGGGGCTGCTGTCCTTCTGCTGGGCAGACAGCTGTTGCAGCTCAGCTTTCAGCTGGGGTTTGCCCCAGGCAACACTATAGCACTGCGGAAGCTTTAGTCCGCAACTCTATGGTGTGGGGGAGGGGCGCCAGGCAGGCTGACTGTGGGCTGCAGCAGCTGCCGCCGCCACATCATTTAAACCTAACCCAGGCGGGGGTGCAAGCAGGCATATGCGGGGGTGCATCCCTGGACCTGCTTCTACCTTGATACAAATAAGACATTACACCCAAAACTCGGTTAGCTGTCCAGATGGAAGTTGAAAATTACATGGCATCATTTTATTTTATTTTTTTAAATAATAAAAAAAAATTTTTAGATGACTCAAGTGTCCTGGCCAGCAATCTATCTCTCATTGACAGGTGCTAATGTTGAAGCCTGTGTGTGATCTACTGCTGAATACATAATGATTGCTCCTTTGGCTTACATGAGCTCAGCTCTGCCAAAATGTAATTCATTATCAGAAGGCACTTTGAGCTGCCTCAGGTATGAAAAGATCCATCTGTATAGTACAGCCACATCTTAAATCTGCAGCATCCTATATAATTGATTTATTCCTCAGTGGTATGGGAAGGCCAGGAGTCCTGTGTTGTTTAGAGCACATAAATTGTATGTATGCATGCAGGTACAGCTGTGTAAGTAAGTGTCAATTTGCAGGATTCTCGACATGAGCTGTGTATCGTGATGATGCCCTGACCTGCAAGGAAGTTGAGGCTTATTTATTAATGTTAATGGGTTGGTGAGATTCTGTACTGTCATAATGGGTGCTGTAAGAATGGCTGTGAAAATAAAATGATTAAGGGTGCAATTCTCACTTCGTTGAAATCAATGGGATTTGAGCCACTGACTGTAATGGGGTCAGGATTGCACTTCAAGGCTGTTTCTACATGAGCATTATCCTGGTACAAACCCCTCTAATCCCAGGATCTAATTGTTTGTGTGGACAGATATTCCAGTATAAACAATTCCTGCTTCCTGGTTTTATCCCGGAATTGTAAAACCTGATTTTCCAGGTTTTATTTATTCTGGGATAAAATAATACCAGAATAGTGCTTGTGTAGACACTTATCCTGGGATGAAGCCCCCATCTCCGCCATAGAGAATTGCAGGTAGAGTTTACCTCCCCTCTCCCCAATGTCTCTATGGTATTCTGTAGTCTCGGGTGGTAAAATGTCAGGGGTAGGGATTTATAACAGAGAAGACTGTGACAAAATGCTAGACAGGTCAGAATACATCTGTGATGTTCCCAGCACTCCCTGCCAGCTCTGGTTCTTCTCAGTGGAATCTGAGAGCAGGGCACAAAGTGGGAGGCTGACAATTAGAAACGCCTGGTCTCTGCCCGCCGGGGAGGGGGGAAATGGCGCATGTTGGCTATAGAGGGAGTGCTGTGGTTTACATTTAAGGGGAACCTAATCAGTAGTGAGTTGTGTTTACGAGGCTGCCAAAAGCAATAGCCACATGTAGCAGGGCGAGCCTCACTCTCGCCCTCTACAAGCTTCCCTGACTCAAGGGGAGGGAGTTCCACGCGGCGCAGGTGCCCCGCTGAGGCTCTGCAGCAGGAGCAAGCTAACAAGGACCAGTGCAGGCTGGTAAGGAGGCTAGAGGCTTCCCTGATTCCTGCAGGAACTGAAAGGGAGCTTGGGCTGATGTGAGTCAGTTGGGGAAGTGGAAGGCTCCCCTAAATTACCATAAGAGCACAGAGGAGAGCCAGTACTGGGATGGAGGACAAGAGGGACCTGGGAGGAACACAAGAAGGATCCTGGGGACTACCGCCTGAACCAAAAGAACAAGCCAGATCAGAGAGTGGAAAGACCGAGGCTGAGACACTGACTGAACTTGTGTGTCTGTTGTGCGGTCACGAGACCTGGGTCTGGAGAAGTGGCAGAAGCCACTGGACTTGTGGGACATGTGGGTGATTTGGGGTGCACAGTTTTCTCCTGTTCACACCACAGTTTACCACAGTTTAGGCTCTGCATAAACAAATGGCCAGAAGTCTCAGCCTCCTGGGGCGCCCCTCCGAGCCCGCTCTGCACCAGATGCTTGGAGAGGACACTGCACCATGGGATTGATGCAGTCCTCCTTGTGACTCTTATACTGGGATAAGCATCTACATGCCATCCTGGGATAGTGGTTTATCCCTGAAAATTAATGATTGTATAGACACTTAGGGTGTTTTTAGACAAACGCCTCCCCACCCATCATGCATGTTGCAGGACTGCATAGGGTGCCAGTTTAGCCCTGCAACATGCATGATGGGTGGGTAGGTGCTTATTTAAAAACACCCTTATCCCTGAATGACAATTCTGGGTTGTCATCCCAGAATAATTATGCTCACGTAGAAACAGCCTAAGGCTGCAATTCTTAAGCCACCTACTCTGGAGTTGTCCCACTGACTTCATGGAGAGTTTGGAGACTATTCTACTCTTGAGTAAGTGGCTTGAGGATTTCAGCCCAAAAATATCCAGAAGCAACTAGTGATTTTCAGCACCTTGATTTTTGGATGCTCAAGCGTGGGACATTATAAAGGCTGCCTGACTTACAAAGGCATAGAGCCCTGCTCTTGCTGGATATTTTGGCCCTAACTCAGCTGCATTGGGCCTGACCTGAATCCAGGCCTAATACAGCTGGGTTCTTCTGCGCTCAGGCCTGATGAGTCCATGGATAGCCTTGCACCAGTGGGGAATTATGGCATCATTGGGATCTCCTGCTGATGGGAAGCCCAGTCCGATCCTGAGAGGCTTCGGATAGTGTGTGGATCACAGGCCTCTAAGTCAGGGACATTATGAAATGTGGGAAATCCCAGGTCCCTCTAAGACACCTCAGGCTAAGTGCCCCAAGTCACTAGTCATGTTTTTAAAACCAGTGAAAATAAATAGTGAGTTTTTTCTTTTGGGACTTTAGGATTTTGGGAGATCCAGTAGCATGACACTTTAGTGATACTGTAAACTCCATCTGTTGAAAAAACATGACTAGCTTTAAATCATGAGTCTTTTTTTTGTCTTCTTTTTTTAAAGGAAGAATTAACCAGGGATCGTTTTTAAGTCATTAGGTTACACTGGGACAGTGTGTTTTCCCAATAGTTCCCTATTGGGAAAATGCACTGCACTGGGGTCATGTTTTCAAGCACATTATTTGCAAGTGTGATGGACTGAAACCTTCTTTTATTTACAAACTAAAAGACAGTCAGTGAAGTCCAGTGAATAAGGGGTTGGGCCAGGACCTGATAAATCAGGGTTCAAATCCCATGTTAGCCATAATAAACTCCTGGGTTGCCTTGGGCTAATCACTGTCTCTTAGTTACCCATCTATAAAATGGCAATAATGATGACCTACTTCACAGGGTTGTTTTGAGAGCAAATTAACTAAGGCTAGAAAACTGAAAGTGCTAGACCGTTCTCCTCTAATGACATGACTCCCTGAAGCTGGGGCTTCAAGGAAATTCTCAAGTATCCTGAGATTTGCAATAGCCATGAGTGTTGGTAATACACAGGGAGCCATGCTCACTGCATTTTTCCCATTGCCGCCAATGGAGAAAATGTAGTGAACATGGATCCTTGGTAATATGTTACTTGACTCTGAACCCACCCCCCTTGACATGGCAAACCTTGCTTTACATTTTAAAATCAAGACCAGTATGAACACACACAGGTGTAATGACAGGGAGAAGATGAGAGAGACCCCTACCCTTTATAATTTCCTGAGCTGAGAATCTCTTGCCTTGACTTTAGGGCTGCTATACTGGCCACCACGACACCCTTCAGCAGCAACAAGAGTGGATGATCCTCTTAACCCCAGCAGTGTGGGAGGTTCCTTCTTACCCCAAAATTGAGGCATCCCCCTCCCCCCAACAGCAGAGGATTCCTTCCCATCCCCCCCGCACTGTCCGGAGAGTACAGGCAAGGGTAGTCTAACAACAAGAGGAGAGCACAGCACTTGGTTCTGGGGTGGGGCTTCCAGGAAGCCTCTTTCCCTTTCATCTCCTCCCCCCCCCCCCCCCCCTTCTGAGCTGGGGCCCTTGTTCCACACCTGTGGAAAGGTCCCTAATGCATTTTCACAAGTAACTTGTGGCGTGCCTGTAGGAAGATTTTTGGCATGCTGGTATTTGATTTTCTCATGTAGGTACGAATTGCCACCTTTTGCAATTTGACCCTGAGATTCTCATTTTGGCCTATGGGAATCTCGGGAGTCAAATTGCAAAAGGAGGCAACCCTGCCTGTAGGTATTTGGTATGATGAAGATCAGCAGCCCATTTTATTTTTTGCTGGATTGTGTCTGCCTGCAGGATAAATTTTAATCAGGCTTTTTATGTAGTGGTTTATCCAGGACATTCATCCATATGCCCCAACCACATGCCCCAACCAAGACTCCTTTCACAGGAATCTACATGTAAATGCTTGTGATTTCTTCTCACAGCTTGAGAACAACAGAAAGCTGAGCCTTTTATGTTCAATGAGTTATAGCCAATAATATGAGTCTGTCCTCCCTTCTACTTAGAAGATTTATAAGCCACCTTGATGTCTGTCCTCAGGAATACTGCAATCAGCTAACAGCCATCTCTTAATCTGTCAGCCTGCCCTCCTCTTGCCAGCTTCCCCTCCTCTCTATCCCCCCACCCCCGCCATGCATACACCCCTCTTTTGCCTTCTCCTTTCCAACCCAGGGGACCACTCAGCTTTTCTAAAGGGCAACATTCAGTTAAAGGCCTCTCATAATGGAATAGCAGCAGCCTATGTGACATCTTTTAAGACTGTGGCTTTTACAGCAGCAGATGCTGAGGGCTTTAGAATATAAGAGCAAAGGTGTGAAATTAACAATTATGCATAAAGTTTGTGAATAATGGAGTTTGCTTAATTTGTGGATTCCTATAAAAATAGAGCTGAATGGGTGGCAAAGTCACCTTCCCAGCATTGAAACCCTAGCTCACGGAAGCCGTAAGATTATGCCAGACTCTCTAGGACACGGGTGGGGAATCTTTTCTCTTCCATGGGCCACTTTGAAAATTAGTGCAAACTCCACAGGCCAGATAGCAGTAGAAGGTGGAGGTGCTGTGATGTGGCTGCCAAAAAGCAAATATAGTTTTAGGCTTCATTAGCAGAAGCATTGGGTGAAAACAGACATGACGCCAACCACCCTTTAACCACCCTTGGTGGTCATTTATGCATGGGTATTTTCAGATGTTACGAGACCACGCTCAACCACAGTCAATACCCTGTGGTGGGGAATGGCCTCGTAACGTCTGTTGGGGAACCGGAAGTTCCCCCCCAGATGTTAGCCACGGTCAATCGCGGCGGGGAATCACATTCACCATGCGATCAGCAGGACCGGTGGGGCCGGCGCTGATCACGTGGTGAACGTGATTCCCCGCGGCGATGAAGGGGCCCGTCTTGTCTGGATGGAAACCACGGCCCGGAATCCCCGGCAGGATTCCGGGCCGTGGTCAATTCGGGCGGGCGCTGCGGCTGCATTGGCCGCGGCGCCTGCCCGTCTCCCCAGAGAGCGGGCGGTGGGGGAGCATGGGGGGGGCGGGACCGTGCGGCCGCACATTGAGCTGCGTGGCCCCATTCCCTCCCTGATTCCCCACCGGGATCAGCCGGCACGTCTATTGGACGTGACGGGCTGATTCCGGCAGGGAATCAGAAGGGTGATTCCGGGACGGGGTGAATGCCGCCCCGTCTCGTCTGAAATCACCCCATGTTTCAGGGCTACATAGGGCACCAATATAGCCCTGCAACATGCATAAATAACCACCAAGGGTGGTTAGCGTCCCGTCATGTCTGTTTTCACCCCAAGTCGGCAAATTTAAAAATTCCACCCTATTCAGCACTGGTTAGACCTTACCTGAAGTATGGTGTCCAGTTTTGGGTGCCTCATTTTTAGAAGAACATTGACAAATTGGAGCAGGTGTAGAGAAGGGCAATGAAGATGATAAAGGGGCCTGGAAAGCAAGTCTTATGAGGAAAGGTTGAAGGAACTGGGTTTGTTTAAGCTAGTGAAGAAAAAGATTAAGGAGGAGACATGTTAGCAGTCTTCAAATATCTAAAGGGTTGCCACAAAGAAGACGGCAATAAACTGTAGAATGGCTACAGAGGGCAGGATTAGAAATAATGGGCTCAAGTTACGGGAAGGTAGACATTGGTTAAATATGAAAAAAAAACAAAAAACACCTGTCTAACAGTAGCTGTACAGAAATGGAACAAGTTGTCTAGGGAGGTTGTACGCGTTCTGTCTCTGAATGTTTTCAGACAGCAATCTGTTGGAGATGTTGGAGATGTTGCAGACAGTAGTCATCCTTCATCCAGGCAGGGACTTGGACTAGATGACCCCCAACGTCTCTTCCAGCTCTGATTCTATAAGCTTAAGGAGTGTGGAAGGAGAGGGTCCAGATGTGCTATGGATATGTATAGCCATAAAAAACACCATAGCCTTGAGTGCATGTCCTATCTTGCATGCCCTTCTATCTGATCATCTACCAAGGCCACAAGTGCAGTCTCCGTGCCATACCCAGGATGAAAGCCTGACTGAAATGATTCCAGGAATCTGACAGTGTCGAGATGAGCCTGGAGCTGTCAAACAACCACCTGTTCAATAACCTTCCCTAATAAGGGAAGGTTAGACACGGGGTGATAGCTGGCCAGGGATTCAGCATCTAAAGACGGATTCTTAAGCACGGGCCGGACGACTGCATTTTTAAGAGTGTACAGCAACTTACCCACCCCTCACCCAAAGGGAGACTTAGACAACCCCAGCCAGCAATGGCCCCAATGTCTCCCTGCCGGCTTTCACCAACCAGGATGGCCAAGGATCTAATTCACAACTGTCTGCCTACATCACTCTAAGCAAATCCTCCACATCTGTGGAAGATACCGATTGAAACTGATCCAAATAGACAGGACAAGGCTGAGCTTCCATAACCCCAAACTCTGACTCTGCAGTTAAAATAGAAGCACCCAAGTCGTGGTGAATACGAGCGATTTTGGCTTCAAAGTAATTAATAAAAACCGCAGCAGGCTGTAGATTATTCCAGTTCCTGACAGAGACAGGCCAGATTAACCAGACCTCTCACCACCTGGAGCAGCTCCGCTGGATGAGACTTTACAGACACTATCATAGCAGAGAAGAAAGTCTTCTTTGCCACCATCACAGCCATTGGCAGAGTCCTTCAAAAATGAATGCCCTGTGCTGCAAACGTTCGGCTTCAGTGTGGGTTGAGCGCCAATGCACCATCTGCGCTCTAACTGCTTACCATCCCACTTCATTCGCCTTGGATCATCCATATACCATGGGGACCTACACCATCACAGTGGTGGGAGTGGACGCCTGGGAGCAATTGTGTCGATTGCCATGGTCAAAACATTGTTCCATAAGGTGATCAAGTAATCGACAGAATAGTCATCAAGGTCAGTGGGTATATTCCCCAGAGCATTCTGAAACAACTGATGTATCTAAACTGCAAACAACCTAATACTTACATGCAGGTATGCTTCCATTTACCCTTTTTCTACATATGTGGGTACCTATTTCATTACAAGCAGCTTCCTGACTTTGACAAGTCATACTAGATTCTGCAGGTGTGTCGCTTACTAAACCATGCTCCCCCATGCCTATCTGCGCCTGCTGGGAAACAGCTGTGAGGGGTGTCATGGGGCCAAATCTAATTCCTATTTAAAGTCCCAATTTATGAAAGCATTCACAGTCAGGACAGCACTCAAGGTTCTGCAATTAAAATCAATGGAATGCTAAGACATCCTTAAAATTAAGCATATGCCTAGGTGCTTACTTGAATTGAGGTCGGTGTCAGAGAAAGAGCCTAAGGGCTCACAAACAAAATACTCTTCCCTCTTGTAAACTCACCACTTGTTCCTTAACCTGTGTCTGTATTTGTGTTATAATGGTGTGTTCACACATCTGCTGATTGTCCCCCAATTCAGTGTGTTTTAAACAAGCAAGGCAACTGGGGGGGGGGGGGTGTCCATGGCTGCTGACTGGCACTGCTGCGAAGCACCCACTCAGGTGGAGTGCATGGGGAGTGACTCAAATGGGCAGCTCCCAGGGTGGCCACCAAGGAAACACCCACACACTCCCCCTGCCACAGACTATGCAGAAGCCAGAAACATGCCAGGCTGACCCTTGCAAGTGACATGTTCCTGGAGCGAGCACTGGGGAACCTGGGCTCCCCAGTGCTCATGGCCAGTTCTTGTGATTTGCAAAGGCCGCTTCCCCCTCCCACCATGCCTCTGAGCAGTGGCCCTGTTTGCTGGTATGGCTGACTGCCACCGTACATATGGGCGGGGGCTCCATGGGAACCTGTTGCAACGAAACTATTTGGCTTGCCCTGCACGGAGCGCTCTGGATTTCCAGGCAGTGCTCCATGCATGGCCACGAGTGGATGCTCCATGGCTCATGGGATTGCGAATCTGGCCACTTCACCTTCAGACTGGTGGTGGACTCCATGGCTCTTGGGTGGATGCAGGGTAGCATCTTGTCTAAAAAAAAAACCACCCTCAGTAGCCATGCTCCTTCCCTACTTTTGCCATGATATTTCCCACAGTGGAGGAATGCCCTTGTAATATCCCTGCATGCAATGTCCTGGTGTGCATTGTGGAGGAGAGAGTCCCTATGCTTGGACTCTCTAGCCACACCTCTGTCACTTGGAGACAGAAAGTGACAACCAGAAAATGATGGTTTGGGAAGTGAAGTTTGCTCTGGGAATCAGAACCTTGCAAACAAACCCTTTGTACTGGGTGATAGAGAACACAGGTTCATCAAGGAGCACAGGAAGTGGTAAGGATTTCACACAACACTCAGATTGTGAGTTTTATGCAACTACCCACTCTAAAAAGAATGCCTTCTGAATTTGAGTCCAGTGACACCAATAGTCCATATAGTACTGGGATTATAAAACTGCAATAACCTGGCAGAATTTGTCTGCTAGACCACTGTGATTATCATGGATCTATGTCACAAGTGTGGCTTTAGTGGTGTTTTTCAGAGAAGAAGGCAGGAAGGCTTAGAAAAGAATGGCTGCTCAATAGACCATGAGCTACCTCTGGTTCCCAAACCACCTAGAAAAGCAGAACAGTATTTTCCTTTCTTAATAATATTTCTTTTAAACACATTGAACTTTACATCACACTGATATTCTTGTTACCTAGTCACATACTGCTGTCTCGTTGCCTCCAGTGAAAAAATTACTGTTCCTTCATTCCTTTGTTCCAGACACTTGCTCTGATTATATTCCATAATTTATCACTGTCCTTGTTCAGTACCTGTTCTGTCTATTTCCATCAGAGGAAAAACACTGGAGTCTTCTGGATCATTACTCTCTATTCCAGGTCCTTGTGGACCTCATTGCTGCAGTATATTTCCACCTCCCATGAGTTGGAAGAAGACTGCCTATGTTCTTCCTTCCCTATCTCAAGGTAGGCTTAGGTGTTCTGATGGAGTTTTCCTTTCCCTCCCTTAAATGAATCTGACAATGAGGGTCCTATTGTGAAAATCGAGGACAAAATGGTAGATTTGTATTTTGCTCTGGACACAGAAGAGGTGGTCCTTGTTGGAGACTATACAGTAATCTAGCAGGACCAGTGGCCTGATCCAAGTTTACTGCTCTTTAAATTCCCTTCATTTGAAATCCATTTCTAGCCCAGTGGCTTGTAGCTGTAACCAATATTTTAGGCCCTTCTGGGCTGGAGCTTCTCAGAGCTTCTTAGAGCATATGGGTGTTGCTCTCTTCCCAGAAAGAATGAAAAATGGTCTTGTGGGTACAGCATCAGTCTACAACATGGGAGATGATGGATCAATTCTCTACTGGATCACAGGTTTCTTCTGTGCGACCCTAGACATGCACAAGGGTCTGTAATTGTGTAATCTCTTTCTTGGCCTTAGTGTGTCTTCATGAAGTGCAGATGGTATTTCTTTCCCACGCAGGAGTGTTGTGAGGGTAAGTGCACCAAATACTGTCAGTGGCACCTTGGTGCCAGGCCCACATTGGGAAGGGGCTCACTACAATGTGTGTTGGTGGCAGCATCAGTGACAGAATGGGGGAGAGCAGGGGAATTGGCATGCAGCCAGGCTGCTGCAGTGGCTAGCAAGATGGCTTCCACAATGCTAGAGCTGCTACAGTTAAGGTAGGAGGCAGTGCAGGTGGCAGCAGCAGGTGGGGAAAGGCAGTTGCTGAGACCATGCGAGTGGAGGTGCTGCACAGGGAATATGAGCCTCCGTGCTAGGTAGGGTTGCCACCCCTCCAGGGTGATTTATGACCCAACTTTTCCAGGCTCTGAGGGAAGTCCTGATTTCTCCAAGTCATCAGCCAGAGAACCTGGAACTTCTGGGAGTGGCCACATCAGAATGTGGGTGGGTCATAGGGACTTTCCTAACCCTTTCTGACATGGCTGTACCCTATGCAGCATCATGGGTCAGCTTGTCAGAAAGGGTTGTAATGATCCCTTTGCCCTCTCCCCTCTAAGTGAAAGCCTGGTGGAGAGGTGGTAATTCAAATGCTAGGGGCCCACAAATCTTTTTGGCATCAGGCCCACCAATTGTTAATCTAGACAGGAATACTGTGAAGTTGTGTGCCAGATAGAAGTCAGGTGTCCTGAAAGGTTCACAACCTAAAACCCTGATCTTGCAAATCGGTTTTTCTTTTTATATGCAGAGCTCCACGAAGGAAATGGAAGTCATTGTAAACACATACCCTCCAATGTCTGATGGGGAAAAAATCGGTACACTTCATGCCACCCGCAATTTGCATAAATTTGCATGTGTTTATAAAATTTGTAATAGCTCTCTGACTAACTTTTGAGCTGAGCTGGGGGGAAAAAGGATGTCTGTGTGAGAGTCCGTGTACACGTTTGTATGTACAGAACTGATTATCGTTCAAGTTAAAACTCAGCCTATTAAAAAGTCAAAATTCTGAAATGTGTGCGTTGACTTTGGTTGCCAAGTTTTAGTTAAAGTCATTCAGAGGGTCACGGTGGAATCAGTG
Organism: Sphenodon punctatus; assembly: GCA_003113815.1. NCBI lineage: Eukaryota > Metazoa > Chordata > Lepidosauria > Sphenodontia > Sphenodontidae > Sphenodon > Sphenodon punctatus. The sequence goes on from QEPC01003194.1 coordinate 4,916,669, forward strand.
ACCGTCCCTTTCAGCATGCTAAAGAATCATTTCTCACAAACGCACTCTCACACTTTTTTAGTGTGGAATCAAACCAGACAATGGCCTGCTGGAGTCCGTGTTCGGCCCATGCAGCCCCCAATCACATGTTTAGCGTGTCCAGCCTCACAAACGGGCAGTCCACTACCCATATTTTGTGTGTTTGCAGCAGCTTCCACCAGTGGTACTAACGATCTCTACACCTGAAATGGAAATCTCGGCGAGTGCTGTTTCCATGGAAAACGGCATTCGTCGAGATTGGTGCAATGCAGAAACTTATTGGCTTTCCTACTGTTTTTGCCATTTTCTGTTGTTTTTTGCAAGTTTAAGAGAACTGCCACGGGCTGGTCCTAAGGCCTGCGTGTGCCCCGCTTGCACCACAGGGGGTTGTGGAGATGAAAACTTGCTGACTAAGCACTGGGAAAGTGCTGGAAATTGCCATAAAAGTGCTGTAAAAGTGTCATAAATTTCGCAGAAAGGGACAAAAAAAAAATCCCAGAAAGTGTTGAAAAAGTTTTGATAAGTGACAAAAGGGATGCAAAAATCTCGGAAAGTGTTGAAAATGATGGAAAAAATGATGGAAGCGTGTAATCACTGGAAACTGATGCAGTACTGACGGACACTTGCAAGCACTCCCGAAAGGTCAGTATTTCCTTTCAGAATGGGAGCACTTGCTCTTGTCTCAGCCCTAGCGATATCTATCCCCACAACCGCCTCTCAGCTGAAAAGCTAGTGCATCTCCCAGCTGAGAGTCGGCTGTGAGGAGAGAGATTGATACCACTCCTGCCTCTCAGCTGGCAGGGCATGGTAGGCAGAACTCTAGGTACTGGCAGACCAGGATGCTGGAGAGGCTACAGGCAAACCTAACTGACAAGACACAGACACGTGGGCACCCATGAGCCCTGATCACAGTGGGCCCGCGTTGTCCCTTGGACTATGCTGTGAGTGGTGGCTGTGTAGTGATCACATGGAGGCCACTTGGTAGAAGACTAATAGACAGGCATGCGGGAACGTGCCTGGTGAAGGCTAGAGTGGGCTACCATCTCATTTGATTACACCCTTAGTTTTTATCTTGTTTCCAGGCACACAGCTCCCTCCTGCCTGGGGTGTTACCTTTCTTGCTCTTTGATAGCGGTGCTTATCCCAAATTTGTTAAAGTGAGAAAATCTGCCCCCATCCCTCAGCAATGAGTCACAGCTCTTTCTCCTGGATTAATGAGGTGTTAATGACTCCCTTTGTCTGCCAGACACGGTACAATTATTATATTGCTGGAAGCCGGCCCAGTACAAGATAACAAACCCATTACTGTACCAAGAAAAAAGGTACTATTGTAGGGTATGTAAACAGGGAGCTTAAATATAATGCACTCATTTTACCCCTCTCCTCCCCTGTGCAAGGCTGTAGCACTAGCTATAATAGGTACAGGCGGTGCAGCCACACTGGGGCCTACAAGCCTGGAGGAGCTCACGCCCCCTGGTGCAGAGGTGTCCCCTGCTGCTAGAAAGGAAGCCAGGAGGCCCCATTCCATCTTCTCCACCAGGGCCCATTTCAAGCTAGTTATGTCCCTCCCTACCCTTGTGCTGCGTGTTCCTTTTCCAGCATGACCCTTTGTCCAATGACCACTAGATGGCAATGATACAAGCAGGGAGGTGATATGTTCTGTAGGAGTTTTAAAATAAATAAATTGGTGCAGCAACACCTGCCTTTCCTTCATGGAAGGTGAGATGTGTGTGTATGAGAGCAAGAGAGAAAGGAGCTTTGCATGGTTTGCTGCATATTTAACTTGAAATAACCCCCATGAATGCCATTAAGGAAATGGAGCTGTTTCTTTCAGCAGGGAAGTGATGTAGGTAATTTCTAATGAGAGCTGGCATCGTGTTTAAGCACTTTGGACAGCTGTATTCCTCTAAGATGTATTTCCACCCTGGCAGGAATTAGGGCTTTTCTTCTTTGCAGGCTGTAGAGCAAGCATGAATCTGACCAAAAGGACAGGGTAGCGTAGCAGGCAAAAGGTGGAAAGTTTAAGGGCTGCTGTATGGCTTAATCATTTTGCACAAGGGCCTGGTGGAAACCCTAGTTTCAGAGTAATAATTTATAGGTTTTGACCTCAACTGAGTTGCCAGTGCATCTGGCATTTTCTTTTATCATGCCACTCAAGAACCAGTATAGACTAGTGGATAAGGTTATTGGACTTCAAATCCCTATTCATATCCCCTCTTAGCAAAGTAGCCTTGGGCTAGTCACTATCTCTCAATTTCCCCATCTTAAATGGGAATAATAATAACCTGCCTCACATGGCAGTTGCAAGGATGAACTAGAAAAGGATCCGTAAGGGAGTGTTTTTAAAAATGATTGAATGTTTTTCAGGGTTTCTTGCTAATAAGAGATCCTGGTGGGATCACTTTGACTTCTTTTTTCTGACTCAAATGACAGCTAGGAAGCACCAGGAGATCTCAAATCCCATTTTGGTTTGCACTGCTGGACAAATATTAGAATCCAGTACTGGTCCCTGATCAGGAGAACTAAAGAATGGGAAGAATTGACAGGCTGCTAATACCAAAAATCAATCTGCGTTGAAGCTTTTATAGTTCTCTAACATAAGGACCTTTTAATGGGACTGAGAGAGGAGTTGCTCAAAGCAACATAGGGCAGCCCTGCTCCAAAGCCAACCCAAGTCAAAGGGAGTCTGTCAACCTCAATGGTATGTAACTCTTCCTTACCAGTTACGTTCTCTGAAGCTCCTTCTTCAGACTTAAAATGTCAGCACAGACCAAGGTTAGATGTTTTGGTAACGGACTGCCGCTGATTTAGGGGTGAAATGAGAATGGAAATCCATTCCCACAAGAACGTGTGAGAGTCTCACAACCTGGCAAGATCTCGCACATTCTCACGAGGCTTCTCGAGAATCTCGTGAGATTCTCAAGAAACCTCAAAAATGTTCTGCACATGTGCGAAATGGCCGTTGCAGCCATTCTACACATGCCCCCCCCCCCCTGCTATTTTGCACATGTGAGAACCCAGTTCTCACTGAGATATCTGAGAATTGTGAGGGTAGGTTTCAGCCCTAGTTTTCAGTAGGGAGCCAGAACTAGCCTTTAACATAAGATAGCAACCCACTCCACATTTAATTAATTAGATATTAAAGAAAAGAAAATTGAACAGTTAGAAAACAGTAGTCATTGGCCTAAGTGTGGCATTTCTTATGTTCTTGTTTAAGAAATGTTTTTTTCTAGATGCTTCCCTCGCCCCCCATGCATTTTCCTTCTACTAAACTCTGTTTCTTTCTGAATCATGGAGTTGCTGGTAGCTCTCAATTTGGAATTCAAAAGCTAGGGGGAGGTGAGATAGAAGCATTCATTCCCTGCCCCACTCTGAAAGTTGGAGGGAAATATTAATTGATATAGTGCCAGCAACGTACCTGGCACTGAACAATCATGAACTAGATACAGGTTCCCCATTTCACTACGATTATGCCTATGCACCGGGGGGTGGGGAGTGGAGAGAGAGAGAAAGTTGAGTGTCGTCAGCATAGCGGTGATATTGGAAGCCATGAAATTCAGTGAGTTTGCCCAGGGACAGGGAGAAGAGCAGTGGGCTGAGGACAGAGCCTTGAGGAACTCCAACTGAGAGGGGAAGTGATGTGGAGGAGGCACCAGCAAGAGATACACTGAAGGAGCAGTTAGAGAGGTAGGAAGAGAACCAGTCAAGGACCGAGTCCCAGAAACCAAGGGTGCAGAGCAAGTTGAGAAGGAACGAATGGCCTACTGAGAGACTCTGGATTTATACCACCAGTTGCACTCTTGACTGCCTGAAACTAGTCAACTAAGCATATGGATGGAGCTAGCTCCTTAGTTTGAGACACTCAGGTTTGGCCTTTGGGGCTTTGTAGGGAAAAGACTGTTAGCGTTAACTATATGTTGGTTCTGAAAGACAGTTGATTTTATTCATGACTTGCTATAGGCGTGGTGTTCCCATGTGTTCTCTACACCTGTATCAAGGGCATGGAAACAAAGATAGATGAACTCCCATAGTGGGAGTTCACACTTCTGACAGAACTGCACGAGCACCAACAGCAGCAGCCCCAGGTTCTTCCCCTCCAGAGCTGCAGGGCTGGTCTGCTCTCTGAACATTACTTGATGGGCAGGGAGTAAACCTGTATTTGTAGGTTCCACAGATTAGAGGCCATTTATGGACCAAACTCCAAGACTACTGCACAGTTGTTGGGGGGGCGGGGGGGTGAGCATCAGCCCTGTGTTTGGTAAGTCATTATTCCCATGTTTGTGTGTACAAACTGGCATACAAGCACAAGAATATTAGCAATTAATGTAATGTGAGGAAACACACCAAGTTTAAGTTCTCAGATGGAAAACCAGCATAAGAATATACGAAATGCCATACTGAGTTAGACCAGTGGTCCATCAAGACCAGCATCCTCTCTCCAATAGTGGTCATTTTTGGTCACTTCAGAAAAGCTGTTCCATTCCCTGCTATTCACTCCCTGGTCCCAAAAGTCAAAGGTTACATTCTCCAACCTAATTGACTAATAGCCATTGATGGACCTATCCTCCAATAACTTATCCAATCCTTTTTAAAAAGCCAGCTATGCTACTGATTATTAATTATTATTATTATTATTATTATTATTATTAACAAACATTTATATAGTGCCAGCAGTGTACCTGGCACTTTACAAAGTAATAAAATAGACACGGTCCCTGCCCCTAGGGCTTACAATCTGAGAGACAGGAGCTGAGGGAGAGACTTAGGAAGGGGAACAGAGGGAGAGACAAGGGGTCTAACATTCATGAAGATGCGAGGTCTCAAGTGCACGTTCTTGGCTTGGTTACGATGAGAATGACAGCAGGCAGGTCCATGTTGCAAGGATAAAGGTAAACCAATCGTAGGTATAGGAATAGTGGCTCAGCAGGATAAAGAGTCAGACAGAGCAGAGCGAAAGAGGTGAGTTTTAAGGAGAGAAGTTAATTGTGCATTGAGTGAAAAAAATACTTTTAAATTTGTTTTAAATATGCTGCCAGTTCTACAGAGTGTCCCCTAGTTCTAGTACTATTTGAGAATACTAGAATTGCATGTATACTTCATACTACAACACATGCATACTAGTCCAGGATCTGCCATAGACCCCCGTAAAAAATAGATGTACAGAGAATCTTGAAGTTTGTATGTGTTTCTGGCCCATGTAGGTACACATTTAGCTTGGGCAGACATGCCCATTCTGTGGCATTAACTCTGTAGCTGCCATTTTCAAAGATGGCTGACATGTGAATGTGAGGATAACTCATGACTGAGTGCATGTAGAAAGCTCATTTCGGTGGCAAAATATAGGGTTTCTTAGTCCAGATCGGTAGAAGAACTATTAGTAGCCACTATTACCACCAGACAGATTGCTAGAGTAGGAGCAGGAAGACCTGGATTCAAATCTTTGCTCAGTTAGGCTGATCACTGGTTGTGCTTCAGCCAGTCATATTTTTTTAGCCAAAGCTACCTCAAAATAAATATATTTTTTCTGATAGGGCATTTGAATTTCCAAATTGTGCAAGAAGGATTCCTGCCTGTGCAATCAAGTGCTGTATGTAGCCCTCTGGAGCTACATGCAGCATGTAGCTTCCCTGGAGGATCTTTACAGGGAAGCATTTTTGTCCCTTTGGAGGAGCCATAGGATCTGAAGAGACTGTGGTGATTCTGGACCTCGAAGTGAAAGGGATGAAGAAGATGGAAGTAGAAATGACCTAGGCAAGGGAATTTTGTTGAATCCAAGGCCTATTGATGTTTTCAAGAAAGATAAGTGCATTATATGTCAACAAGCAACGGCAAGTATCAAATTAACAAGTACAGATGGTGGCCAAAAATGAGTGAGTGAGGCAGCTGAAATAAGGCAGGATGTGGTTTTGTAAGTGACTAAAGCTTTTGAATGACAGTGATACAATTTACCATATGGATACATGTGTTATTAAAAATATACACTAAAGAAAACATTGGATGCAGTATAGAATTGCGGACCACTCTTCACAACACTGGAAAGTGACATTTGGGAATCTGGAACTAGTGAGTACACCTTCAAAAAGTCCTACAGATCTAAATCAACCACACATCCTTCTCCCAGTGTGAATAACTGACATTCTGATGATCTGCCATGTATTGTTTGTAATAAAACCAGAACAATTGAGCGTGGAGTTAGGGTGAGGACTAAGGTCAGCATTTGTGAAGACCAGCAAGCCAATAAATTTTAGCTGCTGCTAGTTTCTTCCAGGATGAAGTATTTGAGTGCATTGCAGATCTTGACAGTGAACACAGAATTTTTGCTGCCAATCTCTTTGCCCATGGTAAATGTATGAACAGCTACCTTTTCAAATATCAGCGTATGCCTATCAACCTTGAGGAACCACAGAAAAATAGCCGATCTTGGAAATTTCAGTTGTTTCAACAAGTAAAAGATGTAATAGACCCTCTTCTAGTAGCAAGCTATGGCTTCACACTTACAGATATTAGAGAGCTGATGAGCAACATAGGGTATTTTCAGACATTACGCGATCAGAGGGTATTTTCAGACATTACAAGATCATGCTCAACCATAGTCAATTCCCTGTGGTGGGGAATGCCCTCGTAACGTCTGTTGGGGAACCGGAAGTTCCCCCCCAGATGTTAACCACGCTCAATCCCCACCAGGAATCTCATTCACCACGCCATCGGCGGGGCCGGCACCGATCATGTGGTGAATGAGATTCCGAGTGGGGATGAAGGGGCCCGTCATGTCTGGATGGCGATCACGGCCCAGAATCCCCACTGGGATTCCGGCCCGTGGTCATTTCGGGCGGGCGCTGCAGCCGCATTGGCCGCGGCGCCCGCACGTCTCCCCAGAGGGCGGGCGGTGGGGAAGCGTGGGGGGTGGGGGCGTGCGGTCACACGTTGCGCCGCGTGGCCCCTCCCCCTCCCCAATTTGCCGCCGGGATCCCCTGGCACGTCTGTTGGCCGTGCCGGAGTGATCCCGGTGGGGAATCATTTGGGTGATTCCGGGACGGGGCGAATGCCACCCCGTCTCATCTGAAATCACCCACAGTCAACCACAGTGAACCACGGTCAATCCCGCGGCGGGGCCAAAGCACCCTGAACATCTGTTTGGCGGCCACCAGATGTCCACCATGGTCAATACCCACATGGGGTCAATTTCAACCACGCTTCCGGGGCTCCCCGCCAGACAATCCTCGAAAGCGTGGTCAAAGAGATTCCCGACAGGAACCAACAAAAAGTAACATCTGGCCAGTAACCACCGGCCAGAAGCAAAGGAAATTATTCCCAGCCGGGGACAAAGCATGCAGCTTCGCTGCCAGGCAACAAGCGACAACACAGGTCGGGGAGGTAGATTTAAAGGGCACACAGCAGCGTCCGGGACAAGCCGCCCCAGCGCCTTCCGGGTGCTTTGACCACGGCCCGGCCCGGGATCGGTGTAACGTCTGTAGCGCTGGCCCGGGCCGTGATCTTTTGGCCCGATTCCCTGCCATGGTTCCACTCCCGTCACGTCTGTTCAGGGCTTTTTTCGACCACAGGGGGTGGTTGTTTGGTTCACCCCTGCCGGGGATCCACTGTGGTGAATCGGGACCGCATAACGTCTGAAAATACCCATAGATGAAGAGACTTTAATATTTAACAATGAGGTCAAAATTTTTCTAGTAAAAACACGGAGACAAAAGTTTGTTTTGTCCATCCAAAAAAGGGAATGAACCACTGCTTGAGTTTTCAGCTGCTTTGAGTGTTGAGGAACTTGCCACTAAAATACAGTCCCATGATGCTGTGAAATATGTAGGAGGACTTTTAAGGGAAGCAATGCAGCATGTTGATTTCCAGCTGCAGGACAAATTCTGTGATGCTGAAGAACTGCGCCACTCATGGGAGAACACAATAATGTGTTCCTGACATTCTTTTCATCTTTTTTCAGTATCAGCAGATCATGTCTACTGCATGCAGCAACGGTTCAGCAAGGAGATGAACAAGATGAAAAAGTGACTACGATAACGAGATTGACTGTGATACAAGTAGTAAATTGAAACATCAGGCTGTACAGCTATCGTGTCTTTTCCAAATAATGTTCTATGAACTGCACAAAGGCACAAAGAAAACTCCGCTGCACATGACTGCTCATAGCATTTATGACAAACGTAAAAATGAGGAGCTCATAACATCCATTAATTGGATTGTTGTATCAGTGGGCTATGTTGATGTAGTTAGAATTTGGAGCCTTTGGGCTGCTTATGCAGTACATCAAACATGTGAAGCAAATAGCACACCTATACCAAGTCATTTCAACAGAACAGATTTCACAATTGGTGCTCTGGATAACTTTGACTTTGAGGATTGCTCTTCATTATCTGGCACTGCTGGCATACACCACACAGCAATGGTGTTATTTCAAGACTGCAGTCGTGATGCTACACCAGGGAAACCTAATGTTTCTGTAGCCAATTTAAAGAAGCACACTTGCAGGTTGACATCAGTCCTACCATGTCAACGTGTTGGGCAATATTGCAAGAAAGTGAACCGGCCAGGACTGCCAGAAACATTCCAAGTAGCTGAACTGATTGGCCTGCAACCATCTGACATGGGATTGTGCAAGGCCACTCCCAAAGAGTTTCTCATCACTCTGGGTGAAAACAGACATGATGCTAACGACCCTTTAACCACCCTTGGTGGTCATTTATGCATGTTTCAGGGTTGCATAGGGCACCAATACAGCCCTGCAACATGCATAAATAACCACCAAGGGTGGTTAAAGGGTGGTTAACGTCATGTCTGTTTTCACCCTCTGACAAGATGTGGACTGCCGAAAGGGGACATTAGGCAAATACCTGCATGGGGAGGTTTACATGCATTGGTATCTGACATCAAAGTACCTCTGAAGCGAGTATGGTTCCTCCCAGTAATTCCATCTCCAGCCACAGATTACACTACAGTTTACTTGGCCACGGAGAACTTTGAAAATGTGTGCACTCAGCTATGCCAGCCTACCATGCCTGTTATCTGTGATGAAGGTGTTTTTCACATTGTTGCTGACATCATCATGAGCAGCCCTGAAACATTTAAGAACCTGTTCCCAATGATGGGAATGTTTCATTTCACAAAAGTTGCTCTCCGCTGTGTGGGCAAGTATTTAAGTGGGAGTGGAGTTAACGATGCCATTATTGAGAGAAATATTCGGAATTAAAACCATACATTCTGTTATGAATGGAACACACTATGTACGATCAATGAAAGGCACTATTGATTTGTATAGAGGCATTATGACATTCTCAGTTTTATTCTCTATTCCCTTGCGAATAATTCCTAACATTCTATTTGCTTTTTCGACCACTGTGGCACACTGGGCTGAGGATTTCAGTGTATTATCCACAATCACTCCCAGATCCTTTTCCTGAGTGGTAACTCCTAGCTTAGTACCCAGCATTGTGTACTCATAATTTGGATTATTTCAACAATTACTGCAAAAAAGTGGGAACTTAAAAGCACACTTTGAAGAGTTCATTGAAGAATGTAGTGGCAGATCTGAAATGTGCAAGTATTTTTCTGTTTTTCTGTATCTTGTGGGTCTTGTAAAAAACTTGTGACATCTGACCGTGAAGGGAATTGGGAGCTGCATGTACAAACAGTTCAATAGTTCAGTCACTGCTATCTGTGTTTCATGATTTTGACTGTGCAAATTATGTGCATTATGGTTCTTGGTACTTGGAAAGGATTAAGAAGCTTGAAGTGGAATACCCATATCTCTACCATAACTTCATCCATAGGCACTTTGTTGTACAAAACAGGGAAGGAAGTTTAATGCTGTCGCTGGTGACATGAAGCTAGAGCAGACAATCCAAAGATTGCAAAAATCATCAAAAGGCATCATTGCTCAAACAAGAAAGAGTACTTATGTTTCAGAATGGCAGCTTGTGTACCATGAGGTCTTGGCAATCACCAATATCTTCAGAGAATTAACAAATGCGAAAGTGATGGATCACATTGAAACATCTCATCATGAGCTGACAGGGAGGAAAGCAAAATAGCTTGACTCCAGTGTCACATGTCTCTTGAAGCCCTTTTGACATTAGTAGTCAAATAAGATTTCACAACTTGGTAACCAAACAGTATGTTGCTCATAGTGTCTCTGAACAGTTGCTCAATGTCATTGTTCATGGACGTGAATTATACAACTGTTTCCCAAAAGAAAGATTAATTCTTCAAGAGAAAAATTTATCAGACAGAATATGCCGAGTTAATCTACCACATTTCAATTATTCAAAAGATCAACACTCACAACACACGTAATTACAGCAAAGATGCTGTGCAAGGCACAGAAAGCTATTGAAATTGCACATAAAAGGGGAAGAGTCTTCAGGACATTTTGGCTTATGATCTGCTGCCATCAAACCCTTTATTCATAGGAGATGCTGCAAGAAAACCTGTGAAACAAACACACTTTTATTGCAGAATTGGAGAAACATCTTAGCACCACCACTGGCTTATTGGAACCAGTGTCTTATCTGAAAACTGCAGTCATTATTGATTTCATGTCACAAATTAGAATGGTGCATATGAGCTCTCAAAAAAACTTTGATCAAGCAATAATTGCAATGGTCAGAAGATCACAGTCCATATGTCACCCACAAGAGATGCCCATTGTCTTTGATAGCTATTTAGAACTTTTAGTCAAGGAATCAGAGAGGCTTCGTAGGGCATCCAACATTGGCACTGTTGAGTTAAAATGTATCAACCCTGATACACCAATTCCTCTCCAAATAGACAAGTTCTGGACTTCTTCAACTAATAAAGTGAACTTGCAACAGCTAGCCCGTAAGCAGTTATGGGCTGAATCACTTTTGGTTGATTTCTTTATTGCTGCAAGTGGTATGGTCATCAATAATGAGGTTGTAGCTGCAGAAATGTACAGAAATAGTGAGAAGCAGGAAGTTCAAGAACTCAGTAGCAAGATTGAGGAGGCTGATCAATGCATTATACCACATCTGAACTGGGCACTTCAGCAAGGTAGTGCCCAGCATGGTGGTGTGCTTTTTAATGATACAGATGTAATAGCTCTCCTACTAAGGTATATTACAATGCTTAACATCAAAGGTCTAAGAGAGCTATGGGTTCAGTTTGGAACAGGGATAAAAAGACGCGTTTAGCATCTGAGTAAGCTTGGACCTGAACTGTGCAGTGTTTTGGTAAAAGTTCACATTTTAACTGGAAATGATGCTTTGAGCAAGATTGGTACCACACTGATTGCACAGCCTCAAAACTACCTTGCACAATTTGGAGAGACAGATACCGTATCAGAAAAAGACATTGAAAATGCTGAAAGGTATCTGGTTAGAGTGTGGACAGTATCTGCAAAAGTGAACACTTTTGTCGAGCTGAGGTTTCATGCATACACAAAGCTGAACATGTCTCTTGCTGATCCGCCACCAACCTCCAGTTCCATCAGAGGACACATCCAAAGAGCATTCCTTGCTATCAGAGAGTCACTCACTCCCTTGGATGACCACACAATGCTGAATCCACTGGACTGCAGCTGGGAGGAAGTGGATGGGGTTTTGCGACCATCTAAGTGCCTTATGCCTTTACCAGAACAGTTGATGACCATGTGCAGGTCCAAAACATGCAACACAAGAATGTGCAAATGCAAGAAGTTCTCAATGATCCGTTGTTCTTTCTGCAAGTGTGAAAAGCTGCGTCAGAATGCATCTTAAATAACAAACACAAGTTCAAAAAACCACTTGCATTTATCAGTAAAAAATACATGCTGTCGATTGAATGTTGTTTCTGGTTTCAGTTGCTACTAAATAAACATTTATTTACTTCATTCTTATCTCAACCTTCTTTAAAGGAATTCAGAGTGGAGTACATGTTCCCCCGTCCTCTTATCCTCACAACAATCCTGTTGAGGTAGCTTTGGCTAAAAAAAATATGACTACAGAGTTAATGCCACAGAATGGGCATGTCTACCCAAGCTAAATGTACCTACATGGGCCAGAAACACATACAAACTTCAAGGTTCTCTGTACATCTATTTTTGTATTATTATTATAAGCTTTTATATAGCGCCAGCAATGTACCTGGTGCTTTACAAATAATAAGATAGACATGGTTCCTGCCCAAGAGCTTACAATTTAAAGACAGGGGGAGGGGAGACAGGGAAGGGGGAACAGAGGGAGAGACAAGGGATGCAACATTCATGAGGATGTGAGAGCTCAGGTACACGTTCTTGGCTTGGTTACAGTAAATTGGGAGTTTGCAGATAACAGGTGGGGGATAATCCTGGGNTCTTCAGGTTCGGAGTCTGGGGGTGGTTTTGGATTCGGGCCTCCGTCTGGATCAGCAGGTGGAGGCGGTGGCTAAAGTCGCCTTTCGCCAGCTGTATCTGGTACGGGGGCTTCGACCTTACCTCTCAGGGCACAATCTGGCCACTCTCGTCCATGCCTTCATCACCTCAAGACTAGACTACTGCAACGCGCTTTACGTGGGGCTTCCCTTGTTTCTGGTTTGGAGGCTGCAGCTAGTGCAGAATGCGGCAGCCCATCTCCTGACAGGGACGGGACGGCATGAGCACATAACACCGGTGCTCCGTGCTCTGCACTGGCTGCCTATAGCGTACCGAGCCAGATTCAAGGTGTTAGTATTGATTTACAAAGCCCTGCACGGTCTGGGACCCTCATATATAAGGGACCACCTCGCCCTCCGTGCCTCAGAGCGATCCCTTCGGTCCACCAGGGGCGCCTTTCTGGAGGTCCCCCGTGTAAGATGGGGGACCACAATGGAGAGGGCATTCTCGGTGGCTGGGCCGCAGTTGTGGAATACCCTCCCGGAGGAGGCTCGCCTGGCCGCGGGCCTGTTGGCCTTTTGACGTATTTGTAAGACTTGGCTGTCCGCCCAGGCCTTCGGAGGGGAGGGTGGGGTGGTGGGTTAATTTTTGTGGAGGGTGTTTTAAATTTGTTTTATGTTTAAAAATTGTTTTTAAAACTGTTTATATTATGTTGGAAGCCGCCTCGAGATGCCGTAGGCATGGGGGGCGGCATATAAATATAACGAAATATGCAGCCATCTGTGTCTATAAGTGTATGCTCACAGAGAAAACCCTGTCAACTTCAGGGTTGCAAGCCAGAGGAATTTGCCCCAGGGAACTCCATTGAAGTCAATGGAACTCTCAATACAGAACGTTAGCTCCACCTTAACTAATGGAGCCACTAGCATGGCTCCATAATAATTGGATCGCACACACTCAAATGGTTTGGTATGACTTGCCTCAAAATCTAAACATTTAACCCACTAACCAGTGTCTAGGTGACAGAACACAAAATGGAACCAAGGTCAAACCAAAATCAAAATTCTCAAAAGGATGCAAGTCAAAATTCAAGCAGTTGTTAAAGGAAATGAGCAGTTGAACTGGATTCATGAATTCAAAAAGCAGTATTCATTTCAGCTCCACTGGTTCTTTCAGTTCATCTGTAAATCACTGACAATATTTACAAGGGACAAAGGTACTGCAGAAAGTGAAACCATATAAGTATAGGTAAGGAGAGAGGTGTGATTATTATTATTATTATTATTATTNCTGACCATAGAGGAACCTCGCCAGCATCACCTTTTCGCCGCCAGCCCATCTGCATAGAGACGGGGAACAGCTTGATTTACTTTCCCAGAATCCAATGACGAGGAAGAGTAAGAAACAGGAGGTTGTAACTAGGACACGGGCAAGGCAGCAACGGCTAACGGAATGCCTTGCTCTGGTTACATCCCCCTCGGGATCCAGGCGGGAGGGGCTACCGCAGGATCCTCTGTGCCTTTCAGTGGCTGATCCTGTAATAGGACGGGCTCCTTCGACCGTTGGTACAGGTATGCCATCGCCCCCCTTAGCGCTGGGATCGGGGAATTTGGAGTTAGGGATTGTGGAGACGGTTCTGGGTTGCTGTCTTTACCCAGGTTGGTTTTTCCAGATCCCTCATTGTTACAATGTGCACAGGTGTTCAAACAGCAGGGGGAGAGATGGCTGGCCATGGCTGCCAGATTCCAGGGGCGTCTCGGGGTTGTATCAGGTCCCCGGGTTGCTCCTACAGAGAACGGATTTTGTGCTGCGCAAGTTTCAATAGGAAAGATTGAGCCCCAGACTTCAGCTGCCCTGATAGTAGACGGGGATAACATCGGGTCGAGTTTTCGGCCAGTTATCAAGGCGGACTCAGCCCTGGGGATGTCGTGTGCTCTCCCTGAGCCTTTGCCCCCTCCTTTAGCACAAGACAGGAAGCTATGGGGAGAAATGAACCAACTCTGTCAGGGAGATCTAGGAAGGGGGGGGGACTCTCCCAGGCGTACTCTGGTGTGCTGACTATTACTGGAGCCAGCGCCTTAGGATCCCAGGAGGACCATGTCCCCTGCTGCCCCCAGGGGTTGGGCGAGATGGAGCCTCCCTCCTGTGGGATCATAGGGAGGGAGGGAGCCCCCACTACTCATATGGGTGCTGTTGTGAACTCTGAATCTAGTACTGTTGAGACTCAGGAGATCCAGGGTCAGGATTGTGGCTGCCATTTGCATGCAGAAGTATTGAGGACACTCATGGAACGAGTGGAGGAGATTGCCTCTAAACTTCAGGCTCTCCAGCAGCAGTTGAGCGGGACTTGCGATTGTGTCTACGCCCCAAGAACCAATAAAATTGTGGTGGAACCCCACAAAGTGGAGCGGACAACACAGACAGCTCTTTCGTATGGATCAGCTTGTTCTGGGGCTTTACCCTTATTAGACAAGGAGGCCTGGGCAACCATTCCTGCTACTGACGCCCTGACCTTCACAGTTCACCCATTGCCACCAGGAGCTCTCCCCCTTTGGGACTCAAAGTTTTGCATTTCACACCATGTTTCTGTTATTCTGGACTGTAGTTTCTTGCCATCGTATATAGTTCGTTCCTTTTCTTTGCCAGTTAGGGGTAAAGTCTCATGGTTAGTTGCCTATTTTTGCTCACCTGCTATAGCAGAGTGGCTTTTGTCCAATGCCTATCAGTTTAGGCGTTGGGGGGTTCATGTAGCTAAAGTTTATATGAAGAAGGGAATTGTCCCATTAATGCCCCAGGTGTTGCCTACTACCTTGGTTCCTCAGGTGGTTGATTCCAATCTTTCCCTCCCATCTAGGAAGAAGTCAGGAGCCATACGGGATATTCTTAATGCCCGTGGGCTTACAGAACCAGCCCAATTGAAGTCCCTTTTGTTTCTTCTATTTTAGCTCCAGTTTGTGATCCCATTATTTCTATGGTTCCGGCTTTATCCACGCGGGACCATTTTATTCCTAGGGCTTTTCCCCCGGTTAGTTCTGGGATGCCTTTCCCGGCGGCAACAGTTGTGCAGAGTTTGCCAAGTATCCAAGCTGTTAGTTTACCCTTGGGACAAGATTTTAAAGCTTGTACATCTCCTAATGTTCCCTTATCTGCTAGTCAGGTCTCCCAGTTTCAATGCCCAATTATTTTAAGCCCTGGCTTGGATAAACACGGCACAGCCAGAAACAAGTTGGGCTTTCCTCCTAGAGGGGCCTCAATTTTTGAAGAGCTCTTGGCAGTTGATCACGTATGTAGGACTTCTGTTAGCGGGTCCATGGGAAATTGTAGTAAGTAAAGGGTTAGGGGGGGACTATCAAGAGCTATCAAGCGGAAAATGTTTCTGTGAATATGTATTGTATTTATGTTGTTTGTAAGCAATGGCCCAAGGCTAAGCTAATAAATTCTTATCTTATCTTATCTTCAGCTCCAGTCCTCTTCCTTTGCAGGTTGGGGGCAACACTAAAGCTGAGCAGAATGCTATGTAAATGTTTAATAAAAAATTGGGTACACGTTGACATTAAATGCATGTAAAGGCCAATGGAAGGAATGGCAGAAACATTAATCCTAATTTGGAATTAAATTATATCTCATTAAGTCTTTCTGAAATAATACAATGGAGATGCATCTTTGGGGGGGGGGGGATGTAGAATAACAAAGGCAGCAGGGAGAGACAGTGGAATGACAGGGAGGAGGATATAGGATGAAGTACAGGAGGAAGGAACTTGGTGGAATAATAGGAGGAATAACATAAGAAAGTAATAGAATCTCAAGATAGTTGGTGATGTAAATGATTGGGAGGAGTGATAGAGTATGGGAAACACTACCATGGTTCTATTAAGCACCATAGGTACATCCTTGGTGTTCTACTCTGTATTGCCCCATGTTTTTCAACTCCTCTTCTGGGTGGTGGGGTGGGGGGTTTTTTGGTAGGGGGGGTGTCATTTCACACAATGTTTCGCATTCTGTATTAGAGTTGATCTTCATTATATTGGTCAGGAGTCTTGTAATTTTTTGGGAGGTGATTGAAGTTTATTGGGTAGTCCAGACGTCTAAACTGGGGGGTGGAACCTGAAGCCCAAACTTTTCTATCTTCTGACACTGAAGTGGTGCTTACTGGGTCACAGTCGGGGG
>QEPC01003194.1:4941353-4954783 GCA_003113815.1 Sphenodon punctatus
TAAGGGGGGACAGGTGAGAGCGAGGGAGGCCAGCAAGTAGGAGGTTGCAGTAGTCGAGGTGAGAGATAACCATGGCATGAACAAGGATTTTGGCCGAGGAGATAGAGAGAAAGGGGCGGATGCGGGAAATGTTGTGGAGAGCGAAACGGCAGGATTTGGCCACATCTGTGATGTTACCAGAGCCCAATGCAGAAGCCCAAAGGTGAATCTGGCTCTCTCCCTTGGATACAGTTGTCTTAGATTTGAGTGAAATGGTCATTCTTAAGACTTACTAAACATAGAAGGGAAGGAAATCTCTTCAATAAAAGACTGGTCTGGGATGAGAATGTATTACATCAGATAATACTGTATAAAAACAATTATGGGTTGACTATACAAGGAGCCCTCAACAGAGTTTCCCCAACAGATGGAGGTTGATCAGTAGAACATTGTGAGAAAAATCAAGTACAAATGAAAATGAAGAATAAATTCTCCTCTGTCTTATTCAATGTCATGGTTCAAGTCTCTTGTTAGAACATTTGAGGAAGACCAGAACTGAAGAGGATGGTGCAAGAACAGGTCCCAAGAGAGCAACAACAGGGTTAGGGCCAAGAATCCGAGCCCAGGCACCAAGGCTAAGGGGCAATCAAGAGACATGGTCCCAAAGCTGCAGCCAAGGGTCAAAGGTGAGGAGTCAGTCCAAGGGAAGGTCAAGTTGGAAGCAGGCAGGGCTCACCTCACGTTGACTCTTTTTTCTCAGTGTCCAGCTGCACTACCCCAGGTCCCAGCAAGGCAGTATCAGGGGACCCAGCCTCAAACTAACAGCCTAGGAGTTCTGAGGCAGTCTTCAGCACCACAGCACAACTGTGGCTCAACCAAGCCCTGACCTTGTTGACCTTCCTTGCACCAGCCCTTGCCATACCTCTCAACTTCCTGATTGGCTGTCTGCCATGTACATAAAGAAGGCCTGCCGCCTCAGGAAGCTGTGTGGATCATCTGACCTGCTCCCCTTCTTCCTGTTTGTGTTCCCTTGATTCCTTGTTCATGCCTTGCCCTGCCTTGCTTTGAACCCTGGATCTCTTCTCTGACCCCTGTGCCCTGTCCTTACCCTTCTGCTTCTTCCCTGACTCCCTACTGGTGAGGAGACAGATGCTGGGCTTGATGAACCATTGGTCTGACCCAGTATAGTAATACTTATGTTCTTAAGGCGTGACTGCCCTGCCTAATGGGGGATGTACTAGGGGTGTGCAATTCGTCTTGCAGGAAGACCAGGCCTGAAGAGGATGGTGTAAGAACAGGTCCCAAGAGAGCAACAACAGGATCAGGGCCAAGAGTCTGAGCCACGGTCTTCTCTCTGAACTAGGGGTGTGCAATTCGTCTCAGTTAAATTAGTAACTAAACCAAATTGTTCTACTTTTATTTTAATTACTAATTTAACTAAAATGATTGTATATTTAAACAACATTCATATTAAAAATACGTTTTTGTTTTGCCCCCATCAGACTTAGACAGGTTGCCTCCTATGAGGCTGTGAAGCACTCCAAGGAAGGCAGATGGAAGTGGGAGAGCAGTCAGAGATATTATTGGCATCCCTGCTGGCCAACAGGCATTGGATCACATTAGGCAGCAATGTGATGGACACAGAGAAGCCCTGGGATAAGTCTTTCTTCAATGCTGCCAGCAACTTAGCAGTGCCCATCAGAGGGTTGGGGGAGGGCACTGTGTAACCACCTGGAAGTGCCTGCCAGGGCCTGCTGCTCCTATGCCCACCTGCTGCCTGCCAGTCTCTCTCTAATAGGGGTGGACACTGGGGAGAACACCGGATTTACCGGTATCAGTTCTCCCCAGTATCAGATTTATTGGTATAGGTATACCGGTTTTTTAACATTGGCCGGTTTACCAGTTTTTTTACATTGTAGCCATTGATTTCAATGGCCGTGATGTAAAAAAAAATGGTAATGCAACCAATGTTAAAAATCCAGTATGCCAATACTGGTGATTATCAGATTTTCAGATTAATCCGATACACCTGATTATCGGGTGTATCAGATTAATCCGATACCGATATTCCCACCCCTACGCCCTGATATTCTGCCAGTGCCACCCTGGAGCACTCTCTGCTAGCCTAGGCCTGAAATGCAAATCTCATGAGTGCTGTTTCTGTCAGAAGCAGGACATTTGTCTCCATTCATGCAATGTGGAATCTTACCAGCTTTCCCGCTGTTTTTGCCATTTTCTGTTATTTTCCACAAGTTGAATGGGGCTGCTACGGGGTTGGTCCCAAGCCCCATGTATTCCTTGTACGCACCCCCGGGGGCTGTGAAGACACAAATGTGCTGGCTAAGCACTGGGGAAGTGCTGAAAATTGTCATAAAAGTGCAGCAAAACTGTTGTAAATTTCCCAGAAAGTAATAAAAATTCTTGGAAGAAATTAAAAGCCCTGAAAAGTGATGAAAATTACTTTTCCCCCACCCCCAAAAAATGTCAGAAGCACAGAATCACCAGAAACCAAGGAAGTATTGACAGTCACTCACAAGTACTCCTGTAAGGTCAGTATTTCACTGCAGAGCAGGAACACTTGCTCTCATCTCAGCCCTACTCTCTGCAAGTTTGGGAATAGGAAAGTGTCAGAGACACAAAGTAAAACCACTATCTAAGCCAATGCAAGGTCTGCAAAGTGATGATTATTGAAAATAATGGGAAACAAATTTAATTACTAAAATGAAGTTAAATTAAAAATGAAAACAAATACATAATTTTTTGAAATAAAAACTAATCCAAAAGGAAAATTAAGCTTGTCCCTTCTGCGCACTCCCTTCACCTGAACAGCTTAACCCAGCTTCCTGTGAGAGCTGGGTGGCCTTGTATCTCAGGAAGGGACCTGTCAAAAAGACTAAGGGACAATGTGGCCTAGCCAATACCAGATGCTTAGCAGGCAGGAACTGGGCCAAATCCAAGGCACGGTTGTGGCACTGGAGGGCTAGCCCCTGCAACCCTGGAGATTCTGGTTTGAGGCCCGGCCCTAACAGATACTGTATTCTCGTCAAAGGCTGATAAGTTAATACACTGGGGGAGACTTCTCCTTCACTTGGAAGACTGAGATGGAGGAAGGGTTAGATTAGATGGCCCTCAAGGGACTCTCAGAAGAGACACTTCGCATCTGTCCCTGTGTCCTGCTTCCCACGCCCTCCCTCCCCCCCTCCCCGGGGTTCAGGATACTTGGGGGCTAAGACCAGTAGAGCCCCTTATCTGACACTGATGCTGCTTAATGCAAGGTCAGTGGCTAATGAAACATCAACCATCTATGATCTTATTCAGGATGAGGCTGCTGACCTCATCAGCATTACAGAGACCTGGCTAGATGAGGTATCAGGGCCAATTTTGTTCCTTATGGTGCCAGCTGGGTACTCAGTGCAGCACTGGACTAGGATCGGAGGCCAGAGGGGCAGAGTGGCTGTGATCCACAAAGTGGTATAGTCCTGTGATCTGCAAAGACACCTTGACCTATCAAAGGGATCGGATGCCTGACACATGAGATGGGATACACGTTGGACTTGATGTTTTGCACCAGCCTGGAAATGGGTTTCAATGATTGGGTGTGTTGTTATGACCCCTTTGCCGTGGTTGGATCATTACCTTCTGAAGGCACAGATCCCTGCCCTTCTATGCCCTTGTCATGGTGGACGACCTATTAGAATGGTCCGCCCTCCAAAACTCTCTGGGGGACTTACCTACTGACCTTAGTGGCTACTCTGTTGATGGCCTGGTCGTCTTGTGGAATGACATCTTGACCACAGCCATTTATATGGTCGCACCCAGACGTCTGGTCCCTCTGCTGCTGCAGCACAGGTCCCCCTCTGATATACAGAGGACCCAAGGCAGCTGAAGCGGGAAGGTAGGTGGTTAGAGTGCAGGTGGCGCTCGACTCACGCTGAAGCCGACCAATTGCGGCACAGATCATTTTTAAAAGACTATGCTGTGGCTGTGATGGTGGTGAAGAAAGCTTTTTTCTCCACTATCCTAGCATCTGTGAAGTCTCATCTGGCAGAGCTGGTCTGGGTGGTGAGGTACCTGGGTAATCTAGTCTGCCCCAGCCTGGAAACGGAGTCATCTAATGCCCGCTGTGACATGTTTATTAATTGCTTTGCAGACAAAATCACTTGTATTTACCACGACTTGAGTGCTGCTGTTTTACCTGTAGAATCAGAGTTTGAGGTTATGGAAGCTCAGTCTTGTCCTATTTTTTTGGATTACTTTCAATTGGCATCACCCACCAATGTCGGGGAGGTGCTTGGGGCGGTAAGGGCAACCAGTTGTGAACTAGATCATTGCCGGTCCTTGCTGGTGAAAGCCAACTAGGAGGTGCTGGGGCCGTTGCTGGCTGGGGTTATCAATGCCTCCCTTCGGGAGGGGAGGATGTCAGACATTCTTAAAACTGGAGTTGTACGGCCCCTTCTGAAGAAGCCAACTTTGGACGCTGACTCCCCAGCCAGCTCTAGCCTTCCCTTTTTGCAGAACGTTATTGAATAGATGGTTGCCCAACAGCTCCAGGCTCATCTCAATATCATTGGATTCCTGGACCCATTTCAGTTAGGCTTTCATCCTGGATATGGCACCAAGACTGGTTGTGTGGCCTTGGTCAGTGACCTGCGACAAGGGGAATTCTGCTCTGTTGATCCTGTTAGATCTTTCAGTGACCTTTGATACGGTTGATCACAAGTTGTTATTGACATGACTGTGAGACCTGGCGGGGGTGCGCGGGACCACTCTTGAGTGGTTCCGCTCCTTCCTGTTGGGGAGGTCCCAGAGAGTGGTGATGGACGATTGCTCGTCGTCCTCTCAGGACCTCCCCTGTGGGGTCCCGCACGGTTCCATTCTGCCTCTCCTCTTGTTCAATGTGTATATGAGGCTGCTGGGTATGGTCATTCAGAGGTTTGGGGTGAAGTGCCATCAGTATGCTGATGACACCCAGCTCTACCTTTCTTTTTAATCCGACCCAAGCCCTGCAGTCTCTGTGCTTACCCAATGCCTGGTTGCTGTTGGGGACTGGGTGATGGCAGCCAATTGAAGACAAAACAGGTGATGATGGTTGGCCGGCCTTGTGGCCTGGAGAGGATTGGGACTCCTCTTACTGATGGAGTCCGGCACCCTCTGGTCAATCAGGTCCACAGCCTTGGAGTGCTTCTGGACCCCTTGATGCACCTAAATTGTCAGTGTGGCAGTGGCCAGGAGCACTTTTCACCAACTCCATCTGGTGAGGAGGCAGCTAGTGACCAGTTGGAGACCAGTAAGGGGTGTCGCTGGCACTGAGTGGCTAATAAGAAGCAAGCCTATTGAGCACCAGTACTGTTGAGATAGGACTGTGTATGCTAAGGTGCTGTTGACAGAGCAATCAGGACCCAAGACCCAGCAGATACAGGCTCAAGTTATCTCTTGGTGCTGTTTCCTTGCCTTTTCAATCTTGACCTCTCAAAGACACAGGCAAGAACCACTTCACAGAAAAATGCTATTTAAATCTTGCCTTGTTAGGATTTTTCTGCTTAAATAGAAACAAAAGCAAGATCAAAGATGGCCTTGCATGTCAGGAGGACATGACTGCTGTTGCTGGCACACTGCACCTGGCGGGATATACCCAGATTGCCCCTCAGTTGGGCAATATGGCTCACTATCTAACAACTGCTGCCACTTTCAGGGAGAAGTTCCTGTTTTTAAGTGCATGATTGAACGCACTTCCGACTAGTGTTTTGTCGGGGCGCTTCCAGGGGGTCCCTTACAGGGATAGGCTATGTCCATTTGACTCTTTAGTCACCGAGACTACACATCATGTATTATTTGAATGTAGGTTATATGATACCTTATGCTCAAAATTTTTGCAACCGTTTATTGATAAAAACCCTGGGGCAACTAATGTATTTCTCATGTATTTGGCTTTATGTGACGAGCAGCCAGAGGTGACTTTAAGAGTGATGAGTTTCTTGCTGTAGGCGATTGGAATGAGGGAAAGGTTTATCCAATTTAAGCCAGTGGAATCTCTCTAATGGCAAATTTTATATAACTTTTGTAATTATGATATACAGCAATTGAGGAAAAAAGGCCCTGGGCCAAGTCCAAATTTACTAAGGTATAAAGAAAGGAGGGGGAGTTCTCCTTACTGGTTTGAGGTTGGTCTAGTACCTTTTTAGTTTTTAGTATTTTACTATTTAGTAAACTTTCTGTAGTTTATTGTTTTATACTATGTTAGGACTGTTTGTTTTTGTTATTTGTATTTGTATATTTGTGTTTTATGTTAACAATGGGTGAAAACAGACATGACGCTAACCACCCTTTAACCACCCTTGGTGGTTATTTATGCATGTTGCAGGGCTGTATTGGTGCTCTATGCAGCCCTGCAACATGCATAAATAACCACCAAGGGTGGTTAACAGGTGATTAGCGTCATGTCTGTTTTCACCCAATGACCCACGGTCACGTTTTAATAAATTTGATTTGAAGATGGCCTTACAAATGATAAGAAATATACCTTTCTTAACTCAGGAGTGGGGAACGGTCCATGGCATAGACCATAAACAACTCATAGCTGGGTTGTTTGTTTTTTATTTGGTCTCTTTCCAATGCCTGGATTTGGTTCATGGATCTAGTCCTTGCCCTAAAGCACTGAAAGGAGTGAGCTATGGGGAAGGGAGCAGAGATGCGAGCATGCGTTCAAGGATAGGGGATGAATCCATGGCATAGATCCATGATCTGGACCGCCTCATCCAGAGCACCTCACATAAACACTTCAGCCACCAATACCTATCTGGCCTGCAGAGCTTGTACTAATTTTCAAATGGCCTATGGGAGAGAAAATGCTCCCCAGCCCTGCTGGTAACTAGTATTACCTTAACATTCCTGTTTTGCACCTGGAATGCTTGGTAAGCAGATATAGCTGAAGGCCTTAGCTAAAGTCAAGTTCAGCACTTCCCCTTTCTTCTTGATACAATTCTAACTGTGTTTGCTATCCAGTGTATATTAACTTTATTTGCTTTGGCCTCCTGTGTGCTGCCAGTGCTCAAAGGTAGCTTGACCTTCCCTTGGCAAGAGGAGCGTAAGAGTGAGGAAAGTAATCATAATCAACTAATGAGCACAGCGATACTGTTATTTCTGTATTAGAGAAGTAAAGCAGAACTTGAATTGTAAAATTCCTAGGTAAACAACCAGTACTGCTGAAAGGTATTGCTCAGCACAGGGCAGGGGGATGGGAGATGGCTGGCATTTGGGGGATGACACGCATCTGATCTTAGTATCATTTAGAACCAACATTACTGAAATTCCATTTGGCTATGAAACATTGAGGAAATAAGTCTGTTAACCTGGTCTGCAAATGGGGTCGCACGGTGCCCCGGAAGTTGTAAAAAATAAAATAATCATAAAACTATATTAGCAAACCTGTACTTCTTCTTACTCAATGTATTCCTCAAGGATAATGGTGGTCTGTTGTGTCCCACTGGTTCATGCCCTCACATTGTAGTTTTTTTTTTTTTTTAAATCAGTAAATACTAGAACATTAGTGGGGTACAATTGACCCGCATTGGATGAATGGAAAAATGGAAGTACTATATGCCCACCGCTGTGGGGTCATATTCGCCCAATGTAGAATTTTGTCTGTTTTCATACTATGCCGTTTTCTGTGTGTACAGAAAAATTTCAATACAAGTGCATTGGGGGGAGGGGTCAATTACACCCCAAGTGAAAAACCCATTCCCAACTTACAACTTTGCTTTATCTTTAGATTCTTTACACAGCAGTTAACTCTTTCATAGCATGAAGCATCAATTATGGTTTTTTACTTGCAAGGTTGTGTTAAAAAAAAATAACCCATTAGAACAAAGGGGTCATTTCAGCCCCTTCATTAGTTACTATGGCAGCCAGCTATTGAAATGCAGATGAGCTCCTAATAGGGCCTGATAAATCAGGCTCTTGAAATGCAGACAAGCTGTCTGCATACTGCATTATCACCCACTTATCTTTGTTTGCTTATAAATGGTGAGAACTTTGGGATGTTAACACTTGTTATCACCTAGACATTATCTTGTTTGCATATGAATGTGCCGTCCTTGACCCAAGGAAATCTATTCAAGTCTATTTATTCCTTTGTAATGTTCACTACTTAGTTGTCAAGTCAAGTTTATTAGCTCTGGCTTCCTCCATGGCCATACAAACATCACAAACAAACACAACTACAATACAAATACAAATACAAACTAAAGGTAAAACAATTAAAAGTTAAAAGTTAAAAAATCCTAAAATAGCAAAACTATGATGCAGAGTCATATCATATCCACCTTGGATGAAATGGATCAGCAACCATCAGCCCAAGGGAACCCTCCCAAGGGCCATAGGCCGTGGACCTCAGATTAGATCTCAGATAAGTCCCAATGAGGAATGACTCCTCCACCTCTTTACTCTAGAGGTTCTGAAGCCAGCTTCCCTTGTATAATAGACCTCTTCATAATTGCTAAATGGGTAAAGGAGGCTAAGGCCACCACAGCTTCCTTTTGAGACAAAGTTAGGAAATACCTATGGGCTTCCCTTTGATCAAAGGACCATCCCTCCGGTAGCAAGGGGGTCAGCCACACAGCCCAAAGGGCATCAAGATAGGGGCAACGCAATAAAAAATGTTCCACCGAATCTACCTCTACCACGTAACCAGAACAGAGTATCTGATTATAGGGGGTACCTTTGTATCTACCCTCAACAACAGCCGATCTTACCAATTGCCAACGGAGCATCGTATAAGCTCTATGAAGCTTACAGCTTTCTAGGAAGTCTAGATAAGGCTAAAAAAGAAAGCAGACCTTAAATGATCCCAACAAAGGTGCCACCTTCCAATTGCCCACACCCGCTAAATACTCCTGACTTGCCATATCCTGTATTCTTCCCAGGGTCTCAGATCGAATGACCGCAAGTGGTTTGCCACTAAAATATCGAAAGGAGAACCCAAGTTCCTTAAACAGCCGTCCTAGGTAACCAAGCCAAGGATAGACCCTAAGGCCCTGATAGGAGAGTTCCTCCCTAAGACACTTAATAGACAGGGCTGTCTCCAGCTGAGCCACCAGCCTTAACCAATAACGGACATACGCTTTCTTAGCTAAGGATGAAATTGAAGGCGTTGCCAGCTCAGCCCTTAGAATAGCACCTGGTATCCCAGGTGGTACCCCCAATAGGCGCCTAAGAAAAAAGTTCTGCACCTTCTCGAGTGGAGTGATATCTACTTGCGGGATGAGTTCCAACCCAAACAATAAAATCGGGGGAATCTTAGCCATGTAAGCCTTCAATAAATCAGAGACCTGCACCCCTCTGGAGATCTTAACCGCCTTCAAAAGGGCACGAAGTGCTCGGGTAGCAGCATTAGCTCTATTCTGGAGATGAAAATTCCAGGTCCCCCTAGTGCTAAATGTCATGCCCAGATAGTTGAAGGAGGTAACTATATCTACCCGGCCTATGCTAAGTTCCCAACTCTGGGGTCACTACTTAGTTGAAAATGTTGTTTCTTTTGCAGATTCTGTACGTCTTATGTTCCAGCAGTTACTGGTCAATTCAAACCAGTACCATTACTGGTGGGATTTTACTGGTAATGGTGGGGGTCTCTAGTAACCACATATACGTTCATTTGTGCAATATATTTCTGTACCAAACATAATTTTTATGTTAAACTGGAGTCATTTTCAAATTCATCATATTACTTTTCAACTGTGATGAAATTGGGGTGTATCATACTCCATAAACAGATTAAAACAGATGGTTTTTACAACTGGGCAGGGTTAATGTAGCTGCCTTGCTTACTTGATGGACCTGATTAAAAGCCCATTCAGATTGTTGGAAATTTTGTGACCCATATCGCTGGGCTTTGGATAGGGTCTACTAGTTTGTTGGTCTAGTTGCTACCCAAGCCTGGCCTGCCCACTGAGTGAAGTGGACACCTTGTCAAGAGTGGCTGCCTTATGGAGGCACCAATGGGTTCACGTCAGGGCCAGTCGTAGGGAAGGGCAATGGCCCTGCCCTGTCCAAGCCCTGATGCTGCCTCTGGTGGGAAAGGAGTCTGGGTGCTTCAGAACAGCAGCTACATATGCATCCGAATGCTGCTTCACACTACTGGGTCTTACTAGGGTTGTTCCCTTCGGTCGCTTTTTACCTGACACTTCCATTTATGCTTATGGGAGTGTCAGGTAAAAAAACATCACAGGTGGCAACCCTAGGTCCTGCCCAGGTCCTGCCCACCTGCAGACTCTCACATGGGCATAGGACTGGGCAGGAGTGACTCTAAGCTAGGAGCAAGCACGGCAACTGTGGACTGGGAGGAGGATCCTGGAGCTGGAAAAGATAGACATTGAGAGGGAGTGGAGCCCAGATGGGACCCACCTCACCCTTCCTTTCTTCTGCCATGCCATCCCAGCGCCACCTCCCTTGGACAGTGACCTGTGCAAGGGGGAGACATAGCCTGGAGTCCAGGAATGGTAGTGCCTGCCCCAGCCAGGAACGCAGTAGCAAGGGACATGGGTTCAGCAACAGCAGAGCTCTTGGCCACAACAGCACCTGTTCCCTGATGCTACTTATATGGATTTGGATTAAAGGGGCTCAGCATTTTACCTTGGGCCTGGGTCCCACAAATTCTAAAGCCAGCTCTGGTTCAAATGATTCTTGGGACTTTTCCAAAGGTTTTACAGACCCCTCATTGCCACCCCCAGAAGGCTTGCCCGGGGGGCACCCCCAGTCTCATGCTGTCCACTAATCAGCTGTTTGGAGGGAACACAGGAAGCCCCCCTCTGTGTTGCAGGAGGCACCAAACTTCCTAGTGAGCAGTAAGCCCAGCCCTCTGATGCAGCTGGAGCAGATCTGTCTGGTCAAGTTCTAGTTTTTACCCAGACGTTTGCCTGGTAACAGTAGGAGAAGTAATAGTTTCCCTGACTGAGAACTGAAGTGTTCTGAATCTCTGTTTTTCTGTAGAACACTTGGTATATCTATTATACCCCAGTTCATTCAAACTGGAAACTTTCTTCAAATCCAAACCCTTTAGAAATTTTCTTCTTGCCTTTAATTCTCAACGTCTTTTCACTGGCAGCAGCTGAGAGGAATGTTCTCGTTCAGTCGGAACCATGCCCAGAAATACTACTCCAATAAGTAAAACACAGTGTGGCCTCTTGTGCTCATCCGACAACCTCAAGCTGTTTGGAAAGTCTCAGCAGAACCTCTTTGCAATTAGTAATACAAAAACATATTATAATTGTTTGTGTGTGTGTGTGTGTGTGTGTGTGTGTGTGTGTGTGTGTGTGTGTGTGTGTGTGAGAGAGAGAGAGATCCTCACTCCCCAAAGTTTATTCTTTTCCCTAGGCTTTCTCATCCAAATTTATCAATCCATATTGTAGTAGACAGTCTGTGTTAAAGCTCTTAGAACATTTGTGGTTTGGTTTTGGTTTTCAAGGCACATTATTGAAATATTAATCGAAGCACTCATACAGGAACTTTGCAGGGATTCCTTTGCTGAATTGTTACATTGGCTTTCCTTTACTCTTCTGTGCCTGGAATTGGAGATCCAAGAAGGCAGACATTGTAATTTTGTGCCTGTGAACCAAATACAGCCTTCACTGCAATCATGCATTCACAGTTAATCCAATGGGCAAGAAAGGGTAGAATTTAACCAAACTGGGAGGAGGTGGGTGAACTTGCCAGCATCCTGTGATTGTTGTATTTCCACCAATGGAACAAGTGTGTGTGTTGGGGAGGATGAAAGAGGGACAGCGCCTCCTCCCCAATGGTGATAATTACAGCCAGGCTCTGGGAAATTCAAAGTGTGTCAATGGGGAAAAAATACAATCCAATTCCCATTTTAATCAGAATCAAGTACAATTATATATAATCTGACATCATATCATAACACCTCAACATCCCCAACTTCCCAACCCTCCCACCCTCCCCTCCGGAGACCTGGGCGAACAGCCAGGTCTTGCAGGCCCACCGAAACGCCAACAGACCTGGGGCCAGATGGGCTACCTCCGGGAGGGAGTTCCAAAGCCATGACCTGGCCACCGAGAACGCCCTCTCCATTGTGGCCCCCTGCTTTACACGGGGGACCTCCAAAAAGGCGCCCCCGGTGGACCGAAGGGATCGCTCTGAGGCGCGGAGGGCGAGGCGGTCCCCGAGATATGAGGGGCACAGACCGTACAGGGCTTTATAGATCAACACTAACACCTTGAATCAGGCTCGGTACACTATAGGCAGCCAGTGCAGAGTGCGGAGCACAGGTGTTATGTGCTCCCGCCTTCCCGTCCCAGTAAGGAGACGGGCTGCTGCATTCTGCACCAACTGCAGTCTCCGAACCAGAAACAAGGGAAGCCCCACGTAAAGCGCATTGCAGTAGTCTAGCCTCGAGGTGATGAAGGCATGATGAGAGTGGCCAGGTTGGGCCTGGAAATGTATGGACACAGCCTCCGTACCAGATACAGCTGGTGGAAGGCGACCTTGGCCACCATCTCTACCTGCCGATCCAGCCGGAGACCCGAGTCCAACACCACCCACAGACTCCGAACCTGCTGGGCTACAGGAGGACGGACCCACCACCACCACCACCATGGGAGCCAGTACCTCCCTAGCCCTTCCCACCACCATCACCTCTGTCTTATCGGGATTAAGTTTCAGTCTGCTCTGCCACATCCAATCCACCACGGCCTCCAAACATTGGGAAAGTAATGAGACAGCAGGACCTGGGTCAGTTGAAAACGAGAGGTACAACTGAGTATCATCAGCACATTGGTGACATCGCACCCCGAACCCTCTCACAATCTCCCCCAGGGGCTGCATATATACATTGAATAATACTGGAGACAAGATCAAACCCTGCGGAACGCCACAGGTCAAAGCCTGGGAGCTTGATGTTTCAGTCCCCAGCACCACCCGCTGGCTTCTCCCCAAGAGGAATGAGCGGAACCACCCTAGGACAGTCCCGTCCAGGCCCCCCAGGTCTTGCAGCCGTCTCAGCAGCAGCCCATGGTGTCAAACACGGCTGAGAGATCTAGCAGGATCAGAAATGTTGAACATCCTGCATCCATCTCCCAGCAGAGATCATCCACCAAGGCCACCAACGCCGTCTCAGTACCTAGCCGGGGCGGAACCCAGATTGAAAAGGGTCAAGGAAACTGATGCTGTCCAAATGCACCTGGAGCTGCAGTGCCACTGCCCGTTCAATAACCTTCCCTAAAAATGGAAGATTAGAAATGGGTCGGTAACTGGCGAGTGCGTCCACATCCAAAGATGGCTTCTTCAGCAGGGGGCGCACCACAACCTCCTTGAGACTGGGTGACAATCTCCCCTGCCAAAGGGACGCGTTGACTACCCTCGCCAGCACTGTCCCCAAAGTCTCCCTGAAGGCTTTCACCAGCCAGGACAGGCATGGATCTAATTCACAACTAGTGGCTCTA